>SJYQ01006399.1:19872-50298 GCA_006410935.1 Redunca redunca
TATGAACAAAGAAATTGTTTAATAGTACTTAAGATGAAATGGATCAAGAAATTAAATTGGCTCAGTGAGTTCACTACTAAAATACTCAATAAAATTTATTATTTTCTATAAAATTTCAATTAAAATGTTTGCATTTTCTGCTTCTGAACAAGATGGGACTTGATTTATCTTTCTGCCTAAAACAAAAATAAACAAAACTATGAAACAGGTTTTTTAAAAACTGGATGTCAGGCAATGAATGACAGTGATCACCGAGGGATGGCAAACAAATTAAATGAACCCAGTTATTACTCTATGAGATACTTTCCAAGATATGGGATAGAAAATAATCCATGCAGAGGGTTCAGCCAGACTCCTTAAGATTTATGTTGATGTATGGCAAAACCAATACAATATTGTAAAGTAATTAGCCTCCAATTAATTTATATTAAAAAAAAAGTTGAGATGATCTGAGAGTCTGGGAAGACAAAGGCAACTGGAGTTTGAAAAGCACAGTAAAGAAACAGCCAGGAAAGAAACAGCTGCATAGAAAAAGAACTCAGGTGATATGATGAAAATCCTTCTCAAATAGTCCACTGAGTACTGATATGCATATACATATAAAGCAACTGCCAGAGTCCAGGGAAAGAATCACAAAAATGTATTACAGGTAATAGTGCATACATGTGATAAGTCGCTTCAGTCATGTCCAACTCTTTGTGACCCTATGGACTGAAGCCTGCCAGGCTCCTCTGTTCATGGGATTCTCCAGGCAAGAATACTGCAGTGGGTTGCCATGCCCTACTCCAAGGGATCTTCTTGATTCAAGGATCAAACTCACATTTCCTGCATTGGCAGATGAATTCTTTGCCACTTGTGCCACTTGGGAGGCACCACAGCTAATAGTGTCTGGTACTAATACAGAGTTGGGAACACTGCTTGCTCTACTAGAAAGAAAAGAAAATTTTATGACTAATAAGGCAGTGGGTAGCATATATGAGCAGGTCTTGACTAAGTAGCCATGAATAATTTGTCTAGACTGAGAATCATTCTATTTCCTAACAAATCCTAAAATACAAGATCCAGAAGAATGAAATCCTTTAAAAAATCTTAACCAAGTTACGGAAAAAACATACAAGAATATGTATAAAATAATTAGTATAATTTAAAATGTGTGTTATGACATAGTATTTATTGTTGTTTAGTTGCTAAAGTCATGTCCATCTTTTTTGTGACCCTATGGACTGACTGTAACCTACCAGGCTCCAGATGGAATTTCCCAGACAAGAATACTGAAATGGGTTGCCATTTCTTTCTCCAGGGGATCTTCTCAACCCAGGGATTGTACTTGTGTGCAAATATAGGCAGGCAAGTTCTTTACCACTGAGCCACCAGTGAAGGCCTAGGGGATTAAACAGTAGAGTTTGATGATTTCACTTTGGAAAAATGAGATTTTGTCATTATGGGAAGGTCAAAAAGATTTGAGGTAAACTGATGTCCATTATTTTATTTCCCATATGTGTTTAACATGGGATACATACATCTTTCAGTTCAGTTCAGTTAAGTCTCTCAGTAGTGTCCAACTCTTTGTGACCCATAGTCTGCAGCATGCCAGGCCTCCCTGTCCATCACCAACTTGTGGAGTTTACCCAAACTCATGTCCATTGAGTTAGTGATGCCATTCAACCATCTCATTCTCTGTCATCCCCTTCTCCTCCTGTATTCAATCTTTCCCAGGATCAGGGTCTTTTCAAATGAGTCAGCTCTTCACATCAGGTGGCCAAAGTATTGGAGTTTCAGCCTCAACATCAGTCCTTCCAATGAACATTCAGGACTGATTTCCTTTAGGATGGGCTGGTTGCATCTCCTGCCGTCCAAGGGACTCTCAAGAGTCTTCTCTAACACTATAGTTCCAAAAGCATCAGTTCTTCAGTGCTCAGCTTTCTTTATGATCCAACTCTCACATCCATTCCTGACTACTGGAAAAACCATAGCCTTGACTAGATGGGCCTTTGTTGGCAAAGTAATATTTCTGCTTTTAATATGCTGTCTAGGTTGGTAGTAACTGTCCTTCCGAGGAATAAGTATCTTTTAATTTCATGGCTGCAGTCACCATATGCACTGATTTTGGAGCCCCCCAAAATAAAGTCTGTCACTGTTTCCTCATTAATTTGCCATGAAGTGATGAGACCAGATGCCATGATCTTCGTTTTCTCAATGTTGAGCTTTAAGCCAACTTTTTCACTCTCCTCTTTCACTTTCATCAAGAGGCTCTTTAGTTCTTCACTTTCTGCCATAAGGGTGGTGTCATCTGCATATCTGAGGTGACTGATATTTCTCCTGGCAATCTTGATTCCAGCTTGTGCTTCATCCAGCTCAGCATTACTCATGATGTACTCGGCATATAAGTTAAATAAGCAGGGTGACATAATACAGCCTTGACATACTCCTTTCCCAGTTTGGGGCCAGTCTGTTGTTCCATGTCCAGTTCTACCTATAGCCTCCTGACCTGCATACAGATCTCTCAAGAGGCAGGTCAGGTGGTCTGGTAACCCATCTCTTTAAGAATTTTCCACAGTTTATTGTGATCCACACAGTCAAAGGCTTTGGAATAGTCAATAAAGCAGAAACATGTTTTTCTGGAACTCTCATGCTTTTTTGATGATCCAGCAGGTGTTGGCAAATTGATCTTTGGTGCCTTTTCTATAACCAGCTTCAACATCTGGAAGTTCAATGTACAGTCAGAAACCTCTGTCCGTAGCTCATCATAGCACTCTGTCTATCAGATCTCCTTAAATCTATTTGTCACTTCTACTGTATAATCATAAGGGATTTGATTTAGGTCATACCTGAATGGTCTAGTGGTTTTCCCTACTTTCTTCAATTTAAGTCTGAATTTGACTATAAGGAGATCATGATCTGAGCCACAGACAGCCCCTGGTCTTGTTTTTTGCTGACTGTATAGAGCTTCTCCGTCTTTGGCTGCGAGAATATAATCAATCTGATTTTGGTGTCAGCCATGTGGTGATGCCTATGTGCAGAGTCTTCTCTTGTGTTGTTGGAAGAGAGTGTTTGCTATGACCAGTGCACTCCCTTGGCAAAACTCCATTAGCCTTTGCCCTGCTTCATTCTTTGGCCTGCTTTTCCAAGGCCAAAATTGCCTGTTACTCCAGATGTTTCTTGACTTCCTACTTTTGCATTCCAGTCCCCTATAATGAAAAGGACATCTTTTTTGGGTGTTAGTTCTAAAAGGTCTTGTAGGTCTTCATAGAACCGTTCAACTTCAGCTTCTTTAGCATTANAATGAAAAGGACATATTTTTTGGGTGTTAGTTCTAAAAGGTCTTGTAGGTCTTCATAGAACCGTTCAACTTCAGCTTCTTTAGCATTACTGCTCAGGGCATAGACTTGGATTATGGTGACAATGAATGGTTTGCTTTGGAAATGAACAGAGATCATTCTGTCGTTTTTGAGACTGCATGTAAGTATTGCATTTTGGACTCTTTTGTTGACTGTGATGGCCACTCCATTTCTTCTAAGGGATTCTTGCCCACAGTATTAGATATAATGGTCATCTGTGTTGAATTTACCCATTCAAGTCCATTTTAGTGTGCTGATTCCTAAAATGTCGATGTTCATTCTTGCCATCTCTTGTTTGACCACTTCCAATTTACCTTGATTCATTGACCTAACATTCCAGGTTCCTATGCAATATTGCCCTTTACAGCATCGGGCCTTTCTTCTGTCACTGGTCATATCCACAACTGGGTGTCGTTTTTGCTTTGGTTCTGTCTCTTCATTCTTTCTGGAGTTATTTTTCCACTGATCTCCAGTAGCATATTGGTCACCTACCGACCTGAGGAATTCCTCCTTCACTGTTCTATCTTTTTGCCTTTTCATACTGTTCATGGGGCTCGCATGGCATCAATATTGATGTGTTTTGCCATTTCCTTCTCCAGTGGGTCACTTTTTGTCAGAACTCTCCACCATAACCTGTCCATCTTGGGTGGCCCTATAGGGCATGGCTTAGTTTCATTGAGTTAGACAGGGCTGTGGTCCATGTGATTAGGTTGGTTAGTTTCCTATGATTGTGGTTTCAGCCTGTCTGCCCCTGATGCCCTAAGTGCCTACCTTCTTACTGGGGTTCCTCTTATATTGGGCGTGGGGTATCTCTTCATGGTCACTCCTGCAAAGTGCAGCGGTTGCTCCTTACCTTGGATGTGGGGTATCTCCTCTTGGCTGCTGGCAGTTCCAATGTTACACAGCCACCACTCGCCACTCCAGTACCGCATATATATCTTTACACATAAAATTTAGTAACATTAGAACACGTTCCTGCCTATTCTTGTCTAAAAGTAAATATCATGAATTATGTCTCTGGCTTTCTCCAGAAAGTTGTTGTTGTTGTTAAGTTGTTAAGTTGTATCTGATACTTTATGACCCCATGGACTGCAGCACGCCAGGCCTCCCTGTCCCTCACTACCTGCTGGAGTTTTCCCTAGTTCATGTCAATTGAGTCAGTGATGCTATCCAACCACATCATCCTCTACCATCTTCTTCTCTTTTTGCCTTCAATCTTTCTTAGCAACAGGATCTTTTCAATGACTTGGCTATTGACATTAGGTGGCTAATATACTGAAGTTTCAGCTTCAGCATCAGTGCTTCCAGTGAATATTCAGGGCTGATTTCCTTTAGGATTCACTGGTTTGACCTCTTTGCTATAAAAGGACTTTCAAGAATCTTCTCCAGCACCACAATTCAAAAGCATCAATTCTCTGTTGCTCGGCCTTATTTATGGTCCATCTCTCACATCCATGTATGACTACTGGAAAAACCACAGCTTTGACTACATGGACCTTTGTTGGAAAAATGATGTCTTTGCTTTTAATATGCTAAGTTTGTCATAACTTTCCTTCCAAGGAGAAAATGTCTTATAATTTCATGGCTATAGTTGCCAAATACCATGATCTTAATTTTTTGAATGTTGAGTTTTAAGCCAACATTTTCACTCTCCCGTTTCACCTTCATCAAGAGGCTATTTCATTCCTCTTCACTTCCCACCATTAGAGTAGTATTATCTGCATATTTAGGGTTGTTAATACTTCTCCCAGAAATCTTGATTCCAGCTTGTAACTCATCCAGCCTGGCATTTTACATGATGTACTCTGCACATAAGTAAAATAAGCAGGTGACAATATACAGCCTTATTGTACTCAGTTCCCAATTTTGAACAGTTAGTTCTTCAATATAAAGTTCTTTATGTTGTTTCTTGACCCATTTACAGGTTTCTCAGGAGACAGGTAAGATGGTCTGGTATTCCTATCTCTTTAAGAATTTCCCACATTTTGTTGCGATCCGCTCAGTCAGTAGCTTTAGCACAGTCAATGAAGCAGAAGTAGATGTTCTTCTGTAATTCCCTTGTTTTCTCTATGGTCCAACAAATGTTAGCAATTTGATCTCTGGTTCTTCTGCCTTTTGTAAACCCAGCTTGTACATATAGAGGTTCTCATTTCAAGTACTGCTGAAGACTAGTATGAAGGTTTTTGAGTAAAACCTTACTAGCATGGGAAATAAGCCCAGTTGTTTGGTAATGTGAACATTCTTTAGTACTGCCCTTCTTTGGGATTGGGATGAAAACTGACCAGAAAGACCTGGTCATTTAACAGTGTGGCATCACTGGTCATTAACAGTGTGGCTTCACTGGTCATTTAACAGTGTGGCTTCACACTGGGCAAAGTGTAGTACTAAGAATTTTCAGGATATAAAATATATTTATGTTAATCTCTAGAGACCTGAAAAGGCACTGTGTGTTGCACAGATAGATCATCTCTTTGGACATCTGTTGTCAAGACATTAATGGAATTGTTATTCAAATCAGTCTTGCAGTAAGCTTAGTGGAATCACAGACCAATCTTATGGTTTTTTTCAAAGCCCCAGTAGATAGATTAACAATAACTGACAAAAAACAAAACAAAAAAACTCTTTAAGTTACACTATTAGAATAAGTATGTAGAAATAGCCTACTATAAGTCTCTGAAGTAACTCTGCCACACTTATCCACTTATAAGATTGTAGTATTATATTGCTGGGGGAAATTACAGAGATAAGTACTTAAATTAAAGAATTAAAGATGCAGAAGTGATTGCTATCCCATTTCCATTTTCTCTTCATATGTGACCCATGACTAAGCTTGGTAAGCATTGAAAATAGCTGTACATTTTCTCAAATGGATTCAGAGATCAATGCCACTCAAAGCTCAGTTCTGGACATTATATCTTTTTTAAAATTAATTAATTTATTTTAATTGGAGGCTAATTACTTTACAGTATTGTAGTGGTTTTTGCTATATATTGACATGAAACAGCCATGGGTATACATATGGCCCCCATCCTGACCCCCCCTCCTTCCACCCTCCCTTTCCATCCATCAGGTTTGTCCCAGTGCACCAGCTTTGAGTGCCCTATTTCATGCATCAAACTTGGGCTGCTCACCTATTTCACATATGGTAACGTAAAGGTTTCAATGCTATTCTCTCAAATCATCCCACCCTCACCTTCTCCCACAGAGTCCAAAAGTCTGTTCTTTATATCTGTGACTCTTTTGCTGTCTTGCATATAGGATCATCATTACCATCTTTCTAAATTCCACATATATGTGTTAACATACTGTATTGATGTTTTTCTTTCTGACTTCACTGTTTAATGGGGTCCAGTTTCATCCACCTCATTAGAACTGATTCAAACGTGTTCTTTTTAATAGTTGAGTAAAATTCCATTATGTGTATGTACCACAGCTTTCTTATCCATTCATCTGCGATGGACATCTAGTTTGCTTCTATGTCCTAGCTATTGTAAACAGTGCTATGATGAACATTGAGGTACATGTGTTTCTTTCAGTTCTGGTTTCCTTGGTGTGCATGCTCAGCAGTTGGATTGCTGGGTCATGTGGCAGTTCTATTTCCAGTTTTTTTAAGGAATCTCCACACTGTTCTCCATAGCGGCTGTACTAGTTTGCATTCCCACCAACAGTGTAAGAAGGTTCCCTTTTCTCCACACCCTCTCCAGCATTTATTGCTTGTAGACTTTTGGATCACAGCCATTCTGACTGGCGTGAGATGGTACCTCATTGTGGTTTTGATTTGCATTTTTCTGATAATGAGTGATGTTGAGCTTTTCATGCATTTGTTAGCCATCTGTACATCTTCTTTGGAGAAATGTTTATTTAGTTCTTTGGTCCATTTTTTGATTGGGTCGTTTATTTTTCTGGTATTGTGCTACATGAGCTGCTTGTGTATTTTTGAGATTAACTCTTTGTCAGTTGCTTTGTTTGCTATTATTTTCTCCCATTCTGGAGGCTGTCTTTTTACCTTTCATTGTGTGAAAGCTTTTAAGATTAATTAGGCCCCATTTGTTTATTTTTGCTTCTATTTCCAGTACTCTGGGAGATGGGTCATAGAGGATCCTGATGTGGTTTATGTCGGAGTGTGTTTTGTCTATGTTTTCCTCTAGGAGTTTTATAGTTTCTGGTCTTACATTTAGATCTTTAATGCATTTTGAGTTTATTTTTGTGTATGGTGTTAGAAAGTGTTCTGTTTCGTTCTTTTACAGGTGGTTGACCGGTTTTCCTAGAACCACTTGTTAAAGAGTTTGTCTTTTCTCCATTGTATATTCTTGCCTCCATTGTCAAAGATAAGGTGTCCATAGGTGCCTGGGATTATCTCTGGGCTTTCTATTTTCTTCCATTGATCTATATTTCTGTCTTTGTGCCAGTACCATACTATCTTCATGACTGTAGCTTTGTAGTATAGTCTGAAGTCAGGCAGGTTGATTTCTCCAGTTCCATTCTTTCTCAAGATTGCTTTGGCTATTTGAGGTTTTTTTTTTTTTTTAAATTTCCATACAGATTTTGAAATTATTTGTTCAAGTTCTGTGAAAAATACTGTTAGTAGCTTGATAGAGATTGCATAGAATCTATGGATTGCTTTGGGTAGTGTACTCATTTTCACTATATTGATTCTTCTGATTCATAAACATGGTATATTTCTCTGTCTATTTGTGTCATCTTTGATTTCTTTCATTAGCGTTTTATAGTTTTCTATATATATATAGGTCTTTTGTTCCTTTAGGTAGATGTATTCCTACGTATTTTATTCTTTTCAATGCAATGGTGAATGGTATAGTTTCCTTAATTTCTCTTTGTTTTCTCATTGTTAGTGTATAAGAATGCAAGGGATTTCTGTGAATTCATTTTATGTCCTTCAGATTTACTGTATTCATTGATTAGTTCTAGTAATTTTCTGGATGTGTCTTTAGGGTTTTCTATGTAGAAGATCATGTCATCTGCAAACAGCAAGAGTTTTCCTTCTTCCTTTCCAATCTGGATTTCTCTTATTTCTTTTTCTTTTTTGATTGCTGTAGCTAAAACTTCCAAAACTATGTTGAATAGTAGTGGTGAGAGTGGGCACCCTTGTCTTGTTCCTTACTTTAGGGGAAATGCTTTCAATTTTTCTCCATTGAGGATAATGTTTGCTGTGGGTTTATCATATATGGCTTTTATTATGTTGAGGTATATTCCTTCTATGCCTGATTTCTGGAGTTGTTTTTTTTTTTTAATCATAAATGGATGTTGAATTTTGTCAAAGGTTTCTCTGTTTCTATTGAGATTATCATATGGTTTTTATCTTGCAATTTGTTAATGTGGTTTATCACATTGACTGATTTTCAAATATTGAAGAATCTTTGCATCCCTGGGATAAAAGCCACTTGGTCATGATGTATGATGGTTTAAATATATTATTGGATTCTGTTTGCTAGAATTTTGTTGAGGATTTTTGCATCTATGTTCATCAGTGATATTGGTCTGTAATTTTCTTTTATTGTGGCATCTTTATCTGGCTTTGGTATTAGGGTGGTGGTGGTCTCATAGAATGAATTTGGCAGTTTACCTTCCTCTGCAATTTTATGGAAAAATATGAGCAGGAATGGTGTTAGCTCCTCTCTAAATTTTTGGTATAATTTAACTGTGAAACCATTTGGTCCTGGGCTTTTGTTTGTTGGATGATTTTTTATTACAGTTTGTATTCACGTGCTTGTGATGGGTCTGTTAAGATTTTCTATTTCTTTCTGGTTCAGTTTTGGAAGGTTATACTTTTCTAAGAATTTGTCCATTTCTTCCAAGGTGTCCATTTTATGGTCATAAAGTTGTTATTAGTAGTCTCTTATTGTCCTTTCTATTTCTGTGTTACCTGCAGTGATTTCTCCATTTTCATTTCTAATTTTCTTGATTTGTATATTTTATTTATCTCCTCAAAGAACCAGCTTTTAGTTTTGTTGATTTTTGCTATGATCTCCTTTTTTTTTTCATTTATTTCTGCCTTAATTTTTTTTTATTTCTTGTCTTCTACTAACTCTGGGGTTGTTCATTTCTTCCTTTTCTACTTGCTTTAGGTGTAAAGTTAGGTTATTTATTTGATTTCTCTCGTGTTTCTTGAGGTAGGCTTGTATTGCTATGAACCTTCCCCTTAGCACTGCTTTTATTGAATCCCATAGGTTTTGGGTTGTCATGTTTCCATTTTCATTTGTTTCTATGCATGTTTTGCTTTCCATTTTGATTTCTTCTCTGATTTGTTGGTTATTCAGAAGCCTGTTGTTTAAGCTCTGTATGTGTGTATTTTTAATAGTTTTTTTCCCCTCCTGTAGTTGACATCTAATCTTACTGCATAGTGATCAGAAAGAGGCTTGAAATGATTTCAAATTTTTGGATTTACCAAGGCTAGATTTATGGCCCATGATGTGATCTATCCTGGAGAATGTTCCGTGTGCACTTGAGAAAAAGGTAAAATTAATTGTTTTGGGGTGAAATGTCCTATAGATATCAATTAAGTCTAACTGGTCCATTAAAGTTTGTGTTTCCTTGCTAGTCTTCTGTTTGGTTGATCTATCCATAAGTGTGAGTGGGGTATTAAAGTCTCCCACTATTATTGTGTTACTGTTAATTTCCCCTTTCTTACTTGCTAGTATTTGCCTTACATATTGTGGTGCTCCTATGTTGGGTGCATATATATTTATAATTGTTATATCTTCTTCTTAGATTGCTCCTTTGATCATTATGTAGTGTCCTTCTTTGTCTCTTTTTATGGACTTTATCTATTTTATCTGATATGAGTATTTCTAATCTTGCTTTCTTTTGGTCTCCATTTGCAAGAAATATTTTTCCAGCCCTTCACTTTCAGTCTGTATGTGTCCCTTGTTTTGAGGTGGGTCTTTTGTAGACACCATATATAGGGGTCTTGTTTTTGTATCCATTCAGCCATCTTTTGGTTGGGGCATTCAACCCATTTACATTTAAGGTAATTATTGATAAGTATGATTCCCATTGTCATTTACATTTTTGTTTTGGATTCAAGTTTATAAACCTTTTCTGTGTTTTCTGCCTAGAGAAGATCCTTTAGCATTTGTTGGAGAGCTGGTTTGGTGGAGCTGAATTCTCTCAGCTTTTGCTTGTCTTTAAAGCTTTTGATTTCTCCTTCATATTTGAATGAGATCCTTACTGGGTATAGTAATCTGGGTTGTATATTTTGCTCCTTCATTACTTTAAATATGTCTTGCCATTCCCTTCTGGCCTGAAGAGTTTCTATTGAAAGATCAGCTGTTATCCTTATGGGGATCCCCTTGTGTGTTATTTGTCAATTTTCCCTTGCTGCTTTTAGTGTTTGCTCTTTGTGTTTGATCTTCATTAATTTGATTAATACTTGTCTTGAGGAGTTTCCCCTTGAGTGTATCCTATTTGGGACTCTCTGGGTTTCTTGGACTTGGGTGGTTATTTCCTTCCCCATTTTAAGGAAGTTTTCAACTTTTATCTCAAATATTTTCTCATGCCCTTTATTTTTGTTTTCTTCTTCTGATACTCTTATGATTCTAATGTTGGGGCATTTAACATTGTCCCAGAGGTCCCTAAGCTTGTGCTCATTTCTTTTAATTCTTTTTTCTGTTCTTCTTCATTTATTTCCACCATTCTGTCTTCCACCTCACTTGTCCTATCTTCTGCCTCAGCTATTCTACTGTTGGTTCCCTCCAGAGTGCTTTTTAATCTCAGTTATTGCATTATTCATTATTGATTGCCTGCTTTTTATTTCTTCTAGGTCCTTGTTAAACTTTTCTTGTATCTGTTCAATCCTTGTCTCTAATCTATTTACCTATAACTCCATTTTGTTTTCAAGATTTTGGATCATCTTTCGTATCATTATTCTGAATTCTTTTTCAGGTAGCCTCCCTATCTCCTCCTCTTTGGTTTGGTTTGGTGGGCATTTGTCATGTCCCTTTACCTGATGAATATTTCTCTGCCTTTTCATCTTGTTTAGGTTGCTGTGTTTGGGGTGGCCTTTCTGTATGCTGGAAGTTTGTGATTCCTCTTTATTGTGGAGCTGGCTCCCTGTGGGTGGGGTTGGACTAGTGACTTGTCAAGGTTTCCTGATTATGGGAGCTTGTGTCAGTGTTTTGGTGGGTGGAGGTGGATCTCTTCTTTTTGGAGTGTGGTGAAATCCAGTAGTAAGTTTTGAGGTGTCTATGGGTTTGGCAAGCCTTTGGGCAGCCTGTATTTTAATGCTCAGTGCTGTGTTGCTGTGTTGCTGGAGAATTAGCATGGTATGTCTTGCTCTGGAACTTGTTGGCTCTTGGGTGGAGCTTGGTTTCAGTGTAGGTATGGAGGCTTTTGGATGAGCTCTTGTTGATTAATGTTCCCTGGAGTCAGGAGTTTTCTGGTATTCTCAAGTTTTGGATTTAAGCCTCCTGTCTCTGGATTTCAGTCTTATTCTTACAGTAGCCTCAAGACTTCTCCATCCATACAGCACAGATGATAAAACATCTAGGTTAATGGTGAAAATATTCTCCACAGTGCAGAACACCAAGAGAGGTTCACAGAGTTATATGGAGAAGAGGGAAGAGGGAAATAGAGGTGACCAGGAGGAAAAGAGGGAGAATCAAAAGGGGACAGACCATTCTAGCCAGTAATCAGTTCCCTAAGTTTTCTCCACAGCCTGGAACACCCAGAGAGATTCACAGAGTTAAGTAAAGAAGAGAAGGGGGAGGGAGGAGATAGAGGTGACCTGGAGGAGAAAAGGAAGAGTCAAATGGGGGCAGAGCAATCAAGCCAGTAATCATATCCCTAAGAGAAAAATGGATACTGATAATTAGATTCTTAAAGGTACACAATTGAGAAAAAATACCAAAAAGCAAAGATTAAAAATCTACAGTAGGGGATAGATTCTTAAAAATACAATATTAAAAATAAAAAACAAAATCACTCTATATATATATATGAAATTCACCTTAAAGATAAGGTCTTTTTTTGGAAGGTAATAGGTTATAAAAATGAATATTAATGGAGTAATAAAAACTTAAAAATAAAATAGAATTTAAAAATGATAATAGTAAAGATATATCTGGGAATTTTTCTGGAGCTGTTGTGGGCAGTGTGGGATCAGTTCAGTTTCAGATATTTCCTTGTCCCAGCTTGTACTTCTCAAGGTCTATAGGCCCCTTCCAATGCTTAGTCAATGTTAACTGCAGGGTTTTAATCTGTTGCACCTGTCACTTCCAGAGTGTTCCCTCTTCTTTAATTTTGGCTTCCTCTGTTTGAAGTCTCTCCAGTTCAGTTCAGTTCAGTTCAGTCGTTCAGTCATGTCCGACTCTTTGCAACCCCATGAATCTCAGCACACCAGGCCTCCCTGTCCATCACCAACTCCCAGAGTTCACTCAGACTCACGTCCATCGAGTTGGTCATGCCATCCAGGCATCTCATCCTCTGTCGTCCCCTTTTCCTCCTGCCCCCAATCCCTCCCAGCATCAAAGTCTTTTCCAATGAGTCAGCTCTTCGCATGAGGTGGCCAAAGTACTGGAGTTTCAGCTTCAGCATCATTCCATCCAAAGAAATCCCAGGGTTGATCTCCTTCAGAATGGACTGGTTGGATCTCCTTGCAGTCCAAGGGACTCTCAAGAGTCTTCTCCAACACCACAGTTCAAAAGCATCAAAGCATCAATTCTTCAGCACTCAGCCTTCTTCATAGTCCAAGTCTTACATCCATACATGACTACTGGAAAAACCCTAGCCTTGACTAGACGGACCTTAGTCGGCAAAGTAATCTCTGCTTTTCAATATGCTATCTAGGTTGGTAATAACTTTTCTTCCAAGGAGTAAGGGTCTTTTAATTTCATGGCTGCAGTCACCATCTGCAGTGATTTTGGAGCCCCCAAAAATAAAGTCTGACACTGTTTCCACTGTTTCCCCATCTAATTCCCATGGAGTGATGGGACAAGATGCCATGACCTTCGTTTTCTGAATGTTGAGCTTTAAACCAACTTTTTCACTCTCCTGTTTCACTTTCATCAAGAGGCTTTTTAGCTCCTCTTCAATTTCTGCCATAAGGGTGGTGTCATCTGAATATCTGAGGTTATTGATATTTCTCCCAGCAATCTTGATTCTAGCTTGTGTTTCTTCCATTCCAGCATTTCTCATGATGTACTCTGCATAGAAGTTAAATAAGCAGGGTGACAATATACAGCCTTGACGGACTCCTTTTCCTATTTGGAACCAGTCTGTTGTTCCATGTCCAGTTCTAACTGTTGCTTCCTGACCTGCATACAGGTTTCTCAAGAGGCAGGTCAGGTCGTCTGGTATTCCCATCTCTTTCAGGATTGTCCACAGTTTATTGTGATCCCCACAGTCAAAGGTTTTGGCATAGTCAATAAAGCAGAACTAGAAGTTTTTCTGGAACTCTCTTTCTTTTTCCATGATCCAGTGGATGTTGGCAATTTGATCTCTGGTTCCTCTGCCTTTTCTAAAACCAGTTTGAACATCAGGAAGTTCATGGTTCATGTATTGCTGAAGCCTGGCTTGGACACTTTTGAGCATTACTTTACTTGTGCGTGAGATGAGTGCAATTGCGCGGCAGTTTGAGCATTCTTTGGCATTGCCTTTCTTTGGGATTGGAATGAAAACTGACCTTTTCCAGTCCTGTGGCCATTGCTGAGTTTTCCAAATTTGCTGGCATATTGAGTGCAGCACTTTCACAGCATCATCTTTCAGGATTTGAAATAGCTCAACTGGAATTCCATCACCTCCACTAGCTTTGTTCGTAGTGATGCTTTCCAAGGCCCACTTGACTTCACATTCCAAGATATTTGGTTCTAGAAGAGTGATCACACCATCGTGATTATCTGGGTCATGAAGATCCTTTTTGTACAGTTCTCTTGTGTATTCTTGCCATCTCTTCTTAATATCTTCTGCTTCTGTTAGGTCCATACCATTTCTGTCCTTTATTGAGCCCATCTTTGCATGAAATATTCCCTTGGTATCTCTAATTTTCTTGAAGAGATCTCTGGTCTTTCCCATTCTGTTGTTTTCCTCTATTTCTTTGCATTGATCACTTAAGAAGGCTTTCTTATCTCTTCTTGCTATTCTTTGGGACTCTGCATTCAGATGCTTATATCTTTGCTTTTTGCTTCTCTTCTTTTCACAGCTATTTGTAAGGCTTCCCCAGACAGCCATTTTGCCTTTTTGCATTTCTTTTTCATGCGGATGGTCTTGATCCCTGTCTCCTGTGTAATGTCACTAACCTCATTCCATAGTTCATCAGGCACTCTATCTATCAGATCTAGGCCCTTCAATCTATTTCTCACTTCCACTGTATAATCATAAGGGATTTGATTGAGGTCATACCTGAATGGTCTAGCGGTTTTCCCTACTTTCTTCAATTTGAGTCTGAATTTGGTAATAAGGAATTCATGATCTGAGCCACAGTCATCTCCTGGTCTTGTTTTTGTTGACTGTATAGAGCTTCTCCATCTTTGGCTTCAGAGAATATAATCAATGTGATTTCGGTGTTGACAATCTGTTGGAAGAGGGTATTTGCTTGACCAGTGTGTTCTCTTGGCAAAACTCTATTAGTCTTTGACGTGCTTCATTGCATATTCCAAGGCTAAATTTGCCTGTTACTCCAGGTGTTTCTTGACTTCCTACTTTTGCATTCCAGTCCCCTATAATGAAAAGGACATCTTTTTTGGGTGTTAGTTCTAAAAGGTCTTGTAGGTCTTCATAGAACCGTTCAACTTCAGCTTTTTCAGCGTTGCTGGTTGGGGCATAGACTTGGATTACTGTGATATTGAATGGTTTGCTTTGAAACGAACAGAGGTCATTCTGTCATTTTTGAGATTGTATCCAAGTACTGCATTTCGGACTCTTCTGTTGACCATGATGGCTACTCCATTTCTTCTGAGGGATTCCTGCCCACAGTAGTAGATATAATGGTCATCTGAGTTAAATTCACCCATTCCAGTCCATTTTAGTTCGCTGATTCTTAGAATGTCAGTGTTCACTCTTGCCATGTCCTGTTTGACCACTTCCAATTTGCCTTGATTGATAGACCTGACATTCCAGGTTCCTATGCAATATTGCTCTTTATGGCATTGGACCTTGCTTCTATCACCAGTCACATCCACAGCTGGGTATTGTTTTTGCTTTGGCTCCATCCCTTCATTCTGTCTGGATTTATTTCTCCACTGACCTCCAGTAGCATATTGGGCACCTACTGACCTGGGGAGTTCCACTTTCAGTATTCTATCATTTTGCCTTTTCATACTGTTCATGGAGTTCTCAAGGCAAGAATACTGAAGTGGTTTGCCATTCCCTTCTCCAGTGAGCCACAGTCTGTCAGACCTCTCCACCATGACCCACCCATCTTGGATTGCCCTGTGGGCGTGGCTTAGTTTCATTGAGTTAGACAATGCTGTGATCCTATGTGATTAGATTGACTAGTTTTCTGTGAGTATGGTTTCAGTGTGTCTGCCCTCTGATGCCTTCTTGCAACACCTACCATTTTACTTGGGTTTCTCTTACCTTGGGCGTGGGGTATCTCTTCATGGCTGCTCCAGCAAAGCACAGCCGCTACTCCTTACCTTGGATAAGGGGTATCTCCTCTGCCACCCTTCCTGACCTTCAGCGTGGGATGGCTCTTCTAGGCCCTCCTGTGCCAGCACAGCCACCACTCCTTGGACATGGGTTTGCTCCTCCTGGTCACCGCCCTGGCCTCGGGCGCCGCCCCTAGCCTTGGATGCGGGGTGGCTCCTCTCAGCCATCACCCCTGAGCTCGGACAGGGGTGGCTCCTCCTGGCCACCATCCTTGGCCTCGGGCATGGGGTATCTCCTCCCAGCCATCGCCTCTGACCCCGGATGCAGGGTAGCTCCTCCCGGCTGCCGCCCCTGACCTGGGACATGGGATGGCTCCTCTCGGCTGTTCCTGTGCCGTCACAGCCTGGCACTCTAGGCCGCTGTCCCTGACTTCAGACGTGGGGGAGCTCTCGGCCGCACTTAGTGCACCAGGCACCGCCACTGCCGCCTGCGCTTAGTGAGTGGGCGCCGCCGCCACCACCTGTGCTCAGTGCACCGGTTAAGTGTCTAATTTCCACCCTGACACGAGGGGGCGAACGTGGTCGCTTATTTAGTCTCACTTGTTCAATTGTGTTGTGGGGAGGGAGGAAGGAACACTGCAAACAAATATCACTGGCCTGTGTGGGGAGTGCTCACAGTGTATGGACCACACTGGGTTTCCCCAAGCTCATGGTGGCATGTGTTTTCCGGGTCTCCACTGCTAAGGTGCCAGGTTGCTCTGCAGGGCTACTGTCCAATGCAGGCCCTGCGTTTTGTGCACTTCCTAGGTCTAAGCTGCTCAGGTTCAGGTTATTTACTCTGCAAGGTCACAGACTCAGTTGGGCATGTGTTTTGTGCCCTTCTCAGGTCAGACAGCTCAGGCAACCAGGTGCTTGGCAAGCACACCATCCCAGGTGGGCCATGTGTCTTAATCACCTCCCTGGTCCTGGCGGCTCGGTGTCCTGCATTTGCCATGAGAGCTAACTCTCCTTTGGTATTCCCTCAATCCTTTGTTCTGTGAGCAGGCCAGGCTGTGCTTTAGGTTAGAGCCTTTTGTGGGAAAGTTCTCTGTTTTTTTTTTTTTTCTTTCTCTCTGTCTATCCCACATTTTGGGTTGCTATCTCACGTTACTCCCTTAGGTTGAAATTTGGGCATTCAGGCCCAGTCTTTACCCTAAGCCTGCAGCCTGCACCTTCCTGTCCAGCCCCTGCTCTCGGCTGGCAGACGTGAGCATCTGGGCTACTTCTCTGCTGAGTGTTGCGATTAGGAATGTATTTTGTGGGTTTTTCTTTTTTTCCTCCCAGTTATATTGCCCTCTGAGATTCCAAAACTTCCCACAGACCTGCAGGTGAGAGGTTTCCTGCTGTTTGGAAACTTTTCCTCCATGACTTGCTCCCCAGGGCTGGTCTCTGTCCCTAACTCTTTTGTCTCTCTTTTTGTCTTTTATATTTTATTCTACCTCCTTTTGAAGAGAATGGACTGCCATTCTGGGTGCCTGGTGTCCTCCATCAGTGTTCAGAAGTTGTTTTGTGGGAGTTGCTCAACGTTCAAATGATCTTTTGATAAATTTGTGGGGGAGAAAGTGGTCTCTCCATCCTATTCCTCTGCTATCTTGGGACCACCCCCCTGTAGTATCTTTATGAAAGCAAATAATCATGGTCTGTAGTATCCATTATCCAGTTATTGACCCAGAGAGGGGGCAAATATGTTTTTTTCTCATCCTTATTATAGTAGATAATCAGAAATAATGGTAGGGAAACAAAAAGTCTTGCCTTAGGCTATGTCATAGATCACCAATCTCTGTCATAATGTAAGCTGGAGAACTGCTGAGCTCCATGATATCTCAAATAACATCATGCTTGTTATTACATGGATAGCATTATGCTCATGAGACCTGGTGAACAGGATGTAGAAAAAACTCCATATACTTTATATGTCTGTCCATAGGTAAAGTTTCAACTTGTCTAGTTATCTATTGCTAAGACAGTTTACTTTAAGGTGTGAAAAACATTTCTGTGCCTTGCACCCCTGATACAAATGAAAAAGCCACAAACTTGGTATTTCTCATATTTTGAAGATAACATTTACCACATTTGAGAATGCTGCTCTGATTCATTTACTTGTTTACATGCAAGGCTCAGCACTGAATTCATCTCTAAACAAGAAAAGTCTCAGCTTCAGTTCTACACTGGCTCAAATTGTGCAGCTACTGGGGCTTTATGACCTAGTAGACCCAATGTTATTGGAAGTACTTGTTAGATGGAGCAGTCATATGGAACTTCTAAAGCCATCATAAAAGTTTGACATAGACCTCCAAAGTTTTGAATAAAGCCATACATTTATCTACCAATAACTATTCTCCATTTGAAATATAGCCCTACTTTGTTGCTGGGAGTTTGTGGAACGAACACCTGTTCATGGGATACCACAACTATGCAACTTGTATTGCACATCATGAATTGTGTGATCTGATTCACTGAACCATAAAATTGGATGTGCACAGTAGCATTCCATTGTAAAATGAAAATGTTATATATTAGAACTTAGCCATATAGGTCCAGGAAGTCACAAATAAACTGTATAAACAGATGGCTCAAACTCCCATGGTACATGCTTCTGCTGCTTCACTGCATTTCCCTAAACTACAGATGTGACTTCATGGGGTGTTTCCCATGACCACTTAATGGAATACAGAAAAGTTTGAGTCTAGTTTTCATTTAGACCTCCAAGATATACTGGTACTGGCTGGAAGTAGACTACCATTGCTTATAGCTGCGCTTAATGATAGTTCTTGAAAAGAGTGGTTAAGTAAAACCTTTCTAATGATTCACTTACTATAAAAGGACAGCTGGCCTGAAATATGCACCTGTAATGATATATGGAGGAGTGGCTAATGAATTGGCTATCCAAGTCCCTGACAGACTTAAAAAAAAAACAAAAAACAAAAAACCACAAGGTATATATATTCTCCAATGAGATTTGTAGAAGAGGAATATGGATGGAAATTTTAGTATGGACATAGTGTGGAGGCATACACGTCCTTGCTAAATTTCCCATTAGAAAAATGTTTATATTCATGTAAGCCAGTAATCTGGTAGACAACTTGATCAAACCTTTGGATAACAGTGTGCATTTCCCCAAGTGAATTTCTCACCTAAAGAGCCCATGAATGAATTGACCATTAAAGAGATTGTGTATGTTTTTAACAATACAGACTTCCTCTCTAACAAATTAATCTTTTAGAGATTGAGTCCCCAGTACTGAATTATTCTCTAGGCATAATTCAGGCATCCATCTGGAAAGTTTGATTATTTTCCATCCTTTCATCATGGCTGAGAGCACTTTTTACTGTATAAGATAAACAAGAACTTCTACCAATACCAGTTTCCATAGACTTAGGTAATTACTTATGTGTTACTATTTTATCTCACATATATCATACCTGATTAAAGAACAAACTTTATGAGAAAGGCATTAGGTAAAGATACACATGTCAGGAGTATTCACTAGTTACCACATGCTCAGTGACCCCAAAGTAGTTGGTTTGATAGAATGAACCTCCTAAAGGATCAGGTGTGGTGCCTGACTAGAAAGAACTTCTGGGATTATATAACCTTCAATGGGTAACAAAACATGTTATTTTCTTTCATATTTAAATGGAGAAAAGTAAGACTTATTGAGGTGAAGTGACTGTTATCCTGATACATCAAGTAAGTGATGTGACTGGGATATAATAATATCTACAATTTTAAATTTATACCTTTAATTATGTAGGATCTGAAAACTTCTTAAAATTCTACCCAATGTATCTATTGAACTTTAACCTCCATGAGTACTTTCAAAAGACCTTGTATTTTATTCTCATCAAGCATTTTTTATTCTGGCCAAAAAAAAAATACTTGTACAAATTTATGTTGCAAATAGTGAAATGTCAGGGATACAGAAATATTTCTTTCAAGGAACCCACAGCTTAGTATATAAACTGTCAGCCTGCATGAGTTATAAGCATGTGACTGACTTCACTCAACAAATATTCACCAAACATTGACTATACAGAAAATATTGTTAAGTACGAGGGGTAAACAAAGATGAAAAAAATTATTTAATTACTTAATATCAAGAAATAGATGTACTAGAAAACCATAATACAAGGTTCAGTTCAGTTCAGTTCAGTCACTCTGTCGTGTTTGACTCTTTGTGATCCCATGAACTGCAGCACGCCAGGCCTCCCTGTCCATCACCAACTGCCAGAGTTCACTCAGACTCATGTCCATTGAGTCGGTGGTGCCATCCAACAATCTCATCCTCTGTCGTCCCCTTCTACTCCTGCCCCCAATCCCTCCCAGCAGCAGAGTCTTTTCCAATGAGTCAACTCTTAGCATGAAGTGGTCAAAGTACTGGAGTTTCAGCTTTAGCATCATTCCTTCCAAAGAACACCCAGGGCTGATCTCCTTTAGAAAGGACTGGTTGGATCTCCTTGCAGTACAAGGGACTTTTTAGTTCCTCTTCACTTTCTGCTATAAGGATGGTGTCATCTGCATATGTGAGGTTATTGATATTTCTCCAGGCAATCTTGATTCCAGCTTGTGCTTCTTCCAGCCCAGTGTTTCTCATGATGTACTCTGCATAGAAGTTAAATAAGCAGGATGACAATATACAGCCTTGATGTACTCCTTTTCCTATTTGGAACCAGTCTGTTGTTCCATGTCCAGTTCTAACTGTTGCTTCTGACCTCCATATAGGTTTCTCAAGAGGCAGGTCAGGTGGTCTGGTATTCCATTGCTTTCAGAATTTTCCACAGTTTATTATGATCCACACAGTCAAAGGCTTTGGCATAGTCAATAAAGCAGAAATAGATGTTTTCCTGGAACTCTTTCGCTTTTTTGATGATCTGGCGGATGTTGGCAATTTGATCTCTGGTTCCTCTGCCTTTTCTAAAAGCAGTTTAAATATCTGGAAGTTCACAGTTCACATATTGCTGAAGCCTGGCTTGGAGAATTTTGAGCATTAATACAAGGTAGAATATAATAAAGGATCAAGAAGAACACAGTGTTAAAATCTGGATTTTTATATCAAACTGTGTCACAATCCAAATTCTGATTATTCTGGGTGAAGTTTTTCTTTTTTGTTAGGAAAGGGCATACTCATTTGATATGTCATGCCTATCATTTATAAATGGCAAAACACAACAGTGGAAAAGGCTGACATACCATCCTTAAGTTTTAACCTGTTGACATGTGTCAAATAGCTTATAATTTAAGCTATTTTAAATATAGGGTGATTACTTCCTTTTTCCTTTAAAAGGAATAATTGATGGGTGTTTTCTTTTCAAGTAATAGGAAATGAAGAACCTTAGTACAAATCTCAAATTTTAATAAAACACAACAGTTTAAGTCATTAGTATAGCTCAATTGAGTTTCTTTTTAAGTATTTTGAAAATAAAATTTGATGGAGAAGATGTAGGAGTGAAGTGGGATTTCCATGATCTAGAGAGAATTCTGCCCTAATCATGGTGAAATAAAGAGTATAGCTAGGCTATTGAGTCAGTGTGGGTAGAGTTGTGGAAGAGGAATTGTAAACTAACATTTTTTATATAAGCCCTAATTGGGAAGAATATGTGAAAACATGTATTTCCTATAGGTTTACCATTAATACCCTTGAAGTCAGAATAGAAAATCTAAAGTATTGAAGTAGATACTTCAGCCACAGAGTCAAGATCTTAATGCTAATAAAATCCTACAGAAATTGATCAAAATTAGTTTTGATCTGCTGATTTTGATTTATATTTCTTTAATTTTTATTATTTTTAGTGAAATGGTAAATTCATAAAAACTGTTTGGTTTAATACTAGGAGTCATTAAGTGTTCAATTCTGTGCATTGAACCATTATATTTTTTTCTGCATTTTAAAAGTCTTATGACATATTATCAAAGAATTTTATGCCTGTATAAATTTCATATAAAACATCTGAATCATAGGCAATGTCACTAGCATTAAAAACAATCTGCGGCTATTTTAACATTTTTAAAAATAACTTAATACATAATAAAATCGTTTGACTTTTTCAGAATTACTTTCCTGAAATAACCTCTGTAAAAATAACTTAATAATTTCTGAGAACTTACTTTCTGGACACCATGCTTAACATTTTGGAGTATCTCAGGTGGCGCAGTGGTAAAGAATCTGCCTGCCAATACAGGAGCCACAAATTCAATCCCTGAGTCTGGAAGATACCCGGGAATAGGAAATGGCAACTCACTCCAGTATTGCCAAGGAAATCCCATGGACACAGGAGCCTGGCAGGCTACAATCCATCACAAAATGGTTGTACACTACTGAGCTGTTGAGCATACTGCAGGCTAGTTTGAGTCTCAACACAGCTTCATTGTTATCTGATCCATTTTATGTATGAATTCAGACTCAGAGTGATTACACTATTATTATGTTGTAGAGTCAATACTTTGCCAAAAGCAGGGGTTTTTATTTTTATATTTACTATAGGTCCTCTGTATATCAATACTTTCTCTTGACTTTCTGCTTTTCTTTGTCATTTGGCTCGCCTAGCTTTCTTCCTATTTTAAGATCCTCATATTCAAATCTTTATTTCTAGAACCATTAACTTATCTGTTAAAAATTTCTATGTAGAAATCTTATTNTTTCATATTTTAATCTAACTGAATTTCAGTCCTAGAGAGGTTTAAATTTAATATTTGATTGAATATGATATTATTATTAACTTCTATGTCTTGAGATTTCCCAAGTAATGATATTTGCAAATATTTTTATTAATTTTAATTGTATCAGCTGTTAAAAGTAACTTTTTGTTTAAAGATAATTATATATATGACCAGTAATGACCACAGGACCCGAAAAGGTCAGTTTTCATTCCAATTCCAAAGAATGTTCAAACTACCATACAATTGGGCTCATTTCATATGCTAGAGAGATATCCCTCAAAACCTTTCAGCTAGGTTTCAGCATACATGAACCAGGGACTTCTAGATAGATGTATAAGCTGGGTTTAGGAGAGGCAGAGGAACAAGAGATCAAAGTCACCATCCATTGGATCAGAGAGGAAGCAATGGAGTTGCAGAAAAACATCTGCTTCTGCTTCATGCACTAGGCTAAACCCTTTGACTATGTGAATCACAAAAAAACTGTAGAAAATTCTTAAAGAGAAAGGAGTACCAGACCACTTTTCCTATCTCCTGAGAAACAGGTATGTAAGTCAAGAAGCAACAGTTAGAACCAGACATGGAACTACTGATTGGTTCAAAATTGGGAAAGGAGTACATTAAGGCTGTATATTGTCACCTTGCCTATTTAATTTATATTCAGAGTACATCATGTGAAATGTGGAACTGGATGAATCACAATGAAGATTGGTTGGAGACCTATCAACAACCTCAGATATGCAGATGATGCCACTCTAATGGCAGAAAGTGAAGAGGAACTAAGGATCCTCTTGATGAGGGTGAAAGAGGAGAGTGAAAAAGCTGTCTTAAAACTCAACTTTCAAAAAATTATAATCACAGTATCTGGTCCCAACATTTCGTGGCAAATAGAAGACAGGAAAATGAAAGCAGTGACAGATTTTCTTTCCTTGGGCTCCAAAATCACTGTGGATGATAACTGCTCCTTGGAAGAAAAGTTATGCCAAACCTACACAGCATATTAAAAAAGAAATATATCACTTAGCCAAAGGCCACTGAGTCAAAGCTGTAGTTTTCTCAGTAGTCATGTATGGATGTCGGAGTTGTACCATAAAGATGGCTGAGCACTGAAGAACTGATACTTTTGAATTCTGGTGCTGGAGAAGACTCTTGAGAGTCCTTGGACAACAAGGAGATCAAATCAGTCAATCCTAAAGGAAACCAACCCTGAATATTTATTGGAAGGAATGATGCTGGACCTAAATCTCCAAAACTTTGGCCATCTGAGAGTCAACTCATTGGAAAAGACCTTGATGCTGGGAAAGATTGAAGGCCAAAGGAGAGTGGGGCCACAGAGGATGAGATAGTTGGATGGCATCACTGATTCTATGGGCATGAGTCTGAGCAAACTACAAGAGGTGGTGAAGGACAGGGAAACCTGGTGTGCTGCAGTCCATGGGATCACAAAGAGTCAGATATAAATTAGTGACTGAATAGTTAGACTGGGACATGAAACCCAGGCTGAGACTTGAATCCAGTCAAAACTCAGATTGGGATTTAAACTTGCCTTTTTTTTTTTTTTTATCATTTTAAGCTTAAAATATTTTTTTTTTTTCTATTGGAATATGATTACTTTACAATGCTGTGCTATTTTCTGCTGTACAACATCATGAAATAGCCATGTGAATACATATATTCCTGTCCCTTTTGAGCCTCCTGCCCACTCCCCTCCCCCATTCCACCCCTCTAGGTCATCCCAGAACACTGAGCTGAGCTCCCTGTTCTATACAGCAGCTTCCCACTAGCTATCTATTTTGAACTGTAGTGTATATATATCAATACCACTATCTCACCTCATCACCACCCCACTACTTACCCCACTGTGTCCACCAGTTGATTCTCTATGTCTGTGTCTCTATTCCTGCCCTGCAGATAGGTTCATCAGTACCATTTTTCCTAGGTCCCATCAGTTCAGTCCCTCAGTTGTGTCCGACTCTTTGTGACCCCATGAATTGCAGCACGCCAGGCCTCCCTGTCCATCACCAACTCCCGGAATTCACTCAGACTCACGTCCATCGAGTGACTGATGCCATCCAGCCATCTCATTCTCTGTCGTCCCCTTCTCCTCCTGCTCCCAATCCCTCCCAGCATCAGAGTCTTTTCCAATGAGTCAACTCTTCACATGAGGTGGCCAAAGTACTGGAGTTTCAGCTTTAGCATCATTCCTTCCAAAGAAATCCCAGGGCTGATCTCCTTCAGAATGGACTGGCTGGATCTCCTTGCAGTCCAAGGGACTCTCAAGAGTCTTCTCCAACACCACAGTTCAAAAGAATCAATTCTTCGGCATTCAGCCTTCTTCACAGTCCAACTCTCACATCCATACATGACCACTGGGAAAACCATATCCCTGACTAGACGCACCTTAGTTGGCAAAGTAATGTCTCTGCTTTTGAATATGCTCTCTAGGTTGGTCATAACTTTTCTTCCAAGGAGTAAGCATCTTTTAATTTCATGGCTGCAATCACCATCTGCAATGATTTTGGAGCCCCCCTGAATAAAGTCTGACACTGTTTGCACTGTTTCCCCATCTATTTCCCATGAAGTGATGGGACCGGATGCCATGATCTTCATTTTCTGAATGTTGAGCTTTAGGCCAACTTTTTCACTCTCCACTTTCACTTTCATCAAGAGGCTTTTTAGTTCCTATTGACTTTCTGCCGTATATATGCATATATATGCATTAATATGTGATATCTTTTTCTCAGAACATGTTATCATTTTTCTTATTTTTTGCTTTACAATGTTGTGTTGCTTTCTGCCATAAAACACCATGTATCAGCCATAAATATACATATATCCTCTTTCTCTTAAAGCTCCCACCCATTCCATCCCCCCATCTCACCACTATAGGTCATCACAGAGCTCCAGGCTGACCTCTCTGTGTTATATGGCAACTTCCCAAGGGCTCTCTCTTTCGCACATGGTAATGTATATATTTCAATGCTACTGATATTTGTTTTTCTCAGAACCTGTATTCTTTTAACTGAGATCACATTACCCAGTTTTAGGACTTAACAAAGCTCATATTCTTGATGTCTCATCACAGAGTTCAGTGAGAGACAAAGTCATAGGTAAGAAGTGGATTTATTTAAAGAGAAATACACTCCACAGACAGAGTGTGAACCATCTCAGAAGGTAAGAGTGGCACCAGGTTGTCAAATTTTGTGTGCTCAGTCATGTCTGGTTCTTTGCAACCCCATGGACTATAGCCCACCAGGATTCTCTGTTCATAGGATTATTCCTATCTTTTTCTTTTCTTTTTTTTTTTTAATTTTTTGAAATTTTTATTTTAACTTTAGTTTACTTTACATTACTGTATTGCTTTTGCCAAACATTGACATGAATTCACCACGAGTAAGAATAATGGAGCAGGTGGCCTTTTCCTTCTTCAGGGGATCTTTCTGACCTAAGGATTGAACCTGCATCTCCTGTAGTTTCTGCATTGGTAGGCAGATTCTTTACCACGGAGACCCCTGGGAAGCCCTAGTTTTTATAGAGATGGGTAGTTTCATGGGCCATTAAGTTCGAGGAGTTATTCAGCTATTTTGGGAAAGGGGTGGAGTCTCCAGGATTGGCCCATTGGCAACTTTTTGAAATTTATGGTCAGCTTTGGAATTAACATGACGTGTGTGGGTGTCATTTAGCTTCTTGAGTGTTACATTGAGGTATACAGAGGATGAAAGTCTACTGAAAGTCAATTTTTCTGCCATCTTGGACCTATTTGGTTCTAATCAGTTTATGTCATGTCCTCAGGTTACATCATTCTTTTAAAGATGGTGCCCTGCCTGCTTCCTGTTTCACTATTATATAGCAAGATCAGCATTTGAAAAATGAACAATCTAGGTAATTTTTTTTTTTAATTTTAAGATATAGTTTTACATGCTAGTTTCATCATTATTGGTGTGAATGCTGTATTTGTTTAACTATGGAAGTTAAACTTCCATAAAGAAAGCTTCCATAAACTTCTATATACTTCCATAACTTCAGTAAACTTCCATAAAGAAAGCTAAGCACCGAAGAATTGATGTTTTTGAATTGGGTTGTTGGAAAGACTCTTGAGAGTCTCTTAGACTGCAAGAAAATCAAATCAGTCAATCCTAAAGGAAACCAGTCCTGAGTATTCACTGGGAGGGCTGTTGTTGAAGCTGAAGCTCCAATACTTTGGCCACCTGATGCAAAGAACTGACTAATAGTTCAGTTCAGTTGATCAGTCATGTCTTACTATTTGCAACCCCATGGACTGCAGCATGCTAGGCTTCCTTGTCCATCATCAACTCCCGGAGGTTACTCAAACTCATGTCCATTGAATCAGTGATGCCACCCAACCACCTCATCCTCTGTCATCCCCTTCTCCTCCTGTATTCAATCTTTCCCAGGATCAGGGTCTTTTCAAATGAGTCAGCTCTTCACATTAGGTGGCCAAAGTATTGGAGTTTCAGCTTTAGCACCAGTCCTTCCAATGAATATTCAGGACTGATTTCCTTTAGGATGGACTGGTTGGATCTCCTTGCAGTCCAAAGGACTCTCAAGAGTCTTCTTCAACATCACTGTTCAAAAGCATCAGTTCTTTGGTGCTCAGCTTTCTTTACAATCCAATACTCACATCCATACATGACTACTGGAAAAACTTAGCTTTGACTTGAGAGACCTTTGGCGGCAAAGTAATATCTCTGCTTTTTAATATGCTGCCTAGGTTTGTCATAGCTTTTCTTCCAAGGAGAAAGTGTCTTTTAGCTTCATGGCTGCAGTCACCATCTGCAGTGATTTTGGAGCCCAAAAAGATGGAAGAAAAATTTAACTAATCGTTTACTAATTTACCAAGCAACTCTTACTCTGCTTATTTCGCATATAAAGCATGTGTTTAACATGAAAATGTACAGATTAAAATAGTTGCTGTATTTTAATTTACCAGGGAAATTAACAAAGAAGATATGGAAGAAAATAGAATATAATGTGTAGTAAGGCATAAATACATTTTTGATCGAATATGATACTATTTTTGACTTTTAGAAAATGGGGGATATAGAAATTCTTTAAAATAGTTTATTTTAGCCAATGTAAGTTATATGTCAACTTATAATTTTCATTAATATTGGGCATATGGTATTTGTCTTCTCAAAAAAGAGATATGAAATTTTACAAAACAGGGTGATACTATTTATGGAGAGTTTTTGTAGGCCTATGATACACAAAACAACTAGACTCATAGAAATGTTAAATTATAAAGCTTTGTTTGTGAGCTGGTTCTTGGAGCTAGTCACAATTCATGCTTCTTTGCATGAAGAAAAGCTACTATAGTTCCCAAACTGTTTATTACAGAGACCAGAGATTTGTAATCATCTGTAATAAAAGTCCAGACAGTGGCCTAGGCAAATAGAAGTAAAATAGCAAGTTTAGTCCAGGAAACGGGATTGGCAAGAACTATCTCAAGAACATAATCTAATTCCTTGGGTCACTCACTGGATTTAGAGTAGCAGGGCTTTTTGGACATTTGCTTGGGTGAGTACATACTCAGTCACTTCAGTCATGTCCAACTCTTTGTGATGCTACAGACTGTAGCCTGCCAGGCTCCTCTGTCCACAATATTCTCCGGGCAAGAATACTGGAGTGGGTTGCCATGCCCTCCTCCAGGGTGTTGACTTAAAAGGATATACTACCTGAGATTTGCAAGTTAAGTTTTATTTGAGGCAAAATGAGGACTGCAGCCCAGGAGGCAGCACTTTAAGTGGCTCTGAGAGACTGCTCCTTAGAGGCATTAGCAGGAAGGTCAATATATAAGGTCTTGGTGAAGGCAGAGTTCAATACCATTCAGTTCAGTTCAGTGGTTCAGTACCATCTGACTCTTTGAGACCCCATGGACTGCAGCACACCAGGCTTCCCTGTCTATCACCAGTTCTTGCAGCTTGCTCAAACTCATGTCCATTAAATCAGTGATACCATCCAAGCATCTCATCCTCTGTCATCTCCTTCTTCTCCTGCCTTCAATCTTTCCCAGTATCAAGGTATTTTCCAATGAGTCAGTTCTTCGCATCAGGTGGTCAAAGTATTGGAGCTTCAGCTTCAATATCAGTCCTTCCAATGAATATTCAGGACTGATTTCCTTTAGGATTGACTCGTTTGATTTTGTTGCAGTGCAAGGGACTCTCAAGAGTCTTCTAAACACCACAGTTCAAAAGCATCAGTTCTTCAGTACTCAGCCTTCTTTATGGTCCAACTCTCACATCCATACATGACTACTAGAAAAACCATAGCTTTGACTAGATGGACCTTTGTCGGCAAGGTAATGTCTCTGCTTTTTAATATGCTGTCTAGGTTTGTCATAGCTTTTCTTCCAAGGAACAAGTATCTTTTAATTTCATGGCTGCAGTTATCATCTGTAGTGATTTTGGAGCCCAAAATTCTGTCACCATATCCATTGTTTCCCTATCTATTTGCCATAAAGTGATGGGACCAGATGCAATCCTTTGTTTTCTGAATGTTGAAAATAAGCCAACTTTTTCACTCTCTTCTTTCACCTTCATCAAGACGCTCTCCAGTTTTTGACTTTCTGCCATTAGGGGGGAATCATCTACATATCTGAGGTTATTAACATTTCTCCCTGCAATCTTGATTCCAGCTTGTGCTTCATCTAACCCAGCATTTCACATGATGTACTGTGCATGTAAGTTAAATAAGCAGGGTAACAATATACAGCATTGATATACTCCTTTTCCAATTTGTAACCAGTCTATTGTTCCATGTCCAGTTCTAACTGTTGCTTCTTGACCTGCATACAGGTTTCTCAGGAGGTAGGTGAGGTTGTCTGGTATTCTCATCTCTTTCAGAATAGCCCACAGTTTGTTGTGATCCACACAATCAAAGGTTTTGGTGTAGTCAATAAAGCAGTAGTAGATGTTTTTCTAGAATTCTCTTGCTTTTTCTATGATTCAGTGGATGTTGGAAATTAGATCTCTGGTTCCTGTGCCTCTTCTATATCCAGCTTGAACATCTGGAAGTTCTTGGTTCAGGTACTGCTGAAGCCTATCTTGGAGAATTTTGAGCCTTTCTTTGCTATTATGTGAAATGAGTACAATTGTGTAGTAGTTTAAATATTTGTTAACACTGCCTTTCTTTGGGATTGGAATGAAAACTGATTTTTTTTCAGTCCTGTGGCCACTGCTGAGTTTCCCAAATTTGCTGGCATATTGAGTGCAGCACTTTAACAGCATCATTTGTATTTATTTATTTATTTTAGGACTTGAAGCTCTACTAGCTTTGTTTGTAGTGCTGCTTCCTAAAGCCCACTTGACTTCACACTCCAAGATGTCTGGCTCTATGTGAGTGATAACATCATCGTGGCTATCTGTGTCATGTAGATCATTTTTTGTATAGTTCATTTGTGTAGTCTTACTGCCACTTCTTAATGTCTTCTGCTTCTGTTAGGTCCATACCATTTCTGTCCTTTATTGTGCCTATCTCTGTATGAAATGTTCCCTTTGTATCTCTAATTTTCTTGAAGAGATCTCTAATCTGTCCTATTGTATTATATCCCTCTATTTCTTTGCATTGTTCGCTTTGGCAGGCTCTGGATAGCACAGGCAACAATATTGAATGGAAAAACACATGTTCAAAAACTATAAGCTAAAACTCGACTCAGAAGAGTTGGACTATAAATGTGAAGATGATTTAGGAATTCTGTAACCATTTATTTTTGCATATATTTATTCACACAAGAGTGCAGCATGATAAAACTATATGTATAAATGAGTTTAAAATACACATTAGGCATAAATACTCTAGCTGATTATATTATATTGTTACTTAATTGGCAGCAT
>SJYQ01006399.1:70575-89061 GCA_006410935.1 Redunca redunca
TCTTGGATAAATACTAGCCTTTTTTTCATTTTTTCTTGATGAGTAAACTGAGGTATGGACAAATTCAGGGCCACAGAACCAATAGAAATAGTATTTGAATCTAGATAGATTTTTCTCTACAACCTTAAAACTTAAATACTGTCTACAATGAACATTGAATGTAAATTTTCATTCAACACTTGTTCAGCTTTCTTGTGACCATTGTAGCACTAACAGCAATATGGAATGCTATTCTTATTTATCTATTCCTTTATGAGCTTTATTTATTCTCAGGTAAAAGGTAAAGTCGCTCAGTCGTGTCCGACTCTTTGCAACCCCATGGGCTGTAGCCTACCAGGCTCCTCTGTCCATGGGATTTTCCAGGCAATAGTACTAGAGTGGATTGCCATTTCCTTCTCCAGGGGATCTTCCCAACCCAGGGATCGAACCCAGGTCTCCCACATTGTAGATAGACGCTTAACCGTCTGAGCCACCAGGGAAGTCCATTTATTCTCAATTTCAGCTTAATTTTCATTATTTATAAGAAATTGACCCTGAGCAGGCTTGTAATAGTAATTTCTGACTAATTTTGCATTCTGTAGTACTCATTGTGAAAAACAAGCAAGAAAGGGAAAGATATACCCAAATGAATGCAGACTTCCAGAGAATAGCAAGGAGAGATAAGACGGGCCTTCTTCAATGAACAGTGTGGAGAAATAGAGGAGAGAAACAGAATGAGGAAGACTAGAGATCTCTTCAAGAAAATTGGAGATATCAAGGGAACATTTCATTCAATGGTGGGCATGATACAGGACAGAAATGATAAGGACCAAACAGAGGCAAAAGAGATTAAGAAGAGGTGGCAAGAATACACAGAAGAACCGTACAAAAAAGGTCTTAATGATCCAGATAACCACAATGATGTGGTCACTCTCCTAGAGCCAGACGTCTGGAGTGTGAAATCAGGTGGGCCTTAGGAAACATTACTACGAACAAAGCTAGTAGAGGTGACAGAATTCTAGCTGAGCTATTTCAAATCCTAAAAGATGATGCTGTTTAAGTGCTGTGCTCATTATATCAGCAAATTCAGAAAATAGCAGTGACCACAGGACTGGAAAAGGTCAGTTTTCATTCCAACCCCAAAGAAGGGAAGTGCCAAAGAATATTCCCAGGACAAGGAATCCTGATGTGGCTGCAGTTTATATGGTCACAGAGAGTCATATACTTCTGGGTGACTGAACAAACATATTCAGTGTGGAACCAAAGACTTTCTAGGCCATATGCACCTTACACATTTTGTTTGGCAAATATGTAAATTTTGTGCAGCAACTTTGTTTCCTTCATTAATGGCAGGCACTAATAATGCCTGCATACTCTTGCATTTACTCTAGGAAAGTCTTAAATTCCTTAACATACCACTTTAGGTACACTGTAATGAAGAATCAGGGCTAGAGCCCAAGATGAAATACATTTGTTATTTTAAATATGATAAAATGAAAGTCTTGTAGTCATACAAGAGAGACTTGTAGAGAGTCATATAGGTGAAAGAACAGCCAGACTTAATTTTTTTGTCTTTGGTGAACAATTTTCTGAACCTCATATCTGATCACTAATTTTATGAGCAATAATGTAGAATGTTTGAAGGCATAAGTACACTAAAAATAACTGGAATGGAAGATTGCTACAAATAAAATAATCTAGAGACCTCCTTTTCTCTTGTATTCTCTCACTCAATATTTTTTTAGACTTCATGGTAGGCCAATTCAAATGATATTTTGTTTTTTGTTGAAACTTCTTTCACTTGCATCAAAATTATCAATTTACTGAAGACAAGAAGCAAACCAGGATATGTTCATCGTATAACAAAGACTCAAAGGTAGATCATAAAATAATTTTACAGGGCTTGGTAAGTAAGAAATATTAAACAAAACGAAATTAGAATTCTTTCAGAATACCAAAAATATGCAACTTTAGCTATGTTTTAATTAGATCAAGCACTTTCCCTGTTTTCAGTCTTCCTGTGTTTTTAGACTCCCATTTTGCTTTTAGATATAACTTCCTTTCCCATTAGGAAATCTGTTTGATAGCCATAATATATTTCCAGCAGAAATATGAGTAATAAACCTCCTGTTGATAAAAAATAATAGTTATGCACTAGGCAATTATTCTCACATCATTTGAAACTTTCTGCACCATTGTTTTACCTGTATAGTTCATTTTGATTATTATACTACATTTGGGCTTTGGCAAGCTTAGTAGGGGTATATATCTTTTATACTTGAATGGTTTTGAACGGCCTCTCTCTCTTTCTCTTTCTCTTGCTCCAGTTTACAAATAGGAAATAATAAACAGCTTTTTAAAATGATAACACATTTTATTTTTTATTGAAATAATGTGATTTTACCTAAAAGATTCAAGCCAGTGTTATGGTCAAACATCAAAAATCAGAAGGCATATTTTCTTGGTGTAAAATATGTCAGATTTTATAACTAGCCTTGATATTTTTCACTTAACAGAAGACATAAACAATGAACACCTCAATTTGTTCAATATTTTACAATTACCAGTTTTTTATCAAATGTCCTCTTAAGTAGATCCTAAATGTAATCAATGCAAAGAAATAGAGGAAAACAACAAAATGGGAAAGACTAGAGATCTCTTCAAGAAAATTAGAGATACCAAGGGAACATTTCATGCAAAGATGAGCTCAATAAAGGACAGAAATCATCTGGACCTAACAGAAGCAGAAGATATTAAGAAGAGATGGCAAGAATACACAGAAGAACTGTACAAAAAAGATCTTCACGACCCAGATAATCATGACAATGTGATCACTAATCTAGAGCCAGACATCTTGGAATGTGAAGTCAAGTGAGCCTTAAAAAGCATCACTACGAACAAAGCTAGTGGAGGTGATGGAATTCCAGTTGAGCTATTTCAAATCCTGAAAGATGATGCTTTGAAAGTGCTGTACTCAATATGCCAGCACATTTGGAAAACTCAGCAGTGGCCACAGGACTGGAAAAGGTCAGTTTTCATTCCAATTCCAGAAAAAGGCAATGCAAAAGAATGCTCAGACTACCACACAATTGCACTCATCTCACATGCTAGTAAAGTAATGCTCAAAATTCTCCAAGCCAGGCCTCAGCAATACGTGAACTGTGACCTTCCTGATGTTCAAGCTGGTTTTAGAAAAGGCAGAGGAACCAGAGATCAAATTGCCAACATCTGTTGGATCATGGAAAAAGCAAGAGAGTTCCAGAAAAATATCTATTTCTTCTTTATTGACTATGCCAAAGTCTTTGACTGTCTGGACCACAATAAACTGTGGAAAATTCTGAAAGAGATGGGAATACCAGACCACCTGACCTGCCTCTTGAGAAATCTGTATGCGGGCCAGGAAGCAACAGTTAGAACTGGACATGGAACAACTGACTGGTTCCAAATAAGAAAAGGAGTACACCAAGTCTGTATATTGTCACCCTGCTTATTTAACTTCTCTGCAGAGTACATCATGAGAAACACTGGACTGGAAGAAACACAAGCTGGAATCAAGATTGCTGGGAGAAATATCAATAACCTCAGATATGCAGATGATACCACCCTTATGGCAGAAAGTGAAGAGGGGCTAAAAAGCCTCTTGATGAAAGTGAAAGAGGAGAGTGAAAAAGTTGGCTTAAAGCTCAACATTCAGAAAATGAAGATCATGGCATCCTGTCTCATCTCTTCATGGGAAATAGATGGGGAAACAGTGGAAACAGTGTCAGACTTTATTTTTTTGGGCTCCAAAATCACTGCAGATGGTGACTGCAGCCATGAAATTAAAAGACTCTTAATCCTTGGAAGGAAAGCTATGATCAACCTAGATAGTATATTCAAAAGCAGAGACATTACTTTGCCGACTAAGGTCCTTCTAGTCAAGGCTATGGTTTTTCCTGTGGTCATGTATGGATGTGAGAGTTGGACTGTGAAGAAAGCTGAGCACCGAAGAATTGATGCGTTTGAACTGTGGTGTTGGAGAAGACTCTTGAGAGTCCCTTGGACTGCAAGGAGATCCAACCAGTCCATTCTGAAGGAGGTCAGCCCTGGGATTTCTTTGGAAGGAACGATGCTAAAGCTGAAACTCCAGTAGTTTGGCCACCTCATGCGAAGAGTTTACTCATTGGGAAAGACTCTGATGTTGGGAGGGACTGGGGGCAGGAGGAGAAGGGGACGACCGAGGATGAGATGGCTGCATGGTATCACGGACTCGATGAACGTGAGTCTGAGTGAACTCCGGGAGATGGTGATGGACAGGGAGGCCGGGCGTGCTGCGATTCATGGGGTCGCAGAGTCGGACGCGACTGAGCGACTGAAATGAACTGAGTGAAATGTCATCATGGTATTACTATTATCAGTTTATCTCTTGCACTTATTAGAAAACCGAGGCTGTGAGAAGTTAAGTTGTGTGTTTTTTCAGCAAATATTTGGCAGAGCTGGAATCTGAATCCAGATTTCCTGACAAAATTCACAGTTGTTACTACTACATTATGTTACCTTCCTAAGTATAGAAGGCACTGTTCCCTGTTGTAGACTCTACATAGCTGTCCACTGTAGCATATTAGCTGCATAATATGCTGATTAATTTTGTTTTGTAGAAGGGAAGCTTTATTCAAGATCTGCATAGTTACTTAAGCAGATACTGTGATGTCTGAAAATTATTGTACATATGTGGGGAGGTTTTACATGCTTGTGTATTGTCAAACACTTTCCCTATGAATTGCATATACACCCAAGGTAGAACTAGACTCTGAAAGAATAAATGATATGTATTGTCATTGACCATAATGTAGAATAGATTAGACTACATTTTAAATCTGCTCAGATGATTTCACATCAACAAACCTGCATTTTCCAGAGTAAGTTTCTCAGAACACTATCTCTGGAGCACATGGATACATTTTCTATGGGATGAAAAAGGTTAAGTTTTTAGAATTTGGTTGTCATTGCATTACACAGTTTTCAACATATGTATTTATCCCAGGACATAATAATGTACTGACCCTTCAAGAGGGGAGATACTGTAGATTTTCCTCAAAGTCATTTAAACATGTAAAATGTTTTCATAGAGCATCTCACAGGTAACTCATCTACCTTACATATTTACACAGGAGACTGTTTCCCCCCCAGAGGCAGTATATATAGTTCATTTGACCAAGCTAAATCTAAACTGATGCTTCTTTTGCATTTCATGTTGCCAGAATTGATTTCCTTTTCTTTTATTTTTCAGATTGATCAATTTTAGAAATAGTTTTGATATTAAATGGCTTTTATATTAAATGGTAAGACAAAAGACATTGGTTTTGATATTAAATGGTAGGTATAATTAACATTATTTAACATGCATGTGCAAAATGAATTAGAAAATTTTTAACATCTACATCAATCAACCTCATTACAATAGTAACGTTACTGTCATTTAACAACAGATCTTAGTCTGTAATCCACAAATTCCAAGTCCTGATATAACCTTAATCCATCTGAATATTCTATTTTTTACTAAAAAAATACTAAGCAGGAATATTCACCTCTTGTTTTAAATTTATTGCTAGAAAAATTGTACTAAATATCTACTTGTAAAAATATTAACTTTGATTGCCTGTTGGCTATTGAATGGTAATTCACATTTTAGGAAGTAACAAAAATAAAACTATTCTCAGTGCCCATTTCTTCATCTTCAAAATCAGGAAAGTATTTACTCATAGCTTTTTGCCATCAGTAGTTATACTCAATGCATATAAGAAACTTAGTGTGATCTTGGCACATTGTAAGCTTCAATATGTGTTTTTTTTGTTACTACTTCTAATAGTGAAATATCCCATAGTTGAGATATGAACTGATGTTCCACGCCTCCAACATTTTATAGACATTAAATGGATTAATTCATGTATTTATTTATACCATTTAGCCACATAAATACTGAACCAAGCAGAGAAAAATACTTATCTTTGTGGGAGGATACAATACAATTATAAGTAAATTATATAGTATGTTTAAAAATAATGAGTATTGCATAAAATGAAAAAAGATGCAAACTATAGGATTGGCAGTGTGAGGTAGGAATGACTGATATTTTCAATGGGGTTTTAGTGTAGGCTGCAATGAGAAGGTGACCTTTTAACAGTGCTATGAAGGAATCAGAATGATACTGTGGCTATACGAGAGAGAGGAATGAGAAAGTTTGAACGAGGAGGAACATGATCGAACTCCCGCTTTAACTCTGTCACATAGGCATCCAGGGACCCAGGACAATGGTAGAAGTAAGTCTGAGGCTTCCCTTCCAGTAATACAGCAAAAATATATTGGGATCAGCCTGGAATGGTTTCTCCAAGCTTTGTGTCCCATGTGTTTCCATAAAAGTCCTGGGTGGAAGCTATTCTTTCTTTCTATTTATTATTGTAATTATGTACATATGTATTAATATGTATGTATCCACCTCATGTGGAGTTGACTAATTGGAAAAGATCCTGGTGCTGGGAGGGATTAGGGGCACGAGGAGAAGGGGACAACTGAGTATGAGATGGCTGGATGGCATCACCGACTCGATGGACATGAGTTTGAGTGAACTCCGAGATTTGGTGATGGACAGGGAGGCCTGGTGTGCGGTGATTCATGGGGTCGCAAAGAGTCACACATAACTGAGCGACTGAACTGAACTGAACTGAGCTGATGGTTGCATTGAGTCTGATTTTCACTTCTGCATGCAGGCTTTTTCTAGTTGTGGCAAGCATGGGCTACTCCTCACTGCACTGCAGTGGCTTTTCATGGTCGTGGCTTCTCTTATCATGAGCATGGACTCCAGGCATGCTGGCTTCAATAACTTGTGACGCATGGGCTTAGCTGCTCCATGGCAAGTGAGAGCTTTTTGGAACCGTGATTGAATTTGTGCCCCTTGCTTTGGCAGGCAGATTCTTAATCACTCGACTACCAGGGAAGTCTGCTATTCTTGTTATATATTTTGCTTTTAAATGATACAGATAGTAAGGGGGTAGATATTGCATTAGGTGACAGAATTAAACTTCAATGTAATTTTTGTTGCCTAGAATTATGGGCCAAAATTAACAGAATAGAGTCTTGAATTTAAATTAAAACAAACATAAGCATAATTTGTGAAAATCTGACTAGACTACAGTTTATGTTTTTAAAAAAGATCCACACATAACACACAGGATTTACTGACTCACACTTTCAGTATGAGCCAATAGGGTGGCACAACTGCCAAATGATAATTCATTCCAAGGCCACATTTATGGAATATAAGGAACTTCATAATTAGATGAAAAATGCAAGGCAACCAAAAAAACCTAAAGAATTTTCTTTTTCAAAGGTCAATGACTTGGGATATTTTACAATTTTTTTCCATCTCTCTCCTCAACAAACCCAGTAATTACAGAGATATAATGTGAATTATTGAATGAAAAATGTATACTTCATAATTATATTTTATATTTATAGCTGATTTTTATTATGTTAGACACAATAAAAAGTATATATTTATATGTATTAAATTGTTACTTTTTTGAGAGTTGGAACATATAAAAACATAGAAAGACAAATTATTTACTCCTGTGGGCCAAAACAAAACAAAACTGACATTTTTGACACACATCCTGGACTCTCCTAAGTCAACAAATAAGATGAAATCCCACTCTAATGTTACTTCTAGTCTTGCCTCTTAGATAAGACATCAGATAATTTGTCAAAACTTATATCACAAGAGGCTAAAACAGCTGTTATTTATGCCAAAGTAGGACTGGTGTTGAAGCTGAAACTCCAATACTTTGACCACTTGATGAGAAGAGCTGACTCATTGATAAAGACCCTGATGCTGGGAAAGATTGAGGGCAGAAGGAGAAGGGGATGACAGAGGATGAGATGGTTGGATGGCATCACCGACTCAGTGGACATGGTTTGGGTGGACTCCGGGAGTTGGTGATGGACAGGGAGACCTGGCGTGCTGCAGTTCACGGGGTGGGAAAGTGTTGACACGACTGAGTGACCAAACTGAACTTAACTGAATCTGTGAGACCGGTATCAGTATGTGAAGTTCAAGTCCAAGGGACATAGGAGATCTCCCAGTAGCCTGCATGTCACTAATAAGAGAAGGCAGATTAAGAAAGCAGTTATTAAGGACAGAGGAAGCACTGCTTCCATGACTTTGCTGGGTTTTTAATAGTGATTGTGAATCTCACCTACTCAGTGTGGGTCACTTAACAGATATAACCTCAGAGTGCAGTAACTATCATCTGGTTTTCAATTTACTGTAGGCAATATATCAGTGAAGGTAGATGATGAAAAAACATTGAAAGCTATAAGCATTTCCTTCTATAGGAAAACTCAGGATACAAAACAAAAATAAACAGACATATATACAGAAGAGAGCCTTATTATTTGATTTAACATATTAATGACATATTTTTCAAAATAATGAAAATTTCAAAAACATTTATTGAGTGACTGCTACATGTAAGTTACCATGTCAGACCTTTGGAAGATATACAAATGATGACAACATAGCCATACAAGGAGTTGTGAGTGTGTCAACAAATGTTTGTTCATTGGAATGTAAATTAAACATAATTTATTGAGGGGAAAAACAGTTGCATATATATTGTACCACTAAGCAAAATATGATTTAAACAAATCCATGACAGAGGTTCAAAATGTGGATTTGTATTAAAATACCAGGATAAAATCTTGACTAGAGGAATTACAGCTTCATTAAAAAAAAAAAAAGAATCTTTATCTTATTTCTGTTAGAACTTTCACATAAATAGGATATGGAGAAAAAAAACTGAGAATGCAAGAAACAAACCAAAAAGTATAAAATGAGTTTAGGAAAAGGTCAACAGTTTGGAGAATAACTTCACCAGGGGAATAACTTGACAATAGGAATAACCTAACCAGGATTTTCTCAATAGAACTTTCCTTTTAATGGAGAGATAGATGATAAGCAACTAAAAACATATGTTGAATTATAGATGGTAATAAGCATTAAGAAGAAAAATAAAAGTCAGCTGGACAGAAAAAGACTAAGTAAAAAAGGGCAGGGCAGTCACTAAATACATCTGGGAGTGTTATTTTGGAGCATATAACATTTAAGTACAATCAAAATAAAATGAAAGTACAAGTCACATAAAGTCTTGGGGAAGAACATTTCTAGAGAAGGAAAAAGTAAGGGCAAAAAACCTGATTTGGGAATAAATAAGAATTACAGTCAGAATGCCTGTGTTTTGGAAACAGAATAACAGAATTCCAAAAATTAGAGGCTCTATCCTGCAAGTGGGAAAGATGAATACAGTACAGTGAGTTTGGAAGGAAGGCAAAAGTCAATTTTGTGTATGTTTAGGTTTTAGATGTGTCTGAGGTATTCAAATGGAAATGTTTAGTAAGATATTGGGAAGACTCTGGAGCTCAACACAGGGTCAAGACTGAAAATCTACCCTTGGTAGAGTGTAATAGCTAATGATATGTGCTTGGGAGACTGCCAGAATTTGAATCCCTGAACTACTATGTACTAGTTTTACAAATATGGCCAAGATACTATATTTCTTTAGTACTCAGTTTCATTGTGTGCATGCTCAATCATGTCTGACTCTTTGTAACCCTATGGACTGTACCCACCAGGTTCCTCTGTCTGTGGGCTTTTCCTAGCAAGAATACTGGAGTGGGTTGCCATTTCATCTTCTAGGGGATCTTTCCCACCCAGGGATAGAACCCAGGTCTTCTGTGTCTCCTGCATTGCAGGCAGATTCTTTACCACTGAACCACTGGGGAAGTCCCACTCAGTTGAATTACCATCCATTAATTATAACAGTGTTTATTATCTGTTATTATTATCATTATTATTATTGATAAATGATTAAAGTCATGTGATGAAACAATCTGGGAAGTAAGTATAGGAAGAAAGAGCACAGGACCCTGGAAATCTCTCATTTTAGAGGTTAGGAAAAGATGGACTGGGCAATAAAGTTGAAAAATAAAGTGCTCAGGAGGGAGATCAGTAGTGCTGTGTTGTCCAAGAGAAAAAAAAAATTTGTTTGGAGAAGAAATGGTTGGTGGTTGAAAATTGCTGAGAGTATGAGTAAAATGAGGGAAGAGAATCATCTGAAGGCTTGGATCAGCAGGATAGATTCATTGGCATCTTGGACAAAAGTGATTTCAGTTCAGTACAGGGAATGAAAGGTCTAGTAGAGTCATTTATGGTTGAACAGGAGACAAGGTAGTAAGGATCAAGTGTAGATGCAACTCTGAAATTCTATTCCAAAGGGGAGCACAGGAATTAAAAGGTACCTAGAGAGTTACATGGCATCAAGGGAGTGCTTTTTCCCTTTAAGACATGAATGTGTCCCTGGAATGATAGAAATGATACAATAAAGAGTAAAAACAAGGTTTCTGAGTTGGTGGTATTAGATAAAGATGGGGATAATGACCCTGTATGCGAGACAACAAAAGAGACTCAGATCTATAGAGTGAACTTTTGGACTCTGGGGGAGAGAGAGAGGGAGAGGGTGGGATGAGATGGGAGAATGGCATTGAAACATGTATACTTATATTGTAAATTGTAATTTCAACCAGAAGTAATTTTTTTTTCTTTAAAAAAAAAAAAAAATGAAGGAGGTGACATAAAAAAATAAATAAATAAAACCCAATTGTTTTGTAAAAAAAAAAACAAAAAAAAACAAAGCACATGGGGAAGGGTTGTTTTTAATAGAAACCTGGAGAATTTGTGCACTGAACATTTAAAGATGGCAGAAGATTTGCATACTGGGGGTTTTTGCTAAAGCTGGTATTATGAAAATGACCATTTTAAAAATTGCTTATATTTTCTTAGTAAACATAAAGATTGAGGCCAACAATTCAGACTTGAGAGGAAAGTCTATTCAAATTATAGTTTTCAGGTAAATGTGAGACTTACCATGTCCCCATAGTTCCTCAGTGTATTCCTAATATTTTTCTACAACTTTCTGAAGTTGATGTAGTTCTGAAGATGATGAAGTTGACAGAAAACAGGATTAGCAGTTCTGAAGATGATGAAATTGATAGAAAACTGGATTAGCAGGTGTACATAGGAAGGATATTAGGACAAATTTGCCCAGTAGTACTTTAATGAGAGTAAAGATTAAAAAAAAAAAAAAAAAGCAAAGTAGAGGCTAGAAGCATAATTAAGAAATCATTGCCAATCAAATCATTGTTGTGGATGCAATTATCCATAGAAAAAATGCAAAAATAAATGAAGAGAGGACTGGAAAAAAATTTTTGAACAATTCCTCTATTTTGAAATTGTTGAGAAACAAAACAGAAGGCTGAAACAATGGGCAGAAGGTTAGAAGACAAAACAGTAAATGATAAACTAAGATATCACAATTTTCTATTTTTATTTGAAACCATGGTTTCAAATAAAATTTGTCAATATATCTAGTTTTCAAGATGGTCAAAATGATAAGGAATATTAACAGGACATTTGGTTATTAATGCTTTAAGATAAACTGATATCTCATAAGAAAAGTCATGAAATTAATAAGAACATATAATCTGTATATTTTGTTGGAATTCACAAAACTTTTAGTAAAAATGCCAGAAGTTCAGGAGTTCATGGAAAGAATCAATAGGTGCCAAGAAAGGGTAATTAATCAACATGACTTAAGGCTTCTAAAATTTTCACTGAATGGTTATTAAAAGGCCATAGGGGAAAAAAAAAATAAGTGAACAACCAAAAGCTTAAAAATCGGGGGGTCACCATGTAAATTTTGCATTGTAATTTTTTATATAGTCAGAGAGCTAGAATGACAAATTTTACTTTATTCTAAAACAAATTAAAAAGTTTTCCTACAAGACAAAAATACATTTCATACTCTGAACTCCAGGCTTGTTACCCTGGAAGGAATGTATATCTTCACTTTTCTCCTGTAGCAAAAAGTGCCTTGCATTAAGGAAGTCTGTAAACTGTCCTTGGTGTTGGTCAGATTAAAGGATTAAAAAAAAAAAAAAAATTACATACTTTACAAGGAAAGAAGTTAGTGAAATGGGGTCATTGTTATTCAGATTTTTTTTTAAAGAGGATGCATTATATATTGGGTTAAATATACTTAGCTTGCTCAAGAAAACATAAAATCATGTAAACATAAAAAAAGTCAGTAAATTGAAAAAAGAAAGTGCTGATTTGAGTTTATTCAAATGTATAAATTACCTCCTGAAAACATCTATGATAAAAGCTGCATCTTAAAATTAAATTATATGTAGTCAAATGAAGAAAAAAAAAGAGAACTATGATATCTCAGATAGATTTTAAGTGCCTATATGAAAGCATGATGGCTTGAAAAATTTATCCCAAAGGAAATTGTTTATGGAATGCCATAAGGTGGCTTGAACTATTATTTTTGATAAAGGCCTTAGAGATTCATCTAGCTATTGTGCTAATTTAAAATTCTATATCCTCAACTAACCTTAGTATATACTGTATATGTATAGTACATGTCTTTTAAATAAAAGTACCTTTTATAAAAACAATTCAGAGTGTATACATGGCTCCTTGGAGTTGTGCCAAGAAGTTTTAGGGAGCAGATTTGCAACTTATAAACAGTCAGTAATATGTAATCACAGCTGGGTTATTTTTGTGTTTGTGTGGGAAAGCAATAAACAGATATATAAATAAATGTAACTCATGCAATTTCCAATGCAAATCAAAATATTCTTTAAATGATTTCTAGAGAAGGAATAAGATTTTTTGATTAAAGTATAATACTTTAAATAAATTTCAGTCTGTTATGAGATTTCAAAATTATCACTTTATTACAACTCACACAGATTTCAAGAGAAACTTAGGCAGGTGTGTGTTCCCTTTTAATCTTTTGCTCTCATCTTCAGAACTTGAGGCATTAAGTTTTGGGAGAGTCTGAAATAAATGAGAACGGGAAAGGTGCTTCCCCCATCAATTCTGGAAAAAAAAAAAGAAAATAAAGAACTAACATTTATTGAATCTATTCACTTTTGCATTATTCTTCAAATTCGAAAATAGCACTTCACCATAAAAATCTGGCTATAACTCCTCAGCTTCACACTAAGCTTGTTCTTTTACTCAGATCACTGTGGTTCTACTTGTTGCTAAATGCAGGGGACACTTAGAGTTTATCACACTCAGAACATCAAAGAATGTAACTGTTAATCTCTCCTTTTTATGTTATGTTTAAATGTTCATCTTTCCTTAAAATGCTACATTTCCCTGTTGTCATGATACCACGTGCTCCTGCTACCCTTCTCCTCTAACTGCTACCCATCTTCATTTGTTGCCAACCTCAAAAAAAAAAAAAAAAAAAAAGCAATATTGGGTTGGCTAAAAAGGTTCATTGAGCTTTTTCCACTTCCAACCTTTTGGCCAACTCAGTGTACTAGGACTCAGTTTTTACTTATATGCTGAACTAAAATAGTTACAAAAGAAAGAAAGAAAGTGAAGTCGCTCAGTCGTGTCCAACTCTTTGTGACCCCATGGACTGTAGCTTACCTGACTCCTCCTCCATCCATGCAATTTTCCAGACAAGAATACAGGATTGGGTTGCCATTTCCTTCTTTAGGGGATCTTCCTGACCCAGAGATCAAACCCAGGTCTCCTGCATTACAGGCAGACACTTTACCATTTGAGACACCAGTGAAGCTAGAAACTATAAGCTATAGTTATAGCTAGAGACTATTTCAGAGTTTCAGTTACTAAACCCAATGACAGCTTCATATGATATTCCATTTGGTCTATTTTGAAAGAAAGTCTTCATCTTTATCCTGCCATGGCACTCACTATCTGTCTCTTTTGTTCAGTTCAGCATATCTAATCCAAAGAGGGCACCCTAAATCAAACTTAACAAGTTACCTTCCCTTATTCCTCCCTCATCCCTGAAACCAAATCTATCACAATCACAACTCATTTATATTTCATGTCAGGGGAGAGATTTCTGTCTTTCTACAAACCCATTTAAGATAATTCTGTTATTTCCTACTTCTCTCAAAACAAGAGGTGTTGTAATTCTGATGGAACAGTCTAGTTTGCTGATTGACCCCTGTTCACTAACTGACAAAATTCCTCTGCATGATCAAAAGTGATACCTTCTGGTTCCTCTTTTTACTTATTTATTTTTCATTTGTGCTAAGATCTTATTCCTTACTTTGGGTTCCTTTGCCTTACAGACAGCTAATAATATCAGTTCAGTCACTCAGTCATGGCCGACTCTTTGTGACCCCATGGAATGCAGCACTTCAGGCCTCCCTGTCCATCACCAACTCCCAGAGTTTACTCAGTCTCATGTCCGTTGAGTTGGTAATGCCATCCAACCATCTCATCCTCTGTCATCCCCGTCTCCTCCTCCCTTCAATTTTTCCCAGTGTCAGGGTCTTTTGAAATGAGTCAGTTCTTTGCATCAGGTGGCCAACATGTTGGCGTTCAGCTTCAGCATCAGTCCTTCCAATGAATATTCAGGACTGATTTCCTTTAGGATTGACTGGTTGGATTTCCTTGCTGTCCAAGGGAGTCTCAAGAGTCTTCTCCAACACCACAGTTCAAAAGCATCAATTCTTCAGCGCTTAGCTTTCTTCGTAGTCCAACTCTCACATCCATACATGACTACTGGAAAAATCGTAGCTTTGACTAGATGGACTTTTGTTGGCAAAGTAATGTCTCTGCTTTTAATATGCTGTCTAGATTGGTCATAACTTTCCTTCCAAGGATCAATCATCTTTTAATTTCATGGCTGCAGTCACCATCAGCAGTGATTTTGGAGCCAAAAATTAAAGTCTATCACTGTTTTCATTGTTTCCCCATCTACTTGCATGAAGTGATGGGACCAGATGCCATGATCTTCATTTTCTGAATGTTGAGCATTAAGCCAACTTTTTCACTCTCCTCTTTCACTTTCATCAAGAGGCTCTTTAGTTCTTCTTTTTCTGCCATATGGGTGGTGTCAAGTGCACATCTGAGGTTACTGATATTTCTCCTAGAAATCATGATTCCAGCTTGTGTTTCATCAGTCCAGCATTTCTCATGATGTACTCTGCATAAAAGTTAAATAAGCAGAGTGACAATATGCAACCTTGATGTACTCCTTTCCTGATTTGGAACCAGTCTGTTCCATGTCCAGTTCTAGCTGTTGCTTCTTGACCTGTACACAGATTTCTCAGGAGGCAGGTAAGGTGGTCTGGTATTCCTATCTCTTGAAGAATTTTCCACAGTTTATTGTGATCCACACAATCAAAGGCTTTGGCATGTAGCACTGTAACATGGTTGTGTTTGTACTCAGGGGAATTTAAGATATATAGAACCAAAATTGAACTCTCAATTTTCTTTCATAATTTTGTGCTTCTCTTTCTTTTTCCCCCTAAGGAAATGTCACCACCAATAGTCCAGTGCTCATGAGAATCTTGGCAATAATCCTTTTGATTTCTGATCCCTTCTTCTGTTTCCATTTTTAATTTACCCATGGGTCTTGCACTATAGAATTTATCTCCTTAATATATATTAAAATATTTATTCCCTCTTCTATAGCCACTTATTTTAAGTGATCAGTTTCCCTAGTCTTTATTATTGAAATCCTCTTTCAATTTGTCTCTCTAATTCCATGCCAGCCCTACTCTGATCTAACAGTGAGAATGAGATTCATTATCACATGAAATAACATTCTACTGGTAAAAGCAAAAGGAAAGAAGGGAGATAAGGAGACTAGATGGAAAAATCAGTACTACCTATGAGTGCCTGAGTGTTAACTTGTTTCAATTGTGTCTGACTCTGTGATACTTTAGACTATAGCCAACCAGGCTCCTCTGTCCATGGGTTTCTCCAGGCAAGAATACTGGAATTGGTTGCCATGCCTTTTTCCAGGGGAATTTCCTGACCCAGTAGTTGACTCCACATCTTTTATGTCTCCTGCAGTGAGAGGAAGGTTCTTTACCACTAGCGTCACATGGAGCTGCCGATAGCCCCTTTCAATTCTCCTTGAAAACTGGCTAAATCTTCTTTTCCCCTAAACTATTCTTTTTTTTTTTTCAAAATCTTGCTATACACAGCAAATAACAATTACTATGTACTAATATTTTGACTTTTTCTGAATTGAGAGGCATTTTGATAGACTTTGAAATGATTCCAAGTTTTAGTCTTACTTAATGTCTTGCTCAAAAATCAGATACTGAGTTTTCTACCCTGTTATGTTTTATCTGTCACATCACTTTCACTGGACTGCTGAAACAGTGCAACAAATATTATATTTAGTTATGATGATGATGATTCAAGATTCAATTTTTTGTTATTAAGAATAAACCTAATTGCTATAACAGATAGACCCCCCACTTATATAATGATTCAAATAACATAGAAGTTTATTTACCATTAATGTAAAGTTAAAAAGAGTTCCCCAGTAGGCAGTGGAAGATTTCCTCTATCAGGTGCTCCAGGTGCTCAGAACTTTTTTCTGATTTAAAGGATTTTCCATCTTTTGAGAATTTTTTATCTGCATCTAGATAGCATAAGGATAAAGACATATTGTATATATCACACCTTCTATGGAATACCTTGACCTAGAAAAGACATGCAGAGTTTCTACTCTCATACCATTGTTGGAAACTCAGCTACATGATGCCATCTACTCCAATAGTGTCTGGGAATCATTCTGTTGCTCTCTGTTTAGAAAAAATAAAAGGTAGATACATAATAGTTTTGCTTGAAAAAGTGAGCAGGCACTTGATCAAGAAAGATACTGTAATTTTAGAGTAATCTTTAGTAAGCTAAAACGTTTTGTTACTTACAAATTGAACATAGAGGGGAAAAAATACACCCAGGATGATAAATTTAATGCCCCCCTCCACCATCACTACACTCCAAAAAAAAAAAAAAACAGTCAAGAAAGGAGACAAAATGAAAAATAAAAGATGGGACAAATATAACTAACAAGATAGATTAACAGTATTTGCATTAAATATAAATGTATGAAAATTTCTAATTAAACGATAGTTTATGAGATTGAATTTAAACATATATGTCCAGGCACACATCCAATAAGACTGCTGCTGCTGCTGCTGCTAAGTCGCTTCAGTTGTGTCCGACTCTGTGTGACCCCATAGACAGCAGTCCACCAGGCTCCCCCGTCCCTGGGATTCTCCAGGCAAGAACACTGGAGTGGGTTGCCATTGCCTTCTCCAATGCATGAAAGTGAAAAGTGAAAGTGAAGTCACTCAGTCATGTCCGACTCTTAGCGACCCCATGGACTATAGCCTACCAGGCTCCTCTGTCCATGGGATTCTCCAGGCAAAAGTTCTGGGGTGGGTTGCCATTGCCTTCTGCAATCCAATAAGACTATGAGTAGTTAAACGCTGGACTGGAAGAAACACAAGCTGGAACCAAGATTGCTGGGAGAAATACCAATAACCTCAGATATGCAAATGACAACACCCTTATGGCAGAAAGTGAAGAGGACCTAAAAAGCCTCTTGATGAAAGTGAAAGAGGAGAGTGAAAATGTTGTCTTAAAGCTCAACATTCAGAAAACGAAAATCATGGCATCTGGTCCCATCACTTCATGGGAAACAGATGGGGAAACAGTGGAAACAGTGTCAGACTTTATTTTTGGGGGCTCCAAAATCACTGCAGATGGTGATTGCAGCCATGAAATTAAAAGACACTTCCTCGTTGGAAGGAAAGCTATGATCAACCTAGATAGCATATTCAAAAACAGAGACATTACTTTGCCGACTAAGGTCCATCTAGTCAAAGCTATGGTTTTTCCAGTAGTCATGTATGGATGTGAGAGTTGGACTGTGAAGAAGGTTGAGCGCCAAAGAATTGATGGATTTGAACTGTGGTGTTGGAGAAGACTCTTGAGAGTCCCTTGGACTGCAAGGAGATCCAACCAGTCCATTCTGAAGGAGATCAGCCCTGGGATTTCTTTGGAAGGAATGATGCTGAAGCTGAAACTCCAGTACTTTGGCCACCTCATGCGAAGAGTTGACTTATTGGAAAAGACTCTGATGCTGGGAGGGATTGGGGGCAGGAGGAGAAGGGGATGGCAAAGGATGAGATGTTTGTATAGCATCACTGCCTTGATGGACGTGAGTCTGAGTGAACTCCGGGAGTTGGTGATGGACAGGGAGGCCTGGCGTGCTGCGATTCATGGGGTCGCAAAGAATCGGACACGACTGAGCGATTGAACTGAACTGAACTGAACAGTCACACTAAAACAAAAGGATATAAAAAGGTTAAAACCAAAAACAATATAAAAAGTGTAAAATATGGAAATAAACAAAGAGACCTGTCAAAACTGTTGGAATATTGTGGGGCTGGTGCACTGGGAGGACCCGGAGGGATGGTGTCGGGGTGGAGGTGGGAGAGGGTTTGGGACCCGGAGCATGTGTACACCCACAGCAGATCCATGCTGATGTGTGGCAAAACCAATGCAATACTGTAAAGTAAAACAATAACAATAATAAATATATATATATA
>SJYQ01006399.1:93093-137683 GCA_006410935.1 Redunca redunca
CCATCACTTCATGGGAAATAGATGGGGAAACAGTGGAAACAGTGTCAGACTTTATTTTTTTGGGCTCCAAAATCACTGCAGATGGTGACTGCAGCCGTGAAATTAAAAGACCCTTACTCCTTGGAAGAAAAGTTATGACCAACCTAAATGGCATATTCAAAAGCAGAGACATTACTTTGCCGACTAAGGTCCGTCTAGTCAAGGCTATGGTTTTTCCAGTAGTCATGTATGGATGTGAGAGTTGGACTGTGAAGAAGGCTGAGTGCCGAAGAATTGATACTTTTGAACTGTGGTGTTGGAGAAGACTCTTGAGAGTCCCTTGGACTGCAAGGAGATCCAACCAGTCCATTCTGAAGGAGATCAGCCCTGGGATTTCTTTGGAGGGAATGATGCTAAAGCTGAAACTCAGTACTTTGGCCATCTCATGCGAAGAGTTGACTCACTGGAAAAGACTCTGATGCTGGGAGGGATTGGGCACAGGAGGAAAAGGGGACGACAGAGGATGAGATGGCTGGATGGCATCACGGACTCGATAAACATGAGTCTGAGTGAACTCCAGGATTTGGTGATGGACAGGGAGGCCTGGTGTGCTGCAATTCATGGGGTCGCAAAGAGTCAGACACGACTGAGTGAACTGAACTGAACTGAACTGAACTGAATTTGTTATACAATACTATGAAATTCCTAGCAAATCACATCTAAACATTAATTCCATTAAATTTGTGTACTTTTTCAGAGTGTTTCAAATAATCAAATTTGTCTCCATGTCATCAGTAGTTGCTTTTATCCACTTTCTCAAACTGCAACCACTTAATATTTTTAATGACTAATTTGATTATCTTTGGTGCAAAAAACTCCACACTACTTTTAGTATAATCAATTCATTTTTCTGGACCATCGCTTATAAGTCACTGCATAGTCTGGTCCCTGTTCAGCTCTCTAGTTGCATTTTTCTGCATTATTTTGCATGAAGCACCCAACACTGAACTATTTAAAGTTCTGGAAAGCAGTGTTGTCTGTCATCATGCTTTTGCAATTATTATACTGATTGCTGGAACATTGTTCTCCTCTTTCACTCCTTAATTACTAAAGCCCACTTATTTTCCAGATTTAACCTTGCAGATCTTTTCCTCCAGGAAGACTTCCCTAATTTCCCGGGCCCTGGTTAGGAGATCTATCTATATGCAGTTATTCCATCATAACACTTACTGTATTGTACTTGTCTTTTATTTGTCTATTTACCACTACATTGTAGAATTTGGGTCTCATTGACATATTGAGAATTTAGCTTAGAGTTTGGCTCACATCATGGGCAATGCATTCTTTTTTTCCCCAGAAGGATGAAGGAAAGAAAAAAGAAATGGTGAGAGAGATGAAGGAGAAAGTATTAGAGAGAGAAGAGGAGAGAAAGACAGAAGGAAGAAAAAAAGGAAGGAAGTAAAGAATAGAAGAAGAATAAATAATCATGTTAGGCATTGCATTAAAGTAGTGGTTGAAAAATGTTTCTTCTAAAGGGTCAGATAGTAAATATTTTAGACTTTGTGGGTCATATGGGCTCTGCCTTATATTCAACTCTGCCATTTTAACACAAAAGTATGCTATGTTCCAGTAAAACTATTTATAAAAATAAGTAACCGGATAGATTTTACTTTAGTGCCATAATTTTCTAGTTACTGCATTAGAGGCTTTATTTACATTATTTCATTACTTCTAACAACAACTTTTCATGAACAGTGAGCCTAAAATAGATTATGTAATTTGTCCAAATCCACAGAACTAATAGTAATGAAGTCCTAAGTCTGCTTAACTCCGCACAGAAGAAAAGAGAGAAATGAAAGCCAAAATACTATGGACAAGTCACTTGGTATTCCTTTTACAGATTAAAAATCTGAACTTTAATAAAATTTGCTAAAGTTTCTATGGATAGTATTTAAATTTATCTCTTATTATGAAATGCCTTAAGCTCTTAACCATTGGTGCATGCCAGTTTTATTGAATTAAAATCTCTCATTTTTTAATTTCCTGCTATTTTAGAAAATGGTTGATCTGAAGAAGATTTTGTAGCAATTTGAAAATTCAGCTTATCTCCTATTGTTTTTCCTGTTGGTCCTCTTAAAACAAAATACCAGCTAAATGAATTATCTGATTTTTGCAGGGAAGTAAGTAGTCAATAAATATGGCTTAACTTCTACATTTAAACAAAGTCTAACCATATTACCTAGCATCAAAGAGGATGAGTGAGCATGAAGAAATAGAGTACATTTAATATAGGTTCAGAAATTATTATTTAAGAGATCAGAATTTTAGACAAAGTGTTTAGATTTTTAAATTGGATTTATATGTCTATGCCAATGAATAAAAGGAGTATGAGAGTGGATACTGAATAAAGTTGAACAGTATAAAAATAAAGTAGCTAAATATACCATTTTAAGTGGTACTCAATGTCTCTTGAGTTCTATTAACAGCAGTTCCTTGGTTTGTGAAAACAAGGGACAAGCTATTGGAGTAAATAATTCAGTAAATCCTTATGATTATACAATGGAAGTGAGAAATAAATTTAAGGGACTAGATCTGATAGATAGAGTGCTGGATGATAATGGATGGAGTTAGTGACGTTGTATAGGAGACAGGGATCAAGATCATCCCCAAGGGAAAAAAAAATGCAAAAAAGCAAAAAGGCTGTCTGAGAAGACCTTACAAATAGCTGTGAAATGAAGACAAGTGAAAAGCAAAGGAGAAAAGGAAAGACATACCGATTTGAATGCAGAGTTCCAAAGAATAGCAAGAAGAGATAAGAAAGCCTTCCTCAGAGATCAGTGCAAAAAAATAGAGGAAAACAATAGAATGGGAAAGACTAGAGATCTCTTCAATAAAATTAGACATACCAAGGGAAAATTTCATTAAAGATGGGCTCAATAAAGGACAGAAATGGTAAGGACCTAACAGAAGCAGAAGATATTAAGAAGAGGTGGCAAGAACACACAGAAGAACTGTACAAAAAAGATCTTCATGACCCAGATGATCATGATGGTGTGATCACTCACCTAGAGCCAGACATACTGGGATGTGAAGACTAGTGGGCCTTAGGAAGCATCACTATGAACAAAGCTAGTGGAGGTGATAGCATTCCAGTGGAACTATTTCAAATCCTGAAAGATGATGCTGTGAAAGTGCTGCACTCAATATGCCAACAAATTTGGAAAACTCAGCAGTGGCCACAGGACTGGAAAAGGTCAGTTTTCATCCCAATCCCAAAGAAAGGCAATGCCAAAGAATACTCAAACTACCACACAATTGCACTCATCTCACACACTTGTAAAGCAATGCTTAAAATTCTGCAAGTCAGGCTTCAGCAGTACATGAACTGTGAACTTCCCTGTGTTCAAGCTGGTTTTAGAAAAGGCAGAGGAACCAGAGATAAAATTGCCAACATCAGCTGGGTCATCAAAAAAGCAAGAGAGTTCCAGAAAAACATCTATTTCTGCTTTATTGACTATGCCAAAGACTTTGTGTGGATCAAAATAAACTGTGGAAAATTCTTCAAGAAATGGGAATACCAGACCACCTGACCTGCCTCTTGAGAAACCTGTATGCAGGTCAGGAAGCAACAGTTAGAACTGGACATAGGACAACAGACTGGTTCCAAATAGGAAAAGGAGTACGTCAAGGCTGTCCACTGTCACCCTGCTTATTTAACTTCTATGCAGAGTACATCATGAGAAACGCTGGATTGGAAGAAGCACAAGCTGGAATCAAGACTGCCGGGAGAAATATCAATAACCTCGGATATGCAGATGACACCACCCTTATGGCAGAAAGTGAAGAGGAACTAAAAAGCTTCTTGATGAAAGTGAAAGAGGAGAGTGAAAAAGTTGGCTTAAAGCTCAACATTCAGAAAACTAAGATCATGGCATCCGGTTTCATCACTTCATGGGATATAGATGGGGACAGTGGAAACAGTGACTGACTTTATTTTCTTGGTCTCCAAAATCACTGCTGATGGTGACTTCCATGAAATTAAAAGACCCTTACTCCTTGGATGGAAAGTTATGACCAACCTAGATAGCATATTAAAAAGCAGAGACATTGCTTTGCCAACAATGGTCTGTCTAGTCAAGGCATTGACTATGGTTTTTCCATTAGTCATGTATGTATGTGAGAGTTGGACTATGAAGAAAGCTGAGCACCGAAGAATTGATGCTTTTCAACTGTGGGGTTGGAGAAGACTCTTGACAGTCCCTTGGACTGAAAGGAGATCCAACCAGTCCATTCTAAAGGAGACCAGTCCTGGGTGTTCATTGGAAGGACTCATGTTGAAGCTGAAACTCCAATATTTTGGCCACCTGATGCAAAGAGCCGACTCATTTGAAAAGATCCTGATGCTGGGAAAGATTGTGGGCAGTATGAGAAGGGGACGACAGAGGATAAGATGGTTGGATGGCATTACTGACTCAATAGACATGAGTTTGGGTAAACTCTTGGAGTTGGTGATGGACAGGGAAGCCTGGCATGCTGCAGTTCATGGGGTCGCAAAGAGTCTGACACAACAGCAACTGACTGAACTGAACCCCAGTTAGAGATGAGGTAATCCAGGAACTGGTGCCAGAAATGTTCACTTTGAGTTCCCAAATTTTTAAAACTTATGGCCCTACATATCTGACCTATTACACTGTATGGGGCCTTGGGTAATTAAACTACTTTAAATCTTGAGTTCCTAATCTCTGAAAGAGAGATGCCTATAGGTTGCAAAGTCCAAATGCTGTTACAAAAGCAGTGTCAGCTGGATCCACTCATTGTATCATTTTCTACCTATATGAAAAAAACCTAAACTGTTTTTGGTTTCTTTGAGTTTGACTTTGTCTAAAGGCCATGGTTCATTCATCCACTAGTTACTTAAACTGAAAGACAGATATGAAAGGAAAAATGACATCCTATGCTAAGGTCTTTGGAGCAGACTGTTTTCAGACTCTGTTTGTTAATTCAAACGGAATTAATAGTTTCATTAGTAAAAAAAACCTGACATGTTCACATGTCAAACTACTACCTGATGGAGGTGGGCAGTGGAGAGGATGAGTGGTCCCATGAGTGGAGATAGAGTTTAGAGGAAGATATTATATATTCTTTTGTAACCAATGAAAGACTGAGTTAACAGTAAAGTCTGTGGCTAGGAGAAAGAACAATGTTAATAAGGACCTAAACCAAGATTATAGAACAAAGAATAGCATAGATTATTCTAGCCAGTCACACGTAATTAAAAATTACACACACACACACACACACACACACATATATATATATAACCAAAATATCAATATGTACTTATTAGAGTATTAGAATATATATATTCTAATAGGATTTTCCAGGTGGTGCTAGTGGTAAAGAACTCACCTGCCAATGCAAGAGATGTAAGAAATGCGGGTTCTATCTCTGGGTTGGAAAGATCCCCTGGAGGAGGGCATCAAAACCCACTCCACTATTCTTACCTGGAGAATCCCATGGACAGAGACTGGGAGCTACAGTCCATAGGGTCACAAAGAGTTTAACACTACTGAAATAAGTTAGCATATATATATATGTATATATATATACTAATAGCTAAATACTGATATTTTGGTGTAAAAAAAGGGGACATATGTATACCTGTGGCTGATTCATGTTGACGTTTGACAGAAACCAACACAATTCTGTGAAGCAATTATCCTTCAATTAAAAAAACTACAATATATTTATATCAGTGAGAAGAACTTGATTTCGCATTTCCTAGGTAGAACAACATAAAATGAAACTTAGTTCTAAGAGGTCTGTTTGTAGTTCTAATATTGCTGTTAATCATGTTTTTATTTATAAGGTTAATTATTATTAAGTACAAGTACTTTGTCCAGTTCTACTGTTAATTCAAGGACGTTGGGCCAGGTAATATAAAAATAGTTATGTGCTTAACCCATGCTAAATGCCTTGTTAAGCACTTTACATGCAGTATCTCCTTTAATTCTTAAAACAACTTATATCACATAGGTATTTCAGTCCCATGTTATTGTTGAACCAATTGAGGGTGGGGTGTTGTATTGTGGAACTTAATTACCTTGCCTAAGACCACAAGGCTGGTATTTGACACAGACATTTCCAACTTCTAAGCCCAAACTTTTAATCAATATACTGTATTACTTTAAGTGGCTCATTATTTCAGATATGTTGCCACTTTAACAATTTACATATTCCATAAGAATTTTTGTGGCTACTATTATCATTATGAGACGGACATGACTGAGTGACTTCACTTTCACTTTTCACTTTCATGCATCGGAGAAGGAAATGGCAACCCACTCCAGTGTTCTTGCCTGGAGAATCCCAGGGATGTAGGAGCCTGGTGGGCTGCCGTCTATGGGGTCGCCCAGAGTCGGACACGACTGAAACTTAGCAGCAGCAGCAGCAGCAGCAGATGAAAGGAAAAATATTTCTGATCAAAACAGTTGAGCAAGCCCCATTTGGCCGGAATTAGTGAATAATGCCAGGTGTGACTTTGTTTACCCAGCTGTCATAAGTGGCTACAAATGAAATGTGATCCTCTACTTGGCAAAATATTACATAATTTAAATATGTGTGGAGAAAACCTATTAAAAGGTGAATTATTCACCAAGAGAACAGAAATTCTCTTTCCTCTTACTATTCTTCTTTTAACAAACTGTCACACTAAGCTTAACCATTCTTCCAAAACATGAAACCAAGCCCTTTTGTTCAATTTTCAAACACTTCCACAAATGAATAGACGTAGCAACATGTCATGAAGTCTTGCCAATTTACAATGCCTACATTACTTCACAATAATATATTTTTCATTTAAAAGCTATTTTATTGCCTCTTTACAATTTTCAACGTGCATTTCTCTTCCCATTATAAAAAGCTGTAATGTTAGGAGAAAGGTGTCAGCTGAAGCACAGGTTGTAAGGGTTCCAGTTTTCAGTGAACATAACAAACCACACTGATCACAACTTTGTGTGGGGAAAATCCTCTGGAAAATTACTTTCTGCATATGTTTAAATATTATTCATAATGGAAACTCTTTTCTATAAAAATGCTTTAAAATAATATGATGGACTATTACCACGTGAATACTTCTTTGAAGCATAGCCTTTTATAATCACATATATTCTTTATCCTTATCCATTTTATTTTTCACTTGGTAAAAATGAACAAAATACAATATTCAGGATAATTTTATCATTCACATTAGCAAGAGCACAACGGCAAGTGGCTTTGAACTGCTCTTTCATCTGGCATTTCAGTTACTGTTTAGATTAACAGGTGTAATAGTTGAAATTTTCTGGGCCAGAGTTTAATGGAGCTCAGCACTGCTCCTTTCTGAAAAGATCCATCCACCTATGGACAAAGCCTCCTGTCTGTTACCATGGCCCTGAAAAAAGTGACTGATGAGCATCCGAGTCTGTTTCAAGTTGCAAAAAGGAAGAACTTAAATTCCAGTTAACTACGCTGTCTCTTCCTGATACGAATTATGCCAGCTGAGATAATCAATAACTTATCAGGCTGCCGAGAGCCCATTAGCATGTGGTTAACATGCTAGTGTTCACAGCAGTATTCTTCAATGTGGGAAGTGGCCCTCTGGTATAACACACTTCAATAGTCTAAGCTCAATAATAATAACTCTTGTTTAACAAGACATTAGATTGACTCTTATAAATTAGAAGATTGTTTTCATGATCTATGTAATCTGCTCTATTAATAAAAATAGAACTGAAGGCTCTTGGCACAATTCATTTCTCACTTCTACTTACAAGTGGGCTCTAAATATAAGGAATCAGGCTTGCCCAATTAATCACAGCCCTGAACAATGTGTCTACCTGAAGAGAATGTAAAACCTCTGCTAGTAGAAAGTTTAATTTAAGCCCTAGGGCTAAATTAAAGAGCTTTTCAAATACAGAGATTATTGTCTGGTGATAGCAAAACACAATTATGTTTTTTTTTAATTCCATTTTAGGAAATTATTTTCAGAAACAAAGAAACATAGCAATTTGCTAAATCATTTGAAAGGGGTTGACTCATTGCTGTCACATTTTAGCATGAATAAGAAAATGGCAAGAAGAAATAAAAACAGTGCAGTAAGAAGTCATTAAGATCCAATGATTTTTTTTGTTTGTTTGTTTGCATCCTCTGAGTGACAAAGACAAGGTTTTACATCTGATGTCTGTGTACTAACTGAATTTTCCACTGTCTACTCCTTAAATGCAATTCTGATTGTGTAGCCGTAAGAAAGAACAGCAAGGTGAATGAGTAGGATGCAGTGTTTCATGTACTGTTCCCACTCTGGGATTGTCATATTGCATCTGTGGGATTGAATCTTTTAAGGAGTTGTCAAATTTAATTGGTGAATTTGCACAGTTCTGGCTTACTGGATATATCATAACACTAAGATTTTTTTCTTTTATCACTTTATGTTAACTCCATGATTTAAATATTCCCATCTGTGAACAAAGCCTACAGAATAAAGAAAACAGCTTTAGTAAATTAAAATCTTAACTGATAAACAATTTGAAGATTTTAACATTGTCAATTTGATATTTGCAATGCACAAAATTTGATATTTGGTGTATTTTTCTTTTCTTGTGACAGATATTGTATTTTGTACATGTTCAGTATAGCAGAATGTCCTATAAACACTTAAAGACTATAAAAAGAAGAAGAGTAAAATATATAATATCAACAATAGAGGCTCCCAGCCCTTCCAAGAGTAAGGATAAATGCTTCAAATAAATATTCAAATGGAATCTAACATTTTTTCTTGCCTATGAATCCTGCATTGTCTAAGACCTAACACTCTTCTCTCTTTCCATCTACTAAAGTTGCTCTCACTGCCTTATACATCCAAACTCTTCTTCTTTTTTGAAAATATTTGTGCCTTCTCTTCAGATCTTGGCTAAAACACAACTTCCACAGAAGCAGAGAGAAGCTTCACAAATATTCTAAGTGGACCCCCTCCAGTTAGTCCCCAAAGTGTTTTTCCTTCAAATAGTCATCAAAATTATAATTTTCTATTTACTATTTGGTTTCTCCATATACTATGTGTTTATTCACAAACTGTGCATTCCATAAAGATAGAGACAATGATTTTGTTTTGTTTGCTTTTTGTTTGTTTCAGTCAGTGCAGAGCCAGCCTCTGGTGGATTGCTGGCAGGTAGTGGCAGTGGTAGTGAAAGGAAGAGAAAGAGGACAAGGGAATAATAAACTCATTTAATAAGAAACTAGTACTTATAACAGCTAAAAATTTCCTGAACTTTTATGTCAAGCACTGTGCAAGGGGATTTACACTATCTCATTTAGTTGTTCCTTGGCAATAGATGCTCATATTATCTAATGTTGACAGAAGGAGATTTGAGGCTGAGAGGTTAAATAGCTTATACAGGGACATCAAATTAATTAAGTTGGTGCCAGGATTCAAACCCTGGACATCCCACTCCAGAGCTCACATGAATGAGCTTGTTAGATAAATGAGTGGATGTGTAAATAAAGAAGGCAAGTAGGAAAGGAGGGAGGAAGGAAGGAAGAAAGAGAGAAAGAAAAAGAGAGGCATGCTACCTAAACCAAAAAGTGACATGCTGGAAATTATTATTTTAATGAGAATTCTGACCGGTCAAATATCTAGTGTCTTTTGTAACCTACACCTTTTTAAACGATAGGTTTTGAGGATAAGAAGTTGTAAGACTTGCCAAATAATGGTTTCAGGTGAAATAATCCTCTTAACAAAGCTATCTTTATTAACAATGACTCTCTTAGACCAGTTTTGAGAATCAACATTGTGAATACCTAACAATAAAGCAACTATACACACTGAGGAAACCAGAACTGAAAGACACACGTGTACCCCAATGTTCATGGCAGCACTGTTTATAATAGCCAGGACATGGAAGCAACCTAGATGTCCATCAGCAGATGAATGGAAAAGAAAGCTGTGATACATATACACAATGGAGTATTACTCAGCCATTAAAAAGAATACATTTGAATCAGTTCTAATGAGGTGGATGAAACTGGAGCCTATTATACACAATGAAGTAAGCCAGAAAGAAAAATACCAATACAGTATACTAACGCATATATATGGAATTTAGAAAGATGGTAACAATAACCCTGTATGCGAGACAGCAAAAGAGACACAGATGTATAGAACAGTCTTTTGGACTCTGTGGGAGAGGGAGAGGGTGGGATGATTTGGGAGAATGGCATTGAAATGTGTATAATATCATATATGAAATGAATCACCAGTCCAGGTTCGATACACGATACTAGATGCTTGGGGCTGGTGCACTGGGACGACCCAGAGGGATGGTACAGGGAGGGAGGAGGGAGGGGGGTTCAGCATGGGGGACACGTGTACACCCGTGGTGAATTCATGTTGATGTATGGCAAAATCAATACAATATTGTAAAGTAATTAACCTCCAATTAAAATAAATAAATTTATCTTAAAAAAGTATAAAATTTAATATGCAAAATAAATTATTTAAAATAAAAAAAGCAACTATAGTTAGTTCACTAAAGCCATAAGATAGGTGGAATGTTTCAGCCCAGACATGAAGGCTGCAATGATAACAAATCTGAATATTGGATCATTGTGTGTCAGTTGTGTCAATTTTGCACTAAACCCTTTACTTCTGTGTGCTGCTGCTACTGCTGTTAAGTCCCTTCAGTCGTGTCCAACTCTGTGCGACCCCATAGACGGCAGCCCACCAGGCTCCCCCGTCCCTGGGATTCTCCAGGCAAGAACACTGGAGTGGGTTGCCATTTCCTTCTCCAATGCATGAAAGTAAAAAGTGAAAGTGAAGTCGCTCAGTCGTGTCCGACTCTTCACGACCCCATGGACTGCAGCCTACCAGGCTCCTCCATCCATGGGATTTTCCAGGCAAGAGTACTGGAGTGGGGTGCCATTACCTTCTCCTTTACTTCTATGTGTTCTCCTGTAATTCTCAGAGTTAGGAGGTGAGTACAGAATAATAGGGCCAGCGAGACTTGGTCTTGGGATTCTGATGCAGACATTCTGATTCCAGAGCTACTGTCTTTAAGAAGTCACTCTCTAGTGGTCTTGGACCATTTCTTTGTAAAGTGTGATGCCATGGAAATAAAGGGGATTGTAAGAAGCTGAGAAGTTTACAGGTAGGCATTGTATGTTCATTGCCTCAATGAATTCTCTCAACAACTTGCAACTTATTTATTTGACAAGTGGGAAAACGAAACTCATAGAAGCTGAACAATTTGCTGAGGTTTCCCTAGCCAATAAAAGGCAGAAATAGGATATGACCCCAGGCTTTTGTGTTTACAAAACCCATAGTCGTTTTAAGAAAACCATACTATTTCCTGAAGTTTAGTGTCTACTGTAGTCATTAACAGAGAGGAGAAACAGCTGTTGCTTCCTATAGTATTCCTATACTCCAGTTGAATCCTTTGAATGCTAATTCAGCATAACACTGAGTGGCTGAAACACTCATTTTCAGAATTCATTTCAGTGAATTCAGCTCATTTTCAGAATGGTTATTTTCTTTAGAAAAATGATAAATGCCAGTTTAGAAACTGCTATAAAATGATGGTAATACTGTGCTATCAATGGGCTCTTCTCTTGGGATTGAAAAATTGCACTTTAAAGGTAAAGAAAAAAAAAAGTTTCACTTTGAATGTGCTCATTCCAAAAATATATATATAAATACAGTCATCTTAACAGCTAAATATTCATATGTTAATAACAAATGAAGCACCAGTTGAAACATGACTTTTGAAAGATAGGAGTATATAAGCACTTATCTGCAAACATAGAAATTTGACTAAAATCTCTTTATAACTAAAGTCTTATAATATTATGAAAGGGATATAGTGTACATAAACTAGTAGTGAATAACTATTAAGCAGCTCATGATATTCACCATGAGGTAATTAAATAGCTAGATCTTGAGCTATTATGGTTTGAAGATATTTAATGATATAAAAAAAGGAAGTGTCGTGTGCTAAACATAGGCAAATTTCTGTGTAAGGGTTGTTTTAATGGCTTTGCCATTTTCTTGGATGTCACAGTAACACCAGTTTCATGTTTAATGGAAGATGCACCAAAGTAGAAGGGCTATGAACTTCAATAGTCATCGTGATCTTAGCAGCTGGCTCAGATAGTGGAATAGAAAGAAGATGCACAATCCTGAGTTTTCTAGTTCAGGTAGGAAAGAGAAAAGTAGAATTTACACTTAATCTAGTGTACTGCCCAAGGGAAACGGGGCAGATGGTTCTTAGCATCAAACATGGCTCTGTGAAATCTGGAGAAGGTAGCTAATCCTGAGAATTCTCCCCGAGAAGGGTGAGAGAGGAGTGGAACATACATAGCCATTTAAAAAAGGGTTTGAGAAACTCCCACAGTCTCTAGCCAGCTGAATTGGTAAAAATCTTTCCCTGCAAAGTCAGTTCACAAAAACTAGAACAGATGGCTTCTTCACATGAACATACACCAATACAAAGCCACAACAAACATAAAGAATCAGGAAAAATTAATCCATAGCATTCTACCCTAAAGAAATGGAGATCTGTCAATTGCCTGTTACAATAGAGCGCAGATAGACAACGAAATCAATAAAATGATACACGAACAGAATGAGAATATCAACAAAAGGCGAACTATAAAAATGAACTAAACAGAATTCTGGAGTTGAAGAATACAATAACTGAACTGAAAAATTCAGTAGAGAGCTTCACTAACAGACTTGCTCAAGCAAAAGAAAGAATCAGTGAACTTAAAGATAGGTCATTTAAAATTATCCAGTCAAAGAAACAGAAATAAAAAAAAGAGCAAAGTAGAATGTTGAGTTAGAGAAGTAGAAGGCAGCAGTGTTGTTCAATCAAAACACATACTGAGGACTATATTTCTGGAGAATCAATCTTTACATAAAATATTAGCAAGTAAAGGCATTAACAGAAGGTAGTAGGAAATAGGAACCATAGGTCAGAAGAAGATATTCCAAGGAAATTAAACTCACAAAAACGATCCAGATTCAGAACAGCTTCTAAAGCTATAATAAGTCAATTATTATTCGTTTCCTGGACAGGAAGTAGACACAACCTTTACAATTCATTTTATATAACTCCCTGTAGAAATATACATTTTATTTATCCATTTGTGATAAATATTTTTATAAATATGACAAATTCCAAATTAATAGTTTGGATTTTTTTATTCTGATAGAGTGCATCTAAATACACTACAGCATACAATGAATATAACTGAGAATATTTTTGTTTTCAGGTATTCAAGGAAATTCTCAAATGATAAACATATAATTAAAATATTAACTAAAAGATATATTGTTACAATGGTATACAACTGCACTTATATTGTGGAATAATGTAAGTAAAAGCTAGTTAAGTGAAAATGAAAAATTGTGTCTGACTCTTTGTGACCCCATGGACTATACAGGCCATGGAATTCTCCAAGCCAGAATACTGGAGTGAGGCCAGAATACTGGAGAGGGTAGCCTTTCCCTTCTCCAGGACATCTTCCAAGCCCAGGGATCAAACCCTGGTCTCCTGCATTGCAGGTGGATTCTCTACCAGCTGAGCCACAAGGGAAATCCAAGAATACTGGAGTGAGTAGCCTGTCCCTTCTCCAGCAGATCTTCTGAACCCAGGAATCAAACTGGGGTCTCCTGCATTGCAGGTGGATTCTTTACCAATGGAGCTATCAGTGAAGATGTAAAGATTAGTATTGTATTTAATATAATGAATGCATCCTTTAAAATGTCATAGATTTTTTTTAATGACATTTGAGAATTAGGGATAACCTAAAAATCTTAACAACCTGATCCATAATATTAAGTTTTCACTTTATTTATTTATTTCACTTAAAGCTACCTGATTATTTAGGCTTTCATTTCTTTTAAATAATATATCTTTCTTTTGTGTGAATGAAATAATCTGTCAATTAAGAAAGAATGCGTGTCTGAAGTCTGAAAGACCTTACCTATAAAAATTCCCATTTTCAAACACTATATTTTCTATGAAAGTTTTTCAAATTTTTTTGAACTAGAAGCAGTATAATTTCATTTTAATCCTTAGCTCTGAAGTCAAACATTGCTTCAAATTCTCACAAATAAAGTGGATGATATGGAGAAGAAATTAATCCATTATATGACATCATCATTTTTGCATAACCTAAAACTGTCATGTACAGTGAGGATGTTTAAGTTGTGCCCTGGTCAGACAGTATATCTACCTATGCCATTTCAATATGAAACAAAGAATAAGGATTCTGATTCCTATCACTTATCAATTATATAAAGTTAGGCAACTTATATTTTGTCACTGCACTTCCTTTTCCTCATCTATCAAATGAGATTATATGGTTTGCCTTTCTGGCATTAGGGCAGATCTTGTTTTATCTTTGTTTCCTAAGAACCTGAGGCTTTCCATGGGTATTTGATGCATTTTGGTATACTGTAGTGGTTCTCAGATGCATCAGGTTCATCAGGAGAGCTTGTTAAAAAAACCAGATTCCTGGCTACACCCCTGTGTTTTCCAATTAGTATGTTTGTGGTGGGGTCGATCATTGTATTTCTCACAATTTCCTAAGTGATGTTGATGCTGCTGGTCAAGGACTGCAGTTTGAAGACTATGTATGGTAAGAAATTAAATCTACATTGGAGTCAAATATACTAATATTACAATTAGTATAAGATGATTGTAAGATACTTCAATTCTTTTAGAGTGCCACACCTTTCCAACAGGTAAAGAAGGTGACCATTCAGTATAAAATCTACTTTTCTCAGAAATCCTATGAATAGCTTGTTCCTTCCCTAGTCCTAAGATTGGATGGATGTGACACCCTCACAACCCATTTAATAGCAGTATTTTCCAAGGCCCTTTTGCCCCTCTGACCTCCTCCTGACTTTTGAAAGCTAAGAGGAAGCTCTGCTTATAAACCCCAATCAGCCCAAGCTCTGCTCTACCACCCTGCAGTCCCTGGATAAGAGTTTATCTTTTTCATTCTTCTCTTTTCAACTTAGATTTAACTCAACATGATGCTGGCTCAGAATCTACTCTCCACTCAGAGGTTATATTGTTTCTGGAACTGTCAGATAGTGTGATTTGGTGAATAAGATAGCTTTTTAAAAATATATATAATTTTATTTATTATTTTTGGCTGTGCTGGGTCTTCCTTTCTGTGCAGGCTTTCTCTAGTAGCGGAGAGTGGGGGCTACACTGTAGCTGCGGTGGTCAGGCTTCTCATTGTGGTGGCTTCCCTTGTTGCAAAGCACAGGCTCTAGGAATTGTGGGCTTCAGTAGTTGTAATGCAAGCTCAGTAGTTGCAGTTTCCGGGCTCTAGAGCACAGACTCAACAGCTGTGGTACACCAGCTTAGTTGCTCTGTGGCATGTGGGATCTTCCCGGATCAAGGATCAGACCCATGTCTCCTGCTGTGGCAGGCAGATTCTTTACCACTGAGCCACCAGGGAAGCCAATAAGATATCTTTTTGAAAAGTATACTGTCTAGTGAATTCAAGAGAAATGTTGAAGTATATGTAAATAAATGACTATTATCTGCACAATGATATTTGATATAAGGAGAAATGTTAGGGAAAAAAGTAAACATAAATTGCATAATGTGGTTAAGGACAGACACTTAAAGAAACCACATTTCCTTAGAAGGAAGAAAGTCATGTATCTAACTACACTACTCTACTAACTGCTATACTTGTGAGTCATTCAGATTTAAAATCACCTGTAAAACTTTGGAAAAATTAACCTTTGCCTCTAGCCAAACTCACCTGTAACTATCTTGAGGAAACCTAAAATCTACTTAAGATTGTTTGAAATACTATCTTCCATCATGTGAGAATGACCTCAGCTTGGTCAGAAACCCTGGAGTTTTAAATTCACCATTTCACTATATACTTACAACTGTACAATAAAATTGTGTTACCCATTGTGGTTAATTTTTCTTTTGCAAAAATTCTTAACCAAGATAGGAAAAGGTGAAAGACTGATTTATTTTGTTTTTTTAAAGACCTCTACATTAAAGCAAATTTACATATGAACAGTAATAAAATGAATTCACTGCTTCTGATTTTCCTTACTACCATTTTATTTTAGAAAGACCCCAACATAATTCTAACTCTTCACTCAAAAAGACCTGGAGATGATAATATGCAATGAAGTAAGGCAGACACATCAACAAAGGGAAAGGACCACTTCTTCAAAGAACTGGCAGGAAACATATTAATGAATTATTTGTTTCCAAGGTCCCAGTGCCTTAAGGCATGTTCAGGATCCAGACCTAAAAGCAATGCACTTTTGAAAAACTAAAAGTGACAGGACAAAATCTGGATGGCTTTTCACTGCTGAAAACAGGTGCCTGCCACCTCTTTCATTACACTGACACACATTCTGCACTATTCATCAACCTTATTCTTTTCTTCTCTAGTCTAACCTTTCAGTGACAGTAAACATGACTTGACAGAGGGTCCAACACAGAAATTACATGATCTTTAACCTTTTTCTGATTTGTGACAGGTTTGGACACATCTGGACTAATCCATCAGGGAGGAAAAATATCTTTGGAATTACAATATGACAGTGATCTTCAGGAGCAAACAGTCATGTGTGTGTGTCAATTCTTTTTCAGTTTAAATCTAAATGAACATTAAAACAATAAGTTTCTACCCGAAGAAGCTCATTTATTTAGAGTAAAAGGAAACTTATCCATCAAATGGAAGGCAATAATATTTCAGCATACATTTTTAAAATGCTTATATCGCAAAAATATATCCTGAAAAGTAGATTATAAATGAATTCTTATGGCTTTAGTATTAAGTAGAGATATGTTTGTAACTATGAAAATAAAGACACTGCTAGACATGTGTGGAATTTAGGCATTTGAAAACTTGGGAACTTTGGTACAAATATATGTTGATATAAATATATCTGTAGGTAAAAATGTCCTTATAAATGTGAAGAATTTTAAGTATTTATTCCTGCAGAAAATTTTGTTTTATAAAAATATGCAACTTAATTCTGACGGAGCTACTACCTAGTTGTGAAATGAAAGGGAAGGAATATACTCAGTTGTAAACATTTAGAGTTACCCTGTGCTCTGGGGCAAAAACAGCTGTTTTCTAATTTCTTTTTCTATTTTTTTAAATTTACTTTTTATTTTTTTCTCTTTTTCTTTTTAATCAGGCAAATTTATATGAGAATTATCATATTCTGAACTATAAACAATCATGGAAATCAGTCCAGTAATTTCACAGCAAAGGGCAAAATGAGATATTTTACCTCTATTAAACACAGCTTTTTCTCATGTTACATACATATAACTTTACACATTGGGCTACCAAATCACAGTTTCCAACACAGTTAAGCAAATGTTTCCTATCCCACATACTTTTCTTCATTTTGCCTGGCTTTCCCAGATGGCTAAAGAAAAAGTAGACAAACTCCTCCTTTTACTTTATTAGGATAAAGTCCCTATATATATGATTACAATAAAGTCTTAGTAATAAATTTTGATAGTGAATGGAGAGTATACTCAAGCCACTTAGCAATTTGTCACCTAGTATATGCTATTGTTGGGCCCTTCATGGGAAACCTTGAAAAAGAAAAAGGCTAGCATTGAGGACGGAAATTAAGATGGCGTCTGGCGGAAGAGATGGGGGCGTAGTCTATGCTGTCTGTCAAAACTTCTGATTGGTTCTCTTGATTTCTGTGCACGTAGACAGCGCGTGATCATCATAGACTCCCATTATAATGATGGCACATGACGATTTGACCTTTAATGTGGTTGGTGTAACTATGGAAATTCCCTTGCAAACCCCTCCCCGCTTGCCTTTATAAGCAGGGAGTTTGTAACAATAAAGTGGAACCGCACTAGACAGAACCCCTGTCGCGTCTGATTGTCTCTGCTCGCCGGGGGGCTGGTTTGGCGGACAGCAGACTCACCTCTCCTTGGGACCCCTCAGCTCTCTGCTGAGGGAAGTTCCACTGCCTCTCTCTCTTTCTGCGGAGCGCTCCCCGCATGCTATGAAGGGTGTAGTATATTCTNTTTTATTTATAAAAATAGCCTCATAAAATATTTTTAAAGATGTATAGGTTCTGTGCTTGTGAAAGGACCAATGGAAAGCAACTGTGGAGGCTTGGGGGGAAATTTCCAGGAATAACAGTAAGATTTAGACAAATGTTGGCATTTTGCCTAGAATTTATTCTAAGCTGTTTACAGAAAATGTAGGTGACTCTCATGATTGGTGACAGGGTATGGAGTAAGGCCAAAAGGTTGGCTGGGTATCGTGTACTGACTAGCAATTTGTTGACAATACGAGCTTCAGATTAGGGGAAATTCTGAGTTTCAAAATGAATCAACCCATGTGGGGACTTGAAAACATATCAGTAAACTCCACATGGGCCTGGGCCATCTTTGTTGGGTTCACTTTTCTAAACCTAGTTCAGAACTGTACATAGTGTATGCACAGCTGAGTGGAATACAGATTAAGATTTAGTAATTTTATATAATGTCCTTCATGATTGCCGTTTGACACTTTCAGTTCAGTTCAGTTCAGTTGTTCAGTCGTGTCTGACTCTTGGTGACCCCGTGGACCACAGCATGCCAGGCCTCCTTGTTCATCACCAACTCCGAGTTTACCCAAACTCATGTCCATTGAGTTGGTGATGCCATCCAATCATCTCATCCTCTGTCATCCCCATCTCCTCCTGCCTTCAATCTTTCCCAGCATCCCACTTTTCAAATGAGTCAGCTCTTTGAATCAAGCGGCCAAAGTATTGAAGTTTCAGCTTCCATGTCAGTTTGAGCCATCCTAAATAAACATATCTCCTAAGTATGTACATACCTCCTCCTAGTATCTTTGCCAATCAAACATATGTTTAAGATAATCCTTTAAACCTAAATTTTCACAGCAATGTCACTTTGGGATATATATCTGAAGGGGAAAAAATCACTCTCATGAAGAGATATCTGTACCCCTAGTTCATAGCAGCATTCTTTACAATAATCCAGGCATGCTGCTAAGTCGCTTCAGTCGTGTCCAACTCTGCACAACCCCATAGACGGAAGCCCACCAAAATCCCCTGTCCCTGGGATTCTCCAGGCAAGAACACTGGAGTGGGTTGCCATTTCCTTCTCCAATGCATGAAAGTGAAAAGTGAAAGTGAAGTTGCTCAGTCATGTCCGACTCTTCGAGACCCCATGGACTGAAGCCTACCAGGCTCCTCTGTCCATGGAATTTTCCAGGCAAGAGTACTGGATTGGGGTGCCATTGCCTTCTCCTAATCCAGGCATGGAAACAACCTAAATGTCCACTGACAAGTGACTGGAGGAAGAAAATGTTTATATATATATATATATATATATATATATATGTATATATATACATACACACACGCACACACACACAATGGAATGCTATTCGGTAATTAAAAGAAGGAATCCTACCATTTGCAACAACATGGATGAATCTTGAGGACATTATGCTAAATGAAATGTCAGACAGAGAAAGACAAATACTATATGATCTCACTTAGGTGTGGAAACTATAAAAAATAAACCCATGGAAACAGAGACCAGATTATTGGTTAGAGGCAGTCGTAAGCAGTGGAGAAATTGGGTGAAAAAAAAAGCTGAAAGATAAAAACTTCTAGTTATAAAATAAATAAATTCTGGAGATGTAATATACAGCATGATGACTATAGTAATCACTGTGTGTGTGTGAGCTCAGTTCTGCCTGACTCTTTGAGATGCCATGGACTGTAGCCCATGGCTTCTCTGTCCATGGTATTTTCCAGGCAAAAATACTGGAGTGGGTTGTCATTTCTTTCTCCAGGGATCTTCTTGACACAGGGATCAAACCTGTGTCTCTAAGTCTCCTGCATTTGCAGACTGGTTCCTTTACCACTCTCTCAGAAGGTAAAGAATCTGCTTGCAATACCAGAGACCTGGCTTGGATCCTGGATCAGGAAGATCCCCTGGAGAAGGACATGGCACCACACTCCAGTGCTCTTGCCTGGAGAATCCCATGGATGGAGGAGCCTGGTAGGCTGCAGTCCATGGGGTCACTACGAGTCAAACACGACTGAGAGACTTCACTTTCACTTTTCACTTTCCTGCATTGGAGAAGGAAGTGGCAACCTACTCCAGTGTTCTTGCCTGGAGAATCCCAGGGATGGGGGAGCATGGTGGCCTGCCATCTCTGGGGACACACAGAGTCGGAAATGACTGAAGCGACTTAGTAGCAGCAGCAGCAGCAAGCTAATGGTAGTAATCACTACTATAATATACATTATGGGGTACAGATATATATAGTGTTATAAGTCAGTTATATCTCAACAACTGGAAAAAAAAAAAAAAAAAACTATGTTCTGAAACTTTCAAAAATGATATAACATAGCTGCTCAAGAATTACTGTTGACTGAGTAAAAGTGTTAATGAAAGGGTAAAATGGGTGTGAATAAACTGGGTAAAACTATAAGTTCCTATTAAAAATGATCCATTTTTAAATTTTAGGATTTTTCCAGGGGTTAGTGTGAAGATAGGGCAGTTCAGGTCAGTTCAGTCACTCAGTCGTGTCCGACTCTTTGCAACCCCATGAATTACAGCATGCCAGGCCTCCTTGTCCATCACAAACTCCTGGAGTTCACTCAGACTCACGTCCATCGAGTCAGTGATGCCATCCAGCCAACTTATCCTCTGTCGTCCCCTTCTCCTCCTGTCCCCAATCCCTCCCAGCATCAGAGTCTTTTCCAATGAGTCAACTCTTCACATGAGGTGGCCAAAGTATTGGAGTTTCAGCTTCAGCATCAGTCTTTCCAATGAACACCCAGGACTGGTATCCTTTAGGATGGACTGGTTGGATCTCCTAGCAGTTAAAGTGACTCTCAAGAGTCTTCTCCAACACCACAGTTCAAAAGCATCAATTCTTCGGCGCTCTGCCTTCTTCACAGTCCAACTCTCACATCCATACATGACTACAGGAAAAACCATTGCCTTGACTAGACGGACCTTTGTTGGCAAAGTAATGTCTCTGCAACGAAAGAGACTCAGATGTATAGAGTGAACTTTTGGACTCTGGGGGAGAGAGAGAGGGAGAGGGTGGGATGAGATGGGAGAATGGCATTGAAACATGTATACTATCAAGTAAGAAACGAATCGCCAGTCGATGTCCGACGCAGGATGCAGGATGCTTGGGACTGGTGCAAGGAGAGGACCCAGAGGGATGGTATGGGGTGGGAGGTGGGAGGGGAATCATGTTTGGGAATGCTTGTACACTCGTGGTGAATTCATGTCAATGTTTGGCAAAACCAACACAGTAATGTAAAGTAAACTAAAGTTAAAAAAATCAAAACAAAACAAAACAAAGTGATGTCTCTGCTTTTTACGCTATCTAGGTTGGTCATAACTTTTCTTCCAAGGAGGAAGTGTCTTTTAATTTCATGGCTGCAATCACCATCTGCAGTGATTTTGGAGCCCCCAAAATAAAGTCTGACACTGTTTCCACTGTTTCCCCATCTATTTCCCATGAAGTGATGGGACCGGATGCCATGATCTTCGTTTTCTGAATGTTGAGCTTTAAGCCAACCTTTTCACTCTTCTCTTTCACTTTCATCAAGAGGCTTTTTAGTTCCTCATCACTCCCTGCCACAAGGGTGGTATCATCTGCATATTTGAGGTTATTGATATTTCTCTCGACAATCTTGATTCCAGCTTGTGCTTCTTCCAGCCCAGCGTTTCTCATGATGTACTCTGCATAGAAGTTAAATAAGCAGGGTAACAATATACAGCCTTGACCTACTCCTTTCCCTATTTGGAAGCAGTCTGTTGTTCCATGTCCAGTTCTAACTGTTGCTTCCTAGCCTGCATACAGGTTTCTCAAGAGGCAGGTCAGGTGGTCTGGTATTCCCATCTCTTTCATAATTTTCCACAGTTTATTGTGATCCACAGTCAAAGGCTTCAGCATAGTCAATAAAGCAAAAATAGATGCTTTTCTGGGAACTCTCTTGCTTTTTTGATGATCCAGCAGATGTTAGCCATTTGATCTCTGGTTCCTCTGCCTTTTCTAAAACCAGCTTGAACATCTGGAAGTTCATGGGTTCACGTATTGCTGAAGCCTGGCTTGGAGAATTTTGAACATTACTTTCCTAGAATGTGAGATGAGTGCAACTGTGTGGTAGTTTGAGCATTCTTTGGCATTGCCTTTCTTTGGGATTGGAATGGAAAATGACCTTTCCCAGTCACGTGGCCACTGCTGAGCTTTTCAAATTTGCTGACATATTGAGTGGAGCACTTTGACAACATCATCTTTCAGGATTTGAAACAGCTCAACTGGAATTCCATCACCTCCACTAGCTTTGTTCATAGTGATGCTTTCTAAGGCCCACTTGACTTCACATTCCAGGATGTCTGGCTCTAGATGAGTGACCACACCATCGTGATTATCCGGGTCATGAAGATCTTTTTTGTACAGTTCTTCTGTGTATTCTTGCCACCTCTTCTTAATATCTTCTGCTTCTGTTAGGTCCAGACCATTTCTATCCTTTATCAAGCCCATCTTTGCATGAAGTTTTCCCTTGGTATTTCTAATTTTCTTGAAGAGATCTCTAGTCTTTGCCATTCTGCTGTTTTCCTCTATTTCTTTGCACTGATCGCTGAAGAAGGCTTTCTTATCTCTTCTTGCTATTCTTTGGAACTCTGCATTCAGATGCTTATATCTTTCCTTTTCTCCTTTGCTTTTCACTTCTCTTCTTTTCACAGCTATTTGTAAGGCCTCTCCAGACACCCATTTTGCTTTTTTGCATTTCTTTTCCATGGGGATGGTCTTGATCCCTGTCTCCTGTACAATGTCATGAACCTCATTCCATAGTTCATCAGGCACTCTATCTATCAGACCTAGTCCCTTAAATCCATTTTTCACTTCTACTGTATAATCATAAGCAATTTAATTTAGGTCATACCTGAATAGTCAAGTGGTTTTCCCTAGTTTCTTCAATTTAAGTCTGAGTTTGGCAATAAGTAGTTCATGATCTAAGCCACAGTCAGCTCCTGGTCTTGTTTTTGCTGACAGTATAGATCTTCTCCATCTTTGGGTGCAAAAAATATAATCAGTCTGATTTTGGTGTTGACCATCTGGTGATGTCCATGTGTAGAGTCTTCTCTTGTGTTGTTGGAAGAGGGGGTTTGCTATGAACAGTGTGTTCTCTTGGCAAAACTCTATTAGCATTTGCCCTGTTTCATTCTGTATTTAAGGCCAAATTTGCCTGTTACTCCAGGTGTTTCTTGACTTCCTACTTTTGCCTTTCAGTCCCCTATAATGAAAAGGACATCATTTTTGTGTGTTATTTCTAAGAGGTCTTATAGGTCTTTATAGAACTATTCAACTTCAGCTTCTTCAGTGTTACTGGTTGGGGCATAGACTTAGATTACTGTGATATTGAATGGTTTGCCTTGGAAACAAACAGAGATCATTTTGTTGTTTTTGAGATTGCCATAGGGTGCTTTATAAATGTTTTAACAAAATATTTGGAAAACTTAAGTGAGAGTGATCAACTAAGACTTTTGAAATGAGATAAGTTGTGTGATACTCTTTTTGTATATTGACAATATTCAGACTTTGTTTTCAGGTAAATGGCATTAACAAATGAAATTAAATCAGGGTTTTCCTAAAGAATTTTCAATAGCTTTGAATAAGACTTAGATTGTAACCTAACAATTGATAACAATAAGATTCTTCTCCCTCAGGTAAGGGAAGGAGAATTACTGGGTTTATGATGGTAACAAGGGATAGTGATATATAAAAATAGAAGGCAATAGTATTCCATAGGATGTAATCCAACTAACTGAGGAGTCATTAGTGTTTTCTGTTAATTAGTAGCACAGCAAGAAGAACCAACAATTTAATGTCATGGATTCCAGAAACTTTGTAGCTGCTACTGTATCTCTTTAAAAAGAAGAACATGTTTCATTTGTTATACCATCAAAATATATCTAGTTTCTGACTAGATTATAAGTGATCAAAAAGGAAGAAGATATGTGGTAATTGGGCAATCCTAAAGTTGGGGGCTGTTGACCATTGAACTAGTTTGACTCCTCCTTACCAAAAGCTTTGTCATGCTTATTTTCTCCTGAATAAAATTCAAAACTTGGAGGTCATTGATATAAGATGAAGTCTTAGAAAAACACCTGTAATACTCTTGCTAGCTAATGATAAAAAATTCCCAGAGTTGATTTTGGAATTGATCTAGAAAAATTCCAGATATGTACAATCTCTTAGAGGTTAGGGGTGTACCCCATGGGATATATTGTGTTTTCAGTAATGAACTTTGATTGATAGAATTGCAGTTTCTTTATATGTCTTCTGAATTAAATGCATGCATGTATGATTGCTTAGTTGTGTCTGACTCTGCAATCCCATGGACTCTAGTCCCTCAGGTTCCTCTGTCCATGGAATTTTCCAAGCCAAAAACACTGGAGTGGGTTTCCATTTCCTACTCCAGGGCATCTTCCCAACTCAGGTATTGAACCCACATCTCTTGCATCTCTTACATTGGCCAGCAGATTCTTTACCACTAGTGTCATCTGAGAAGACATTTCTGAATTAGTGCATTTAACAAATAAATGGAAATTATAAATTTACCTCCTGGGCTTTACAGGCCATCTGTCTAAATATTATAAAAGAAGTCACAAGGAAATTTTATAATGTTTAGATCTTGATTGAGAGAACTAGAAGAGGGCTTCTGTACATCAGGTTCCCAGCTAGTGCTAGTGGTAAAGTACCCACCTGCCAGTCCAGGAGACATAAAAGACTCAGGTTCACTGGGTCAGGAAGGTTCACTGGGTCAGGAAGATTCCCTGGAGGAGGGCATGACAACCCACTCCAGTATTCTTGCCTGGAGAACCCTATGGACTGAGGTCACAAAGAGCTGGACACAACTGATGTGACTTACCACATAATAGACTTGGCATGCTGTTGATTTTCCCATGACAAGGCAAACAAATATTGGCTTGAAATTTAGAAGGATAGTAGAAGGAAACAGTACAAACATAATACTAAAGGAGATGAGTTTAGGTAGTACTGGAAACAAAATGATATTTGAGTTTGGGGGCCAGTGAGAAATAGTAGATCACATTTTATGTATAATGCTATGATCTCGCACAAATCTGTATCTATGTATATTGTCTTTTTTTTTTTCTACAACCAACATAGGGATATTGCAGGTGATAATATAAAGGAAAAAAGCATCCCTTTGCCATATCAATATATTCCATAATAGAACTGGAGCTTTCCTTTCTTTAGGCTTCAAGGGATATTGAGCAAATTTGGGTAAAAGCTTGGATAAATTACTTATTTCTTAAATGGGATCAGCCCCTAATATTTTTAAGATATCAGTGAGTCTTGACTTGGGGTATCAGGGACCTTCAAGAAAGGTTGGTGCACTGGGATGACCCAGAGGGATAGTATGGGGAGAGAGGTGGGAGGGGGGTTCAGGATGGGGAACAAGTGTACACCTGTGGCAGATTCATGTTGATGTATGGCAAAACCAATACAATATTGTAAAGTAACTAGCCTCCAATTAAAATAAATTTAAATTAAAAAAAAGAAATTCCTCAGGTTGGGATTGGATTGAGGACACAAGAGCGAAAAACATCCACTTGAACTATTAGTGTATGCTTTGTATAGGAAATGTCAGGTATTTCAGGAAATAGTTTACCTGAAAAAGACTTGATTTGTTAGTTCTTTTCGAAAAGATCTCTCAAGAATAAATTTGTATTCTCACAAAGAATGAAAGTTGGCTCACAAGAGGGCTTAAAGTTATTGTTGCCTGCTCAATGATTGGAATACTCTTGAGTGGTACTTGAAAAATCTACCATGTCAGTAGTCTGAAGATTTCTAAGAGAGGTATAAAAATAGTGATACAATTTATAGGTCACAGAATTGCACCTATGTCATTTAGAAAGTCTTGCCTCTGCCCTTGCATTTTGAGAACTTCTTCTCCTGGTTTGTTTTGCTGGATCATTGGAAATTGGATACTATAATCTCTCTTGGAGCCCCTTCCAAACCCTCAGGGACCTCTAGTTCTTTTCTGCATTTTAAGATGGAAACATTTATTACCCAATGTTCCTTTTGTATATGAAACCAGCAGTGATCTTGTTACACAGGGTTTTATTTATTTATTTATTTTTAAGTTAGAACATCTCCATTTATTATTTTTAAATCCATAAGAATTTTAGATTTTTTTTCTTTTTCCTATGTGAATATTCCTCAATGTATTCTGCCAAAGACTAAAATGTGTATAATGGGGTTATCTGCCATCCAATCTTTTATTTACCTACCAGATCAGCAAATTCTGGTTTTAGGCCATCTATAATACTGTTGGAGAGGTAATGGAAATGCCAGTATCCAAGCCTAATGCTGAACATTATCTGAAGGCACTAATTCATTTATCTCTGAGCTCTTCTGTAGATTCACTCTTTCATTGTTTGTGATGTTTAAGGAAAGATCCAATTTTATTTAGCAATATCTGAGGTATACCTCCTAAAATAAATTGGCCTAACTCATTCAAATTGTTTCATCAACCTCGAGTCCTTCTAAGACCCTGCAACTAGCTTTATCCAGACAAGTTTTTGCACTTCCTGGGCTTAGGAAAAGATGTACACATTGATAGAGGTCAAGGAAGCCTCAAGAGTATGTGCCTAGGAGGACTCTGAATATTTTAATAAACTTTTTTCCCCTGTGTCCTGGGATATGAGAGGTCCTTAATAATGTCACAGAGAAATGTACTAAATGGAGTTTGAAGTTCATGTACCAGGTATTGCCTTCATGGGTAGTTTAATTTTAGGAAATCTTCAGGAAAAAGGGGGGAAAAGATTAAGAAGTCCATGAGATTGAATTAAATTCATGATTGGAGGAAGTGGAATTCAGGGAAAGGTAGGATACAAATAGAAAATGTAGAATTGCATTTGCCTCTTTTCTTGTCTTTCTCCTGGAAGTCTTTAGGGAATCAATATTGTGGCTCAGGTCATATATGAGAGCCTCCTCATACTATTTAAGGGCTTCCCAGGTACTAGTGGAAAAGAATCCACCTGCCAATACAGGAGACCAAGAGATATGTGTTCGATCCTAGGGTCAGGAAGATCCCTTAGAGTAGGAAATGGCAACCCATTTCAGTATTCTGGTCAGAAAAATCCCATGGACTGTGGTGTCTCATGACCTACCTATAGTCCATGGGGTAGCAAAGAGTCATGCTATTTAAGGAATGCAAACTGTTGCATATTCAGAATTGTATTCTTTTTTGTTCTAAGGCCTTTCTTAAATGAACATTTCTATTTATATTTAAAAGTTTCAAAACTTTTTCACTAAAATTTGAAATCGCCTTTCACCCAAGTGAAACGATCCTATTTAGTGAGAGGGATGCAGGAACTGACAAGACAGAATAGTTCTAACGGAGACAAAGACAAGATTGAGGAAAGATTCTCACAAGATTTTGAAAAGATGATACAAGGGCTAAGTTTGTCTGAAGTGCTCTAGTTTAATGAGACCTACTGAACTTGGAGCCGATTCTGGGGTGAAACTTACTGACCTTGTGTTTTGCCTCTACTGGAGAAGGCAATGGCACCCTACTCCAGTACTCTCGCCTGGAAAATCCCATGGATGGAGGAGCCTGGTGGGCTGCAGTCCATGGGGTCACGAAGAGTTGGACACGACTGAGCGACTTCACTGTCACTTTTCACTTTCATGCATTGGAGAAGGAAATGGCAACCCACTCCAGTATTCTTGCCTGGAGAATCCCAGGGATGGAGGAGCATGGTAGGGTCCATGAGGTCGCAAAGAGTTGGACATGACTGAGTGATTTCACTTTAAAGCTTAAACTGTACAAGCAGATAGACTGTAGAAGAAATGTTAAAAGTCAAATTTACCAGGTAAAATATAATCTGATTAGAATGTGAAAAGCTTAGATATAAAAAAATACATATAAAATTTGGGGGCTGAATAAAACATTTAAAGATTGATTCAGTACAAACTGATTTTATATCTAAAACAATTTTCCCTTGAACAGATAGATTCTAAGGAAGTTCCAGATATGCATGTTGTTACTGGGTTGGGTGTCCTTATCTGCAGCAACAAGCACCTTATTGAGTTTGGGTGGAATTTCTGCTTTTGTCAAAGCCCAATAGTCAAGGAATGCTCTTGTACTCAAACAAAATCAGCTGCAACAGGAGGGGATACATGCCAGAGGAACCTTGGAAACCTCTCAGAGTAGAGCAGCAAATGGTCTCATAGGTTTGGGCTTGTATCATCTTCTGAGCATGCTCATGTTCTGTTGGAAATATCATTAATCTGATTGTCAGAAGGGTGTATGTTCAAATTGTCACACTAATGAAATCCTTTGAAGTACACTATGGGAAATATAGGTGAAGCAATGCTTTATCTAACCCACATTTTCATTAACATAAATCCTTTATTTAGTATCTGGTAGGAGTTCACATAACACTAAATTTCTTATCATCAATAATTTTTAACTCAATTATTCTTATTATGTGGCAAGCACTGATCTAATTTTTAGACATATAATAGTGTTTATAATAAAGAGAAAATTCTTCTTACTGTCCTACTGAAGTTTTCATTCTAGTATTCTGTGGAAGACTCAGAAAACAAGCAAAAAATAAATATATGTGGGGGCAATAATTAGTGCTATGAGGCACATAAAAAAGATAAGGTGACAGATGGCTACAGAAGGGGGTTTGGTAGAGGTGTTATTTTAAAGAATCAACAGGATGGCTTCTCTGAACTGGTAACTTTGAACAAAGATCTGAGTGAAGGAAAGGAGAGAGACTTTTGAAGATCTAAGGGAATAAGTAGTGTTGCAAACAGAGTGAACAGATAGAGGCCAGAGTGGCTAGAGCAGAATAAAATGGAGAGTGTTATGAGATGAGGTCAGGAAGATAAGGAGGAACTAGATTGTATGGAGTCTTATAGAGTGTGATAAAGGGTTTGGATTTCACCCTGAGTCATGAGAGATTATAAAAGGTCATGCAAGTTTTTGAGCAGGAGATTGACATAATCTGATTTATTTTTTAATAGATTATTCTGGTTGCTGCGCATAAAACTGGCAATAGGAGTATGAGTGAAAGAGATAGAAGTCTGTAGTGACAATCAACCTGAGAGATGACAGTGACTTGGCCAGGATGATGATAGAGTTATCAGATGTGCTTGTTGTCAGAGTGTGACTTGAAGCTAGGGTCAAAAGCACTTGCCAATGGATTAGATAGAGTGATTACAAAGAGGTAAAGGAAGGAAAGTTATGACCAACCTAGACAGCATATTCAAAAGCAGAGACATTACTTTGCTGACTAAGGTCTGTCTAGTCAAGGCTATGGTTTTTCCAGTAGTCATGTATGGATGTGAGAGTTGGACTGTGAAGAAGGCTGAGCACCAAAGAATTGATGCTTTTGAACTGTGGTGTTGGAGAAGACTCTTGAGAGTCCCTTGGACTGCAAGGAAATCCAACTAGTCCATTCTGAAGGAGATCAGCCCTGGGATTTCTTTGGAAGGAATGATGCTGAAGCTGAAACTCCAGTACTTTGGCCACCTCATGCAAAGAGTTGACTCATTGGAAAAGACTTTGATGCTGGGCAGGATTGGGGGCAGGAGGAGAAGGGGATGACAGAGGATGAGATGGCTGGATGGCATCACTGACTCGATGGATGTGAATCTGAGTGAACTCCGGGAGATGGTGATGGACAGGGAGGCCTGGCGTGCTGCGATTCATGGGGTTGCAAAGAGTCGGACATGACTGAGCAACTGAACTGAACTGATAAAGACTGATCCCTCAGCTGGACCAGCAGATAAAGAACCCACCACCAATGAAAGAGATGCAAGAGACACTGGTTCAATCCTAGGGTCGGGAAGATTCCCCTGGGAAGGGAAATGGTAACCCACTCCAGTATTCTTGCCTGGAAAATTCCATGGACAGAGGAGCCTGGTGGGCTATAGTCCATGGGGTCGCAAAGAGTCAGACATGACTGAACATATATGTCTCAGTTGGACCACATGAACTGAGTGAATAGTGGAACTGTTTCAGAAAGGGGGAAATTGGGAGAGAATGGAGGGATTGGAAGTGCTTGACATGATTCTTGACATGATTCTCTGACATCTACATGCCAGCGTCAGATAGGCTAAAGAGAGAGGGAGGGAATGTGGATATGCCAGGAGCTGTCAGTGTATAGATAGAAATTAAATCTGCAAACAGAGGAAGCCATTTGGGAATAAGTGTGAATAGATACAAAAAGGGGGCGGAATTCTTGGGCATGCCAAAATATAGAATTCAGGAAGAAGAAATGATTCCAGCAAAAGACACAAAGTGGAACAGATAGTGAGGTGCCCAGAGTATATGATTTCTTGAGAAATCATACTGAAGATTGATCGATTCAGTGATTCTGAACAAGCGGGTGATCAAATGAGACTCCAGTGTGCTTCTCTGAGCTGTTGAAGGCCACCTGTAGAAACATTCAAAACATGTCTCTTGACACAAGCAAAATAATTCAGAGTATATAACATATTGACCATATATATACATATATAAAATAAGTATTATACTTTCTTTTTACAAGTCTTAATATATTTTAATTACATTAATACATTTCTCAAAAAGAGGAAAAATTTATTTCTTCATATTGGTCTAGCAAAGTTACAAATAACATTACAATCTCTATTTTCAAGCCTTAATATTTTCAAAATGGGATCTTCTTTACATATTCATATTTTGCCAACTTCGTCCATCTATCTTTCCTCATGGTTGGTTGAAGAACTACTTTTTATTCATTATAATTTTAAAAGCTTTTTTTATATGATGCAATACATATACATATAGTAGTGGAAAGTCTTAAGCAGAAAGATAAGTTTGGCAGAGATTCGTAAAAATCCCATCTCACAATAAATTCCAGAAATTGCAATCCTGAGCATGAAAACATATGAAATGCTTCACAGATTTGCATGACATCCTTGCACAGGGGCCATGCTAATCTTCTCTGTATCATTCCAATTTTAGTATATTTGCTGCTGAAGTGAACAGGTAAGTTTTATACTTTTTAATCTATTCCATTTTGTTTGATGACACAAAAATTAAAATATTTTGTGCTTTTACAGTATTAAGTAAAGTTGATCAGTTAAATTAGGGAAGGAGGCTTCAATATTAGGGAGAGATCATAAATATCTGACTGAATCTCTTCCATGTCGTATTCTTTAATCTCCTAAACACTATCCCTAACCTCCCAGAGGAATCAATGTAAATAACTGAAATCAGAACATACACAGTACTAGCAAGTTTTACATTATTGTTTATAATTTTCTGAAGCCCTTTGTTAAAAGAACATTCTTATTTAGGTTAATTCCAACATATTATATTCCTAGATTTCTCCCAGTGGTAAAACAGAATAGACTTAATTCCTGCTAATTATATCAATGCTTCAAAAATTATGCTCAAATAAAATCTTCTATGTAACATGCTTTTAACTATTATGATAATTAAATTTTGATCATCACCTATTTTTAAGATTTTCTCTTTTTAACATCACTACCAAAATTGTCAATAGAGGGAATTAGGAGTGACATTCCCCTTCTCCCCTTTTCGGGCAATATACTTCTGTTAATGCTATTAGTTATATTATTATTATTATTGTTTTTATTACCAATAACAATAGCTGCTGCAGATGTAATAATACTAGTAGAGGTAATTTTGTCCTTCTTTTTTTTTCTGGTTTGGTATATATCACTCCTTGTACCCTCCTGAGCTTTCAGACGTAAAACTCTCAAGTATATGTTCCATTTCAATCAGGGATTACTAGATAGCTATGTTTGTTCCCATGCTAGACTTGTACTATTTGTTTTGTATGTGTTATCCTTGCCAGTCCTGAAAGCACTGTTGCTGGATTCCTTTGATGTCCCATTTAAACTGTATCATAATTTATCCACATGGACAACTACCATGCTGTGCCTCGCACCTGTCTACCTAACACTATCAATTGTATCTATAAAAATGATGTATCAGGAATTGATATATACCATCTTCCTGAGAAAATTTTATCATCTTATTATTTAATTCTCATAATTCAAGAATTAGAACTGATATTATTCTCTTTTTATCCCATTAAGAAAATGAGACTTGGGGAAGCTAATTTAATTGCTCTAAGTCATTATTGCAAGCAAAGAAACAGTATTCAAGCCAATGGCTGTGTGACCCTCAAATCTAAAGTACTTTATGCATGTGTGTGTGCTTCATTGCTCAGTCGTGTCCAACTTTGCAATCCCATAAACTGTAGCCCAACAGGCTTCTTTGTCTGTGGGATTTCCCAGGCAAGAATAATGGAGTGTGTAGTCATTCCCCATGGGTCTTCCCAACCCAGGGACTGAACCTGGGTCTCCTGCATTGCAGGCAGTTTCTTTCTTGTCTGAGACACGAGGGAAGCTGAAAGTACTTCATACTGGCTCATAAAGGGTTATTGACATTTCACAGGCTTGAACCATAAACTTCTATGTTAATAAATTTCTGATTAGCAAAAATCTGTAAGATTTTGTTTTGCTGCTTTGAAAATCATCACTGTATTCTTCAGATATCTCAAAATAAAAATGCCACACTCTAGATGTTTGGTTTTATCCAGGTACTGATCCTTTTATGTCTCACCTGCTTCTCCCTTCTATGAGATACCATCCCCTTGCCCTATTTGAGTAGTTCTAAATGGCTAGGTAAGTGGTTATGATCAAGCAGAAGAGAGTCACCGGTTTGATGTTAGAATGTATTGTAATATTGTGTACCACTCACTCATAACCCAAGAATAGAGCCAGGGACTTTAAACCTAAGAAATTTTTGTGGCAAGTAGTTTGTCACTGTTGAATGTAGGCTTATTCCTACCGTTCATATTTTTCTTCTGTGTCTATATTATACATAAGCTAAAAGATGTTTTTTCTAACAAAAATGTTTCATGTCAAATTCTCCCAGCACCATTTGAGAAAGTCATTGAATAAACTAATAGTAGGCTTCCAAGCCAAGAGTAATTATGTTACGTTGCTCTTTTTTGGCAGGAAGCTATTTTTTCCTGTAAATGAGGCACTTTAACATAAGCACACTTTTATACTGCAAAGTAGAGGAGGAGTTGATGCAGATGTCTTTCAGGTGAGATACAAGATCATATTTTTCCTATTTCTAGTTTAATGTAATGAAGTGATCAATCAATCAATCAATTACTCCATCAACTTAGTTTTCCTGGTAATCACTGTAGCAGATAGTGATTAGAAATGGAAACATACACTTGTAAAAGTTAACTCTCTCTTTTTTTTTTGAAATAGAGTTAATATACAGTATCATGTTAGTCTCAGGTATGCTGTTGCTGCTGCTGTCACTTCAGTCGTGTCTGACTCTGTGTGACCCCATCGACGGCAGCCCACCAGGCTCCCCCACCCCTGGGATTCTCCAGGCAAGAACACTGGAGTGGGTTGCCACTTCCTTCTCCAATGCATGAAAGTGAAAAGTGAAAGTGAAGTCGCTCAGTCGTGTCCAACTCTTCGCGACCCCATGGACTGCAGCCTACCAGATTCTTCCATCCATGTGATTTTCCAGGCAAGAGCACTGGAGTGGGGTGCCATTGCCCTCTCCGAGTCTCTAGTATACTATGCAGTGATTTGACCTTTACTTACAATATGAAATCATCACCAAGATAAGTTTAGTAACTGTCTGCATACAGAGGTATTACGATAGCTGAACATTATGTGAATTTTATATTGAGAAAACACTTTAAAATCATTCATGTTAGTTTTTTCTTTAAGTTGAACTTTGAGAAGTTATTTCTCTGACTGACATTTTTAGAGGAGCAAACTAGGTCAGAAGGGTTAAATAACTTCCCCAAATATGATTAGCAACTTGATGGCAAAAGTGGAGCTCGCAATCAAGTTTGTAGCCCCATCTGTTTCAGCACAGGTCACTATAACAGGTATGTTATCTTCATTTCTCATTTTCTCCAGAAGAGAAACTTGAAGACATGATAAAAGTCTATGAAATGAGGTTTACACATTGTGAGGGTCAAAAAACCATTTTATAAATTTATATAACTTTCATATTAACATATACAGTTAACATTGATGGGGAAAGGACTAACAGTTTAAATACATATTTCAAATACATAAGTTTTTGAACAAGGAATTTAGTAAATTTATAAAACTTTCATATTAATATATGCAGTTAACATTGATAGGGAAAGGACTGACAGTTTAAATACATATTTCAAATACAGAATTGTTTTGAACAAAGAATTTAATTGGGAGTCCATAAATTATCTTCAAGAAATAATATTAATTATGGCTAACATGTATTGATAGTTTTTAAAATAACATATAGTATGCCAAGCACTTAAATGATCTCATTCGAATCTCATTAAACACTATGGGGCATATATTAAAATGAAAGTGCAGATGATTTATGTAGTTTCCTCAAAGTCACAGATGACAAGGGTTAGACAGGGTGGAGTTAAAAAATGAGTTGTTCTGAAGTCCAAATGCTTAAGCCCCACGTGATACTACTTTCTTTTGCTCTACTCCTTTAGGTAAATAACACCCTCTCTTTATTAATGCTTCTTCCAATTTGTATTATGGGAGTGTATTTACCTTCATAATAGTATAATAAATTGTCTTACTATGTCATTAATCATTGAACGAATATTTCAAACCTATATTCCATAAAATACATTATTTGTTTCTTACACATACTGTGAAAGTGCTGCACTCAATATGCCAGAAAATTTGGAAAACTCAGCAGTGGCCACAGGACTGGAAAAGGTCAGTTTTCATTCCAACCCCAAAGAAAGGCAATGCCAAAGAATGCTCACACCACCACACAATTGCACTCATTTCACACGCTAGTAAAGTAATGCTCAAAATTCTCCAAGCCAAGTTTCAGCAATACGTGAACCATGAACTTCCTGATGTTCAAGCTGGTTTTAGAAAAGGCAGAGGAACCAGAGATCAAATTGCCAACATCCGCTGGATCATTGAAAAAGAAAGAGAGTTCCAGAAAAGCATCTGTTTCTGCCTTATTGACTATGCCAAAGCCTTTGACTGTGTGGATCACAATAAACTGTGGAAAATTATGAAAGAGATGGGAATACCAGACCACCTAACCTGCCTCTTAAAAAATCTGTATGCAGGTCAGGAAGCAACAGTTAGAACTGGATATGGAACAACAGACTGGTTCCAAATAGGAAAAGGAGTATGTCAAGGCTGTATATTGTCACCCTGCTTATTTAACTTATATGCAAAGTAAATCATGAGAAACACTGGGCTGGAAGAAGCACAAACTGGAATCCAGATTATCAGGAGAAATATCAGTAACCTCAGATATGCAGATGACACCACCGTTATGGCAGAAAGTGAAGAAGAACTAAAAATCCTCTTGATGAAAGTGAAAGAGGAGAGTGAAAAAGTTGGCTTAAAGCTCAACATTCAGAAAACGAAGATCATGGCATCTGGTCCCATCACTTCATGGGAAATAGAAGGGGAAAGAGTGGAAACAGTGTCAGACTTTATTTTTGGGGGCTCCAAAATCACTGCAGATGGTGATTGCAGCCATGAAATTAAAGGACGCTTCCTCCTTAGAAGGAAAGTTATGACCAACCTAGATAGCATATTCAAAAGCAGAGACATTCTTGGCTGACTAAGGTCCGTCTAGTCAAGGCTATGGTTTTCCCAGTGGTCATGTATGGATGTGAGAGTTGGACTGTGAAGAAAGCTTAGCACCGAAGAATTGATGCTTTTGAACTGTGGTGTTGGAGAAGACTTTTGAGAGTCCCTTGGACTGCAGGGAGATCCAACCAGTACTTTTTGAAGGAAATCAGTCCTGGGACTTCTTTGGAAGGACTGATGTTAAAGCTGAAACTCCAGTACTTTGGCCACCTCATGCAAAGAGTTGACTCATTGGAAAAGACTCTGATGCTGGGGGGGATTGGAGGCAGGAGGAGAAGGGGACAACAGAGAATGAAATGGCTGGATGGCATCACCAACTTGATGGACATGAGTTTGAGTGAACTCCGGGAGTTGGTGATGGACAAGGGGGCCTGGGGTCCTACAATTCATGGGGTTGCAAAGAGTTGGACACAACTGAGTGACTGAACTGTATTGAACTGAATGTATATATATATATATATATATATATATATATATATATGCAATAGTATTTGATGGATATCATGCAGTACATCACATAGTACATAAGAATAAGTACAAATTTAGACAAATGAATGATTTGTGAGGTCAAAAATTTAGCACACTTTTAGAGGATGATAGTAAAATGTTTGTTCAATATATAATCTGCTTGAGACTGAGTACTACACAGAATCAGTTTGGGAAGGGCTCTGTGGGGACAGTATTTTTTTCTTAGTATTGCCCTCAGCCATTCTTTTCTGCCCACAGTGTGCATCCCCCCATGAAACAGAATACACACAATTAATCAGACCCACCATTCTTATCAGGCCATTTTAAGAAATTTCACTATTTGTGCATACTGTCAATAGCCTCCTGGCCACCCCCAAACCCCACCACCCACACAAGCAGCTTAAAAAATATATATCCTTCCACTCATATAAGTACTATTCTTGAGAGGAGGTTCCTTTCCAATTGGTAAAATTACAGTGATGCATAATGTCTTTGTAGATTAAAACTCAGGTCAGTGGTCTCCTTGATTTTCATAATTAAATTTTCTTTGATAGAAGAGACTTAGAAGACATCCCTAAGATACCACATGCATCAGTTAAGTTATTGCTTTGTTGTTCAGCCACTCAGTCATGCCTGACCCTTTTCGACCCCATGGACTGCCACAAGCTAGGCTTCCTTGTCCTTCACTATCACCCAGAGTTTGCTCAAACTTATGTCCATCGAGCTTGTGATACTTTTCAAACACCTCATCTTATGTTACCCCCTTCTCCTCCTGCCTTCAATCTTTCCCAGCATCAGGGTCCTTTCAAATGAGCTGGCCCTTCACATGAGGTGGCCAAAGTATGGAGCTTCAGCTGCAGCATCAATCCGTTCAATGCATATTCAGGATAGATTGCCTTTAGGATTGACTGGCTTGATCTCCTTGCTGTCCAAGGGACTCTCAGGAATCTTCTTCAGTTCAGTTCAATTCAGTTCAGTCACTCTATCATGTCCGACTCATTGCATTCCCATGAATTGCAGCACACCAGGCCTCCCTGTTCATCACCAATTCCCGAAGTTCACTCAGACTCACGTCCATCGAGTCAGTGATGCCATCCAGCCATCTCATCCTCTGTTGTACCCTTCTCCTCCTGCCCCCAATCCCTCCCAGCATCAGAATCTTTTAGTGAGTCAACTCTTCACATGAGGTGGCCAAAGTACTGGGGTTTCAGATTCAGCATCATTCTTTCCAAAGAAGTCCCAGGGCCGATCTCCTTCAGAATGGACTGGTTGGATTTCCTTTCAATCCAAGGGACTCTCAAGAGTCTTATTCAACACCACAGTTCAAAAGCATCCATTCTTCAGTGCTCAGCTTTCTTCACAGTCCAACTCTCACATCCATACATGACTACTGGAAAAACCATAGCCTTGACTAGATGGAACATCGTTGGCAAAGGAATGTCTCTGCTTTTCAATATGCTATGTAGGTTGGTCATAACTTTTCTTCCAAGGAGTAAGCATCTTTTAATTTCATGGCTGCAGTCACCATCTGCAGTGATTTTGGAGCCCCCAAAATAAAGTCTGACACTGTTTCCACTGTTTCCCCATCTATTTCTCATGAAGTGATGGGACCAGATGCCATGATCTTCGTTTTCTGAATGTTGAGCTTTAAGCCAACCTTTTCACTCTCCACTTTCACTTTCATCAAGAGGCTTTTTAGTTCCTCTTTAGTTTCTGTCATAAGGGTGGTGTCATCTGCATATCTGAGGTGATTGATATTTCTCCCAGCAATCTTGATTCCAGTTTGTGCTTCTTCCAGCCCAGTGTTTCTCATGATTTACTTTGCATATAAGTTAAATAAGCAGGGTGACAATATACAGCCTTGACATACTCCTTTTCCTATTTGGAACCAGTCTGTTGTTCCATATCCAGTTCTAACTGTTGCTTCCTGACCTGCATACAGATTTTTTAAGAGGCAGGTTAGGTGGTCTGGTATTCCCATCTCTTTCATAATTTTCCACAGTTTATTGTGATCCACACAAAGGCTTTGGCATAGTCAATAAGGCAGAAACAGATGCTTTTCTGGAACTCTCTTTCTTTTTCAATGATCCAGCGGATGTTGGCAATTTGATCTCTGGTTCCTCTGCCTTTTCTAAAACCAGCTTGAACATCAGGAAGTTCATGGTTCACGTATTGCTGAAACTTGGCTTGGAGAATTTTGAGCATTACTTTACTAGCGTGTGAAATGAGTGCAATTGTGTGGTGGTGTGAGCATTCTTTGGCATTGCCTTTCTTTGGGGTTGGAATGAAAACTGACCTTTTCCAGTCCTGTGGCCACTGCTGAGTTTTCCAAATTTGCTGCCATAATGAGTGCAGCACTTTCACAGCATCATCTTTCAGGATTTGAAACAGCTCAACTGGAATTCCATCACCTCCACTAGCTTTGTTTGTAGTGATGCTTCCTAAGGCCCACTTGACTTCACATTCCAGGATATCTGGCTCTAGGTGAGTGATCACACCATTGTGATTATCTTGGTCTTGATGACCGCAATTCAAAAGCATCAGTTCTTCAGTGCTCATCCTTCTTTATGATCCAACTCTCACATCCTTATATTACTAATGGAAAAAGCATAGCTTTGACTATAAGGACCTTTGCCAGTAAAGTGATGTCTCTGCTTTTTAAAACAATATCCAGTTTTGTCATAGATTTTCTTCCAAGGAGCAGGTGTCCATGGCTGGGGTCACCATCCACAGTAATTTTGGAGCCCAAGAAAATAAAGTCTGTCACTGTTTCCATTTCCCCCCCAGTTATTTGCCATGAAGTGATGGGACTGGATGACATGATCTTAGTTTTTTGAATGCTGAGTTTTAAGACAGTTTTTTCATTCTCCGTTTTCATCTTCATTAAGCGTCTCTTTATTTCCTCTTCACTTTCTACCATTACGGTGCAGTCATCCACATATGAAGTTACTGATATTTCTCCCAGCAATCTTGATTTCAGCTTGAGGTTCATCCAGTCTGGCATTTTTGTGATATACTCTGCTTATAAAGTAAATAAGCAGGGTGACAATATACAGCCTTGATGTCCTCCTTTCCCAATTTGGAACCAGTCTGTTTTTACATGTATGGTTCTAACTGTAGCTTCTTGACCAGCATACAGATTTCTCAGGAGGCAGGTCAGGTGGCCTGGTATTCCCATCTCTTTAAGAACTTTCCACAGTTTGTTGTGATCTACACAGTCAAAGGCTTTGGCATAGTCAATAAAGCAGAAATAGATGTTTTTATTTTTCTGGAATTTCCTTGCTTTTTCTTTGATCCAGAGAATGTTAGATATTTGATCTCCGATTCTTCTGCCTTTTTAAAATCCAGCTTGTAAATATGGAAGTTCTCAGTTCACATTCTGTTGAAGCCTGGCTTGAAGGACTTTGAGCATTACCTTGCTAGCTTGTGAAATGAGTACAATTTTGTGTTGGTTTGAACATTCTTTGCCATTGTCCTTCTTTGGGATTGGAATGAAAACTGACCTTTTCCAGTCCTGTGGCCATTGCTGAGTTTTCCAAATTTGTTGGTATATTAAGTGCAGCACTTTTACAGCAACATCTTTTAGGATTTGAAATAGCTTTGCTTGAATTCCATCACCTCCACTAGCTTTGTTTGTATTATTGCTTCCAAAGGCTCATTTGACTTTACATGCCAGGATATCTGGCTCTAGGTGAGTGATGACCCCGTTGTGATTATCTGGGTCATTAAAACTTTTTCTGTTCAGTTCTTCTGTGTATTCTTGCCACATCTTCTAGTAAAGATACAAACGGGCCTGGGAAATGTGGAAGCTGAGTGGGCATCCCCTTCCTGGCAACAACCTATTAAAAAGAACAGCATTTAAATATTGTCTCTGCCAAAGGATACAGAGATGGCATGGGGTATTTACGCAATAGCCCCGTGAAGTGCAGAGGGAGGGCATTCCTGGAAGAGGGAACAGCATGCTCAAAGATTGTGAAAACATAATTATGTAATATTGTTATAAACACGGAAACTCAGAAGGGGAAGTTACAGTTTCCCACTCTGATTCAATTATTAAATATTGAGATGGTAGCATCATCAACTCAATGAACATGAATCTGAGCAAACTCTGGGAGATAGTGAAGGACAGGAAAGCCTGACATGCTGCAGTACATGGGATCACAAAAAGTTGGACATGACTTAACTACTGAACAACAGCAAGAACAATACTTGTGTTCAGCGTTTTGTGATAGAAGAGGAGAAAGTATAGCCTCTTCTGTATAGACACTTCTGACTCTTGTTTGAGAAACAGACATAGTCAATCAACTTTTTTCCCAAGGTCTTTTCTACGTCTACTTTTGAGTTACTGTAATCAATGTTTATTTCAACATTTTGCATTCTTGGAAAGTTCAATTAAGCTATTACTTAATTGATTAAGTATTGATTATACAATACTCACTTCTATAGAATGCTTACAAAATGCTAAATTATCTTATTGGTGCAAGACATAGATGATGTACAGGACAGATGGTATCTTCCCTGCTCACACAGAGTTCCCATATTTGTAGAAATTTTATGAGCTGGGAATAATTTCTAAATTGACTGACAGCTGGTTTGAGTTTGAAGTAGGCACATTATTAGTATAAACAGAAATGGCATCTTATTATATGAAGCCCTTCATGTGTAGCTTTCATTATTATTTTAAAGTTTTCCAGAAGATGTTTTCAGTGAGCAGTGTTATGAAAATATGTAAAAAATCATCACATATAGCGCTATTTTAGCAATACATTGTTTTTCTTTGTACTTGGAATCTAAAATAAATATTAAAAATGTAATAGAATGAACTATCAGAAGGATATTTTAAAACTACTTTATTCTCGGGAATAGATATTTGATGATTAAATTAGATATGGACTGGGTATTTTATTGAGAGAATTAATCTGATATGTTTGATTAGATCTAAATCTTCATGCATGTATAACTCAGTATAACCTTAAAGGCAACTTTTCAGCCAACGCCTGATTTCTATTTTTTGATTCCAGTTGCTGAAATCTAAATTAGAATTCTTTCCATTTAAATGCAGATTCAGACTTTCCACCTGAGGGGCAAAAGAAGCCATTTCTTTTGACTGAAACATATATAGGAGATATATATATGTGTGTGTGTGTGTGTGTGTGTGTGTGTGTGTGTGTGTGTATGTATATATATATATATAGTTTCATTTACATGAATGAAGTTTCATTTACATGAATATTCCTTCTTCCCAACACAGGAGGTATTTTTTCCTTCTGATTTCTAGAATGCTTATTGCAATAATTTTATAACCTCCTTGTATTTGCTTCATTGTTTTGTGCTAAAAGTTCATGTGCTAAATAAATAAGCTAAATTAAAATTAAAATTTCAGTGGGCATTGGTAAGGTATATGGAATTTTTAAATGGAAGTGGTGAATTAAATGGCATTGAGTAACTAAACCAAAATTGAAATAGAGAATACTGAAAAGCTAGGCACATTAATATGCTGACAGAGATATAATATGTAGGGCCATTTTATGCCTTTTTCTTTTCTTTCCTTTTTTCACTCTTTAAAAAATGAATCCTGGTTAGAGTATTTTAAAACATAAAGCTCTGGGTTATGTATGCCAACTTATCTAATGTATATCTGAAAAGCTGCTAAAAGCATATCTAATGTGGAGATTTATAACACAGAGAAAATGAAAGAGTACAGATAAATCATTGTAAAGGAGTCATATTAGCATCTTATTAAATGATTTCTTGTTATATTGAATAATAGTTAGAGATAGTTCCATTTTAGTTAAGAAACAACGACAATCTTTGCCAGTTCAAATGTTATGAGAATTTAAGTCCAAATACGTATACATAAGACAACCATTTCTTAGAAAATTTTTACATGTGAGCAAAATTTAAAATTAGAAAATAATATTAACCTCACATTTAATAGAAAATTTCACAAAGTAAATTTTATAATGCATCTCCTCGCTCAGAAGAGATTCCATCTGGAAGAATACTATTTATGGCAAATAGTACAATTTGTCATCACAAAGCTTTGAACATTTTCATGCATTCATTAAACAAAAAATTTGAATACATCTTCTGTGCTAGGTACTGGAGGTTTAGAGTTTAAACAACCTGTCTCCGAAGCATGTAGCATAAACCTAAGTAAAAAGCAAACTTTCAGTACTGTGTATTCAAAAAGATTTCACTTGGGACATCTAAATCTGAAAACCTATAACCTTGGTTTCCCTGACACCATCCTCATCTGGTTTTGTGATTATTCTGGAGGGTCCTTCAAGTTTCCCTAGGGATTCCATTTCTTTTGGTAATATTCTTTATCATTCTGAACTATATGCTCTTGTTACACCGTACTGTCCTTGGGTGATAATTATCCAGGTGCACCTTTCATCCATCATCTCTATCAGGGATTATCAGACTTCACTGTGTAAGAATTATCTGGGTACTTGTTAAAGTTAAATTTGGGAAGCGGTTGGGGCCCAGGATTTGTTGTTGTTGTTGTTGTTGTAATGGGTCTTCATTGCTGCATGGCTTTTCTCTAGCTGTGGTGAGAGAGGGCTACTCTTCTTTGCCATGCACAGGCTTCTCTTGTGCAGCATGTGCTTCAGGCACTTGTGCTTCAGTAGTTGTGGTTCCCCAACTCTAGAGCAGGGGTTGAACTCATGTCTCCTGCAATGGCAGGTGGATTCTTTACCACTGACCCACCAGGGAAGCCTGGAGCTCCGGAAGTTTAACATGAGCCCTTGGTGATTTTGATGCAGGTCATCTGAAACCACTCTTTGACTAACATTTATCTCTGAACTTATACCCAATCCATCACTGAATGTAGGCTTCACTGACATATGAGCAATTAGTTACTAGAAATCTCCTCTGGGTTGTTGTGAATGCCCCTCATACCATACAAATCTCACCACATCACAACACCATGACCCTTAGCATGTTTTTCATACTACATTTTTATACTACATGTACTTACTATATCCTTGGTTAAGATTCTCTTATAGTGAAAGTTTAGCTTGGATCCATTTTCTACAGATTGCATGTTAAGTTTATCTCCCATGCAATATTTGGGACAAATTCATAAACAAAATTATTCACTGTTTATTTGAAATTAAAATTTAACTGGGAAACTAGTATTAAGTCTGGCAACCCTTTGTGATTATTCTGTTGCTAAGTCATATCTGACTCTTTCTGACCCCATGGAGCATAGCACTCCAGCCTTCCCTGTCCTTCACTATCTCCCAGAGTCTGCTCAAACTCATGTTCTTGAAGTCAATGATGCCATCCAACCATCTCATCTTCTGTTGCCCCCTTCTCCTCCTAGCTTCAATCTTTCCCAGCACCAGGGTCTTTCCAATGAGTTGACTCTTTACATCAGGTGGCCAAAGTTTGGAGCTTCAGCTTCAGCATCAGTCCTTTCAACAAATATTCAGGGTTGATTTCCTTTAGGATTGACTAGTTTGATCTCCTTATAGTCCAAGAGACTCTCGAGAGTCTTCTCCAGCACCTAAATTAAAAAAAAAAACATCAATTATTTGGTGCTCATCCTTCTTATGTTCCTACTCTCACATCTGTACATGACTACTAGAAAAACCATAGCTTTGACTATATGAACATTTGTTGGTAACCCTAACATGTCCCATATAATTTATCATACCACAATTGCTCTTTTCTACTTGCATCTTTTAATAAACTTTAAATTCCTCATAGCAGAAACTGTCTCCATTTTTCTACATTGTGACACATTTTTTTCAGTAGTGCTTGGCAGTTAAAAATATTTGATAAGAAGAATGAAATAAGGTACCCAGTATTCAAACCTTACTATTTTTCTTTTTCCCTATACCATGTTGCTTCTANAAATCGTAACAGAAAATTTGCATTTTGTAAATATGAATATTCTAAATATAAAAATAATGCTTATTTTTAACAGAGACTAGGATTTCATATCACAACAAGCTCTATGAATGATTATAATTTGGGTTTAATTTACCCCTATGCAACAGATATAACTCATTTTATGAACCCAAAGCTCCATGAGGTCAGTTGTCTCAAAGACACAAAAATATGTTTGTGACGTGGACTGTTATTGTTAGAGCTTATTTCAGTGAGAAAGAAGACTTTATGAGAAAGCATTAGAAAGAAACTGAGTAAAATTTTTACCATTTGTACTCAACAAAGTCCATTGTTCTCAAAATTTTCAGATTTTCAAAACCTAAAAGAAAATGTTCTTTGAAATGAGTCATTTAAACAGTTTTCTGAGACTAGATCTAGAGTTTTCTTTGTATTGTGACTGAAAACAATGATCTGGATATTCTGAGTAAATTCCAAAAATAGAAAATACCAATATCAATTATAG
>SJYQ01006399.1:137691-165494 GCA_006410935.1 Redunca redunca
ATAGGCCCATTAAAACAAAGCTTTTCATAATTGACTCTAGTAGCAATTGATCTCCAAATGTCACAAGATGCCATGGGGCTTTTAGAATTGATGATGGATAGCAATTTTAGCAAAATTAGGCATAGCTATCACAAAGCAGAAACAGCATCTGTTATATGATAAGAAGTTATTGGCATATGAAAAGAGCTGAAAACAATATTTTGGAACTCATTGGGAAAAAATATGTATTTTTCTTTTCAGTGGTATTTAAAAGCAAAGGAGTAAGTAATCAAGAAATAGCAGATAATGGTAAATGGTATTTATCCATTGAACAAATGTTTATTGAGGTCCGGCTATATGCCTGACAGTATTCTCTGCTTTGAGTGGAATGTATTAATAGATAAGTAGCCAACAACAAACAGCAACTAACTTTTGACTCAGTGGTGCTGACTATTCCCCATTTGATGACTTAATTTTTATGTATTTTTTAAAATTCCTTAACTTATTTTAATGGGAGGATAATTATTTTACAATATTGTGATGGGTTTTGCCATACATCAACATCAATCAGCCATAGGTGTACATGTGTCCCCCCTCATCTTGACTCCCTTCCCTCCTTCCTCTTCACCCTATCCTTTTAGGTTGTCCCAGAATTCCTAGATTTCAGGGTGCTAAGTGTACTGATGGGCACTGAGTTTCTGCCTTGTGTTTACGCTTTTGCAAATAAAGCAAATCAGTTATCTTCACCCAAGAATGTATGGTAACAGTCTTCATTTCACTGCAATCCTCGAGCTGTTAGGTACTGGTCAACCTTATCTCCACCATCTCTTCTTGAATTTTCTGTTCATATGGCTCCATTTCTACTGCTGTCCTTTCTGTGGAGTCTGTTTTTTATTTTTCATTGTAATTTTCTATCTCTTATATTTCAATTTTATGCAACAAGTAATTAGTCATCCTTTCTCCCAACTGCTACTTCCAAAATATTTCACCCCCTTTAAGAAGTATACAGACATGAAAATCAAGATAATAATGGCAGCAAAAGCCTTACTCTTTTCATGCTCATGCCAGCCACCACAGTTACCCACCACCTTTCCTTTGCCCTTTTATTCTGACTTCTTATCCATTCCTTTCATTAACTGAAGAATTGATAGTTCAGTTGATAAAGAATCCACCTGCAGTTCAGGAGACCTGAGTTCCATTTCTGGGTCGAGAAGATCTGCTGCAGAATGGATAGGCTACCCACTCCTGTGGCTCAGCTGGTAGAGTCTGCCTGTAATGTGCAAGACTTGGATTAGATCCCTGGGTTGGGAAGATCCCTTGGAGAAGGGAAAGGTTACCCACTGCAGTATTCTGGCCTGGAGAATTCCATGGACTGTATAGTCCATGGGTTGCAAAGAGTCTGATAGGACTGAGCAACTTTCACTTTCACTTTCATCCATTCCTCTCATTAACTGAAGAATTTAACTTTTAAATTATAGATAGTATTTTACTGTATCTATCCGCCTGTCTCCATTTTAACAACTTCAATATTTTGGTAAGCAAAACATCCAAGTTCTCGTACTCTTGATTCATGTACTTCTTTACCTCCAGGGAACATTTCTTTCACTTCATTCCAGTCTATCACTTCCTATGAGGCAGACTATGTTCAGACCTTATCATTAGCAGAAAATGAACCACTTCTGAGTTCTCTATTTCTAATCTTTCCCTCTCCAATCACATTTTTCTATTCTTTAGCTCACCTGTTTAATTACCCTTAACAATTCCTTGGTTCCATCGACAATGCCAGTAATTAGTCACTTTTGTTTCTCATTTTCTACCACAGTCCCTTCTTTCTTGACCTCCTATATTCTAGTAATTATAATCAGGCCAGTGCAAATACCATGAGCTCTCTTGCCTCCCTCTCTTTGTCTTATTCGCTCGGTAATTTCCTGTCCTAAATGATCCATGCACCAGAAAAACTACATCACCTTTGAGAAAATCATATCACTATTTTAAGCTGACTATCACTTTGAATTTCACAAAATCTTTGAACTTTTTTTTTTTTTTTCATCAGACATGTATCGGTAAACTTCTATGGACCAGGAGCTATTCTAGGTGCTGGAGTTATAAGTGAAAACTTTGAAGCAGACATTGTTTTTATGTGGCTTCTATTACACTTGGGTCTAGAAAGACAGACAAAACCTGAGTAAATAAATAAGCATTCAGAGAACTGAAGATGGTACTAAAGCAGTTCCTCAGATGGTAAGAATCTGCCTGCAATACCAAAGACCTGGGTTCGATCCCCAGATCAGGAAGACCCTCTTGCGAAGGGAATGGCAACCCACTCCAATATTCTTGCCTGGAGAATCCCATGGACAGAGGAGCCTGGTGGGCTAGGATCCACGGAGTCACAAAGAGTCAGACACAACTGAGTGACTGGCACACACACTAAAGCCCATTTATTCATTGAAAAAATATGTATTGAGCACCTACTACCTGTCAGTCATACCATTATAAAAATAATAAGGTAATGATATAGAAAGTCCTAGGGTGGAGGGAAGACTTTAGAAACTCCATGATGCCTCCCTGATGAGGAATATTTTTGATGAGATCTGAATTGTAGAGGTTGGTAGAAGAGTTTTTCTTGGGGAAAGATTAGTCTTTTTAATCTCTGAATTGGAGAAAAGCATGTTGTGTCCAAATACAAAAAGAAAATACAGAAGGAAAATCGGTGTGGCTGATGCTTTATGTCCTGGGGGAAAGTGATGTAAGCTCATGTTGGAGAGAGGAAAGGATGATGCTGTGATATTTTTCAGCCATGGTATATTTTTCCCTTTGGTAAATAACTATGAAGGCAGGGAAGAAATACTGACTCTCCTTCCTTAAACACCTTCAACCTTCTCTTTCATTCTCAGCAAATGCTCTGTCTTTGTAATAATCAAAAACTCTGAGGCTTTCTTTCTAGCATTAGTTTTCTGCTTGGTTAAGTAAGGCTGTGTGTTGAAAAGTAAAATATCCTAGTCATAGTATAAATTTATATTTCCATCAAGAACATTATTAGAATCCCATTTTCTATGTGTGTTATATGTACATTATTATCCAAGATGTTTTAAGAAAAAATTCATATACATAAAACAATATAAAGAGTGTGCTGTGCATACATGACTGATGTAATTTGTATGTATGTGTCCTATGTTCTTAATCTTTCAGTGTTATGAACAGAAATGTCTCTTCCACAATGTTCTGATTTAAGTCTTTGCCTTACTTTAACTTCTTGTTGATCAGAAGGGGTCTTCCATTACATTCAAACTAAAACTGGGGTTTACAAAACAATTAAACTATGAGGACAGAAAAGGAAACAAAGTGGGAAATAATAGACAAATTGCTTAAGCAAGAAGTTTATATTTTTATGACATTTTAAATGACTGAATTTTCCAGAATATCAAAATGCAAAGGAGATAATTTGTTTCAAAATTTTGTTTTAAAGAAAATTTCAAAGAAGTCTCAGTATGGTTGTTTTTTTAATGCCTCTTTCTACATCAACTAATGTAGCTATTTCTGTAGCCCAAAGCAGGGTTTTAAAAAGTACAGTGTGGTAATTGCTTTATTCTGATAGGAACTTCCATATGCTGAGGATGTAAACATAACTCTTTGGTCTATTCCAGTTTAAACATGCCCAGTGGTTAAATGAGTTCAGATTACTAATCATTTTCTGAATAGTTAAATTTTTGTGAAATTGTTCATGAGATTTTACATTTTTCCTACTTCTACCTGACAAAGATAACTGGTCAATGTGAAGACATATTTGAGTTATTTGGCCTTGCTGTAAGGTAAGGTGGCTTCCCGTTTTCCCTGCTGACAACTCTGGGCAGCAGAGTTTTGTTGTCTGTACTATTTTAGTTCCTCCAGGCCACTGAAAACCATGTGGGTTTCAGAGTGTTCTTGGCTTTGCATGGTGGACTGCTCAGATCCCCAGGCATCAGAATCGAGCTAGTGTTTACATCTAACTGGCTTCCCCCATTAAACTCCAACTTTGATTTTCAATCTATTAAATCTGTGTGTTGTTCAAAGGAATAAAATCTCAAGCATTTATTTAATTGTCTTTGTTTGTACAATTATTAAATTAAGATCATCACTGAGTATTACTTCATCTGGAATGATCATTTTAAAGCTGTCATTTTATAAGCAGTTAAAAGAGTAACAGAATTTTGCAGTCAATTTTAGTGACTAAAAGTTTTTTCTTACTGTATGATACAGTGAAACTCAATCAAATTATTTAATTTGAGGTAAAGCCAAAGTGAATTCATGAAATGTGCAAACTCTAAAGCATTTTAAGAAATTAAATTTTGAAAATAGATTTTGAAGAGTTGATATCTTCTCAAGTATATACTGTAACACAAGCCATTGGCTAATAAAGTGTTGTTAATTTAAGGTACTTCAGACTTACTTCATTGCTTGCATAAGGATCATTTGAATTAAGTACTTTTTCTGTTTATAAGTAAATGATCATTAAAAACTGCTAGAAGGAAGTTTCTTCTCTTCAGTAGGTTTTACATTCCAAATAGTTTTTTACATATTTTAGTTTACTAAGTAAATATTTTATTGAAAAACAATATAAAGATAAATTTGATCATGGGTTCTACATTTTACAAAAGCTAAAGTCCTATGCTTTTGTGAATATTGGGATATCTCTATCAATTATACATTAATCATAAAAAGGAAATGGATATTTTTGTAGATATTACAGCACGATCATGTTTAAATGCCTATTTAAAGGGAACTTATTTCAGATGAAACAGAATGAAATGTAGATAGATTCACCTTCCATTATCATACATACAATACGAGCAGAGGAATGACCTTCAATGTCTTCCTAAACCTGAGATAAAATGGCCTTTTCTGGATATGTAGGGGAAAAAAACAAAACAAAACCATGGCTTCCATTTATTCTGCCAATTCATCTTCTGTACCCTGTCAGGAAAGGTCAAATCAGGATTATCAAGGACTCATTTTAGTCTTTTTTCAATTTCTTTTCCAAATGCATTTTGCCAGAGAAAACTAAAGTAGCAGTTTCCTGCTCTGACTTTCAACTTGCATACTCTTCTCTCTCCTTACATCCAGATTAAAGGCAGAATCTGAAAGCCTTTGGAATTATTTTCAGCCTCTTCACCACTTCATATTGAAACTGCACAGGACCCTGTGGGGCCCTCTTGGGGTACAAAAGCCCTTCCATGTCCCTGGTTTCTTGCTTGTAAGGGAAAAAGGTGGGCTGGGAGTGGAGCTTTAGTCTGCCAGGCCTTCCAAGAGTTTTAAAGAGCAGATACAAGCAGTTAATGATTAGGAGAACAGTCACAGGACTCCTAGTTCCTCCTGAAGTGATGTAGATAGTTATGTCATGCATATCTTCCTGTTGTTCTGCAGAAACTAAGACCACAACTCAAGTGGGGGATGGTGACTATACGCTGACCCCAAGCACTAGACCCCAAACTGGTTGGAGCGAGAAGGCTGGGTTCCTGGAAACATAATCACTGAAACTCTCACCACCAACCAAACAGATGAAAGGTTCGGGAGCTGATCTTAAGAGCCTTGCCCTAACACTGTCTTTAAAAACCCCTGTCTGAAAGTCACTGGGAGTCCTGGTCTTTGGAGAATGAGCCACCCATTCCCCTTGCTTGCCCTTACAATAAACATTTCTCTGCTCCTAACTCTAGCTTCAGTGTGTATTAGGAATGGGAACTTGGGTTCAACAACAGTATTTTCAATATCTTCTAGATCTGGAAAGGAAAAATTGAGTCACTGATCCAGGACTTTTAGAATACCCATGGTTAAATTGACTTTGAAGATATCTGTTTTCTATTTTAAAACACCTGTCATTCTGTGCTTTTTAACAAAAATTGTTAAAACTAGAAGATGTCCCTTATATATCTGATTTTGCATTAAAGATCAAATTCTGATTCTTGCTTCAGAAATTTACACAGCATGCCATTTGGAAAAGGCCAATATTTTGGTTCACTTGTCAATGATAATCAGTATTTAATGAAGCAAAGTGTAGCTGTGTTGATATTTTTATTGTGGCACTTGATCATACTTTCTTTGGCAGACCTGCAGATGGCCTTTTTTAATCCAGAAAATATCTGGCTAGATACATTCTATTTTTGTTCTATTTGTTCACATATTTTTTGGATATCTCTGTTGCCTTTGCTTTTTATAATGCAAGGTTTTATGATGAAATATTTATAATGACTTCCTAGCTTTTTTGAAAACCCTCCCCAATTTGCATCTCAACCTGCCTTTCCAAACTTTATTACTCTCTTCATACATCCTCTGCTTTAGCTACATTGAACTGATCATCATTCTATATGAAAACTGTCACTGTTCTTTATTTCTGGCCTGTGTACACTGTAATTTTCCTGACCTCCAATAATTCAGCCTAACCCTATCTCAAGCATTGTTCAGTTCAGTTCAGTCGCTCAGTCGTGTCCGACTCTGCGAACCCATGAATCGCAGCACACCAGGCCTCCCTGTCCATCACCAACTCCCGGAGTTCACTCAGACTCACGTTCATCAAGTCCATGATGCCATCCAGCCATCTCATCTTCTGTTGTCCCCTCCTCCTCCTGCCCCCAATCCCGCCCAACATCAAAGTCTTCCAATGAGTCAACTCTTCACATGAGGTGGCCAAAGTACTGGAGTTTCAGCTTTAACATCAGTCCTTCCAATGAACACCCAGGGCTGATCTCCTTCAGAACGGACTGGTTGGATTTCCTTGCAGTCCAAGGGACTCTCAAGAGTCTTCTCCAACACCACAGATCAAAAGCATCAATTCTTTGGTTCTCAGCCTTCTTCACAGTCCAAATCTCACGTCCATACATGACCACAGGAAAAACCATAGCCTTGACTAGATGGATCTTTGTTGGCAAAGTAAAGTCTCTGCTTTTGAATATGCTATCTAGGTTGGTCATAACTTTTCTTCCAAGGAGTAAGCGTCACCTATTAAACTAACATGTGTCCAATCTTTCAACTCCATAAGTGCTATACTCACTTTTGCAGATTTATTTTTTCTTTCTTTGAAGGGAAGAAAGCATTGCCTTATATCTTAGGATAATTATTTGTTTACAAACTATAGACTTCTTGTTATATTTCTCTTACTGGGGTATTTATTCACATACTCTCACTACAACTATTCTGCAGTATAATAAGTACCTTTTTGTGACCTCTCTACTTTGTCTCAGTCTTTACCACTCTCCTTTCTCTTTATTAACTGGGACTTCATGGCATTCTTAATATTATTTATACCCCTCAGAGCTTCTTTCTTTATTTTAAACTCAACTTTGGATGAATCAATAATACATCTTCCTTGTGCCTTATCTTCTGCTCTATGGGAATTTTTTTTTTTAGGTAGAAGCTACCAGGTAGTTCTTCATATCCTACCTACATACATCCCATTCTACTAGTAGAATTATTTTGTATGCTCTTATCTGAAGCAACTCTCCCCACCTAACTGTGGAGCCCATCTAACCCTATATTCACAAGCACTTTATCCTCTCTGAAAATTATATTCTTTTGAATCAATAAACTTCTTCTCATTACCCCAGAGATCTTAAACATAGTCAAAATTGTTTAATTAGTTAAACAAGTGAAGATCAACCCAAGTCCAAGTTTTATTCTCCCTTTCCTCCTTCTCCAATTATAGGCCCATCTCTCTCTCTCCTTTATAGACAGTCAGATAGTGAACTATACCCGAAGTCCCAATTTCTTTTGTTCCTTCCTATTCACTGCCCTACTCATGCTAACATGGCTTCAATCATCACAATTTCATGAAATAATTTTCGAAATTGTGATCACTCACTTCATGTTGATAAAGAAAAATAGATACATTTAAAGTACTTATATAATTTCACATCTCTGTAGCATTTGAGGTAGTTAATTACTGTCCTGAAACTCCTTCCTTCACTTCATTTCTATGCCATAATTTCTCTCAGTTTTCTCCTAACCCTCTAGCTGCTCCTTCCCTGTCTCATTTGTCATCTCACCCTCTTCTCTCTAGTCATTAGAGTTCCTCAGGATTCAATCCAAATCTTTCTCCTCTGTCAGTTAATATTGTCTTCCTAGGTAATCTCTAAGCTTTCCTGGTGCACAGATGGTAAAGAATCTGCCTGTAGTGCAGGAGACCCAGGTTCAGTCCCTGGGTTGGGAAGAACCCCTGGAGAAGGGAATGGCTACCCACTGCAGTATTCTTGCCTAGAGAATTCCATGGTCAAGTGAGCCTGACAGGTCAACTTTACTACACTCAGAAGCATGATCATGCCCATGCTCATTTCTACCTCAGATTTATCCCTGAGCTATACCTACTACTCTGAGTCTTAGTCAATCTACTTTCCACTAGGTAGCTAGAGAGATATTTAAAAAAATAAGAATGTGACATTTTCCTTCCAGGCCCTCTCCTAAAAAAATCTCTGCTCCTGGTTAAAATTATTTCATAATTTCCCTTTTGGATTATCCCACTCTAGGCTCTCTTCACTTCAATCACCCAGGGCTCATTTTGGTTCATAGTAATCATCATGATTCCTCCAATTACTTACAATTTACACACATTATTTTCTTTTTCCTAGGTACTCTCCTCTTCTCCCTTTAACTTAAGTACAAAAGCTCATCCCTTGAATGTCAGCTAAAGTTTAACTCTGTCAAGGAAGATTTTCTTGACCTTTCTAACTAGAATACCCCCTCACTTATATATGGCATGTCTCTCTTTCACACCACTTAGCAGATTGTCAGTTTTTCTCTGTTAGTGAGATTGTTTGATTAATATTGCTCTTCCTTCCCAGAGGCAGTTATGAGGTCTTTCTTTTCTTGAAAATAAATCCCCAATATCTAGAACAGAGCCTGATAGCAAATAGTAGTTCAATAAATATTTGGTCAGTGAAAAAAATGAATAGATGATGAATTCATCTTTCAGTCTATGTCACTCATCAAAATGTAATATAGACTTTGTCCNACCCCCTGGAGAAGGGAATCACAACCCACTCCAATATTTTTGCCTGGAGAATTCCATGGACAGAGGAACCTGGCAGGCCACAGTCCATGGAGTTGCAAAGAATGGGACACAAATGAGCAACACACACACACTCTAACTGAGCAACTAACACTCCACACACACATGTTTATAGAAATACACACATACACACAACCTCTCCCTCCAGCCAATGTAACTGCCTAACATTTCCCAAGTGCTTCATATTGTTCCTTTCTCTGGTCAGTCACACATTGTTTATACTATATGAAAAAGATTCCCCCTTTATTCACCTAATCCCCGCTTATTTTTCAGTGTATTTTCCAAATTAAACTGAATCTAATCCAATTAAAATATCACCTCCTCCAGGATGTCAATTCCTGGTGTCCCCGTTTAGGACCCCAGAATACTTGGCAGTAAACCTCAGTCACAAGACTTTACAACTGTAGGCATCAATTTGACTTGTGGCAAAGTGCAAGTCACTCAGTTGTATCAGACTCTTTGCGATCCCATGAACTGTACGGTATATGGAATTCTCCAGACCTGAGTATGGAGTCGGTAGCAAACATGGGCTCAGTAAAGGACAGAAATGGTATGGACCTAACAGAAGCAGAAGATATTAAGAAGAAATGGCAAGAATACACAGAAGAACTGTACAAAAAAGATCTTCATGACCCAGATAATCATGATAGTGTGATCACTCACACTCACCTAGAGCCAGACATCCTGGAATGTGAAGTGAAGTGGGCCTTAGGAAGCATCACTACAAGCAAAGCTAGTGGAGGTGATGGAATACCAGTTGTGCTACTTCAAATCCTGAAAGATGATGCTGTGAAAGTGCTGCACTCCATATGACAGCAACTTTGGAAAATATACCAGTGGCCACAGGACTGGAAAAGGTCAGTTTTCATTACAATCCCAAAGAAAGGCAATGCCAAAGAATGCTCAAACTACTGCACAACTGCACTCATCTCACATGCTAGTAAAGTAATGCTCAAAGTTCTCCAAGCCAGGCCTCAGCAATATGTGAACTGTGAACTTCCAGATGTTCAAGCTGGATTTAGAAAAGGCAGAGGAACCAGAGATCAAATTGCCAACATCCGCTGGATCATGGAAAAAGCAAGAGAGTTCCAGAAAAACATCTAGTTCTGCTTGATTGACTATGCCAAAGCCTTTGACTGTGTGGATCACAATAAACTGTGGAAAATTCTGAAGGAGATGGGAATACCAGACCACTTAACCTGCCTCTTGAGAAACCAGCATGCAGGTCAGGAAACAACAGTTAGAACGGGACATGGAACAACAGACTGGTTCCAAATAGGAAAAGGAGTACATCAAGGCTGTATATTGTCACCCTGCTTATTTAACTTCTATGCAGAGTACATCATGAGAAACGCTGGGCTGGAGGAAGCACAAGTTGGAATCAAGATTGCCGGGAGAAATATCATTAACCTCAGATATGCCGATGACACCACCCTTATGGCAGAAAGTGAAGAAGAACTAAGGAGCCTCTTGATGAAAGTGAAAGAGGGGAGTGAAAAAGTTGGCTTAAAGCTCAACATTCAGAAAACGAAGATCATGGCATCCAGTCCCATCACTTCATGGCAAATAGATGCGGAAACAGTCTAAACAGTGGCTGCCTTTATTGTTTTGGGCTCCAAAATCACTGCAGATGGTGATTGAAGCCATGAAGTTAAAAGACATTACTCCTTGGAAGAAAAGTTATGACTAACGTAGACANGGCTGCCTTTATTGTTTTGGGCTCCAAAATCACTGCAGATGGTGATTGAAGCCATGAAGTTAAAAGACATTACTCCTTGGAAGAAAAGTTATGACTAACGTAGACAGCATATGAAAAAGCAGAGACATTGCTTTACCAACAAAGGTCCGTCTAGTCAAGGCTATGGTTTTTACTGTAGTCATGTATGAATGTGAGAGTTGGACTATAAAGAAAACTGAGTGCCGAAGAATTGATGCTTTTGTACTGCAGTGTTGGAGAAGACTTGTGAGAATCCCTTGGACTGCAAGGAGATCCAACCAGCCCATCCTAAAGCGGATCAGTCCTATGTGTTCATTGGAAGGACTGATGTTGAAGCTGAAACTCCAATACTTTGGCCACCTGATGCAAAGAGCTGACTCATTTGAGAAGACCCTGATGCTGGGAAAGATTGAGGGCAGGAGTAAAAGGGGAGGGCAGAGGATAAGATGGTTGGGTGGCATCACTGAATCAATGGACATGAGTTTGGGTAGACTCCAGGAGTTTGTGATAGACAGGGAGGCCTGGCATGCTGTGGTTCATGGGGTTGCAAAGAGTCAGACACGACTGAGGGACTGAACTGAACTGAACTGAAGCCATACCCTTCTCCGGGTGATCCTCCCAACTCAGGGATTGAACCCAGGTCTCCCTCATTGCAGGCAGATTCTTTACCCACTGTGCCACCAGGGAAGTGATAAAGAATTTCCTTGCCAGTACAGGAGACGTGAGTTCAATCGCCGGATGTGAAGATCACCTGGAGAAGGAAATGGCAATTCACTCCAATAGTCTTGCCTGAGAAATCCCACAGACAAAAGAGCCTGTCAGGCTACAGTCCATGGGGGTTTCAAAGAGTTTCACGTGACTGAGCAACTAAACAACAACAAAATCTTATATTCTCTGATGACCGAATTTTCTTTAATATCTGCTGGCCTCTGGCATATTGAATTCATTTGCCAAATACCTGCCTATCTGGTGTGAAGTGCCAGTCCCTGAGGTTAGGGTACAGAAATTAAAGACACATGGGTCCCATCTGAGGAATGGATCATCCATAGTTAAATAGTAGAGACTCAATATTTATTTGCTAATTAAATTAATACACAAAGAAATCTCAATTTTGAAAACTATCCAAAAAGAAACCTAAAAGCTTTAATCACAAAATGGTGAGAATGACAAATTATTGCAATGTATTATAACATATGATTAAATGCATTCACTCTAAAGCAGTGACTATGTTTTGGAGATTCAAGTTAACTGCATGAACCAAAATTGAAAAGCACCACCTCTCTTCTTTATTCTTTACTAATCCCTATGATAAATGGCATATGAAGTATTTTATTTATTGGGATCTTTGGTTTCAAGGATCAGGTTCTACCTAGCCATCTTATTTAGTATCTCCTTCCTAATCTGACAACGTCAGTATCAAAGAATAATACAAAAGCATTAGTCTGGTTTCCAACTTGGAAACTTCATAGAGAATTTTGGGATTGGTGGTAGAGACAAAGGTTGCTATGCATGGGGATAAAAATAACTTTATGCTGCCCAGGTAAATGACTGACTCCAGAGGCAAATGAAGCATGTGATCTGGCAGCTTTCCAAGCCTACCAGTAGTAGATATTTGTGATATTTATTAATAGTTTCAACAACAAACTTTTTGTCCCAGAATGTGCTGGCAGCCACTCTGTCAATGGAAGGATTATCACTCAAATACCAGCTTTCTATCAGGATACCCCCAGGTTGAGGATGTGTCTCCAGCAACAACATGGATGCTGCTTCCAAAATACATCCAAGACAATGTATGGCATGCAGTGTCAGGGAAAGGCAATCCTGTTACTTAAGGTAAACCTGATAGGGAAACTACTGTTGACCTGAGGGTCCACTATGGTCGATTTTCCATCAGTGACTAGAGAAGGAAACATCTGATTCATTTCAGCCCAAAAGCATTAAAGAGTTAGAGATGTATTTAATGTTACTCTTAAGAGAAGGGAGACATGCAATTTGCTATACCTGCTTCAAAATAGTATTATTCTTACTATGCAACACAGGTAGCTCTACCGTTAGGTGGTACATAGATATTTGAATGGGTTTCTAGATGTAGCTCAAGACAGATTTTAGTGAAACTAGTCAGCAGTAACTCTTTTGGTTGGTTAATTTTATGAAAATACATATGAACAAATTTGGTTAAAAATGAAATTTTAATAGAAAAAAGATTAAATCGCATAAAGTACCTTGTAAAATATATTTTAACTGGAACTTCAGGGATTCTTTTTCTCTTTGCCCAGTTTTGAATGACTAGGACAGGATACAGAACATTTTTCTATTTTATCCATTCAAAGCAGAGATACAAAAGAATCCTCATCAAAGTTCCTGTATGTTGTGTGGCAAGGGGCACAATGAGGATACACAAGCAACTCCACAAATTGGATAGATCTTGAAATGAAGGGAACTTCATGCTACCCAAATCTTATTAAAAAAAAAAATAATCTGGCATTGTTCCTAGAGCTCCTGGGTTTGTGCCACTTAATGAAACACTCATGGTAGATGAGCAGGCTCCCTGTCATCCTAAAAAGAAGTGCTTGATGATTTTATTAACACAGGCAGAGTTGAAACCTCTCTTTGATGGAGATTATAATAAGGATGCCCTCTATGCTAGCAAAAGTTCGGGGAAATAACAAGGAAGAACAAACAGATGAAAGGAGACGTCAAATACTGCAACACATGACAGGTATCTGACTTCAGTAATCATGTGCTCTGAAATAGTATGCAATATGTAGAATTATATATATATATATATATATGTGTATATATGTACAAAGAAAAAGAAATTCTGATTTTTCAACTTGCAACTGACAATAACACCAAAATATACTTTCCCTTACAAAGGAATATTCTGATCTTGAGAATTTGTATTATTTAAAATGTAATCTGAATTTTTTTATTATAGTAGATATTATAGTTGAAAATTTCTTCACTGGAAATAAGAAGCAAAACACAAAATGAGCTATGAAAATTTCACTTCCTCAAAGAAAAACCAACAAGCCAATGCAGGAGTTTGCAAAAATCATGGCCATTTATACATGGAAATGTTGTCTTAAATCTATTACCTATTTAGATGAAAACTTCAAACTTGGTGGCTAGCTGTTAATAATGAATATTCTGGAAATGAGGGATACAAATGTGCAAATGACATACTTGTTTGTATTTGACATGATTTTTCATTGCAAAACTGCTAGTGTTGCATTTCAATACCACTTTTGCCTACTTTAATGTCAACAACTATCTGCTTTGCCCATTCCTGCCACTCCCTGACTATCTAGTTTAGAAATCATACATTCTTGGAAGTCTCCTTTAAACCCCACTGCCTGTCTGATATGCTCCTATACCTTTATCTTTTTTATATAACTTCTTATGTTGTATCTAAAATGCCTGTTTATTGACTTGCCTCAAGAGATTATGACCTCCTAGAGGACAGAATGAACACTTGTTCCATTTGAAATTATAACTCAGAGTTTAAACCCTAGCATACTATTTTTGAATGAATGCATTAATAAATATAAAAATGAATATCTGAATTCATTTTATAAACTAACTGTGACTTATAAGATCATATTTAAAATATGTTCTGAAATAACACATGTATTTTGGAGACTATCACAGAGTTGCGGTGAAACATTTATTTGACTACATAACAACTGATCATAATGCATTCAGTCTCTCTGGAATAGACAAGCACATGTTTGTATGGCTTTTATACATATATATATATTTTAATATTTCCCATATATCCTAACAGGTATATCAGAAGATGCCCTGGAGAAGGAAATGGCAATGCACTGCAATATTCTTACCTGGGAAATCCCATGGGCAGAGGAGCCCGGTGGGTTACAGTCCATGGAGTCACAGAAGAGTTGGACATGACTTAGCAACTAAACCAACAAATATAGACTGATATAGGTGATATTTATATATCTTCATAAAAATCTCTGCAGTATTAGCATTTATTTTACCACAAAAACTTGTGATATATTTACTCTCTTGGACATCTAGAAAAAATTATTTATCTCAGTTCTATAAAAATGAAATATACTGAACAATATTTTATTTTATCCCAAAGAAAAATATAGAAGGCTTAAAAGATACACATTTTAAGACATGAATTCTCATTTGATTAAATCCAAGCAACTTTTTACATTCATATTTAGCCATAATTAGAATTTAATTGTTTCTTTTCTTTAGAGATGATTGTTGTGTGAATACAGAAGTATTTATGTCATTCATTTTAGAGTTTACATTGAATTTCACTGAAAAGGGAAACGCTTTTTTAGCCAAAGTTATGAGAAGGTGATGGCACCCCACTCCAGTACTCTTGCCTGGAAAAGCCCATGGACAGAGGAGCCTGGTAGGCTGTGGTTCATGGGGTAGTGAAGAGTCAGACACGACTGAGCGACTTCCCTTTCACTTTTCACTTTCATGCATTGGAGAAGGAAATGGCAACCCACTCCAGTGTTCTTGCCTGGAGAATCCCAGGGACGGGGGAGCCTGGTGGGCTGCCGTCTATGGGGTCACACAGAGTTGGACACGACTGAAGTGACTTAGCAGCAGCAGTTATGAGCTTAATTATGAAATATATAATATTCTGAAGAAATTACACTGGGGGTATAAGTTTATACTACCATAAAACTTTATTAAATGTATATGATACTAAATGCATTAATTAGATGTGTGTTATACCATATATTTGTAAATATACAATTTGTAATAGTGCCGATACAATAGTAACACCATTCGTCTTTGACAAACAATTTATGTACATTAACTTCTTTTTTCTTTTAAACTATGCCTCTGTGTTGCTCATGGAAAAGATTTACTTTGCTTCTGGAGATTTGATGTAGTATAAATATTAAAATATTTTAAAAATAAATATAAAAACAGAACAATAAATTGTACATTCAGCCTTATTCCATTATTAAAATAGCATCAATTTCACTATTAATCTAAATTATATATGTAAATAGTCAGACACGACTGANATATTTGAAATTTGATTCAACATTTTATGAACTTAGAAATACTCTACTATTAGGTTTGTAGTACAACTTTTGTTGATTAGCAAAGGTTATATCTTTGTTAGTTAAATTGCTCCACATTTATACAAAGGCTGTGTCTAAAACTTTAAGGTAGATGTAGTAGTCACAAAAGTAATTAACAAGCTTTTCTTCTTTTTTTTTAATTTGAAGAGTTCCACCACTTTCAATACATCAAACAGCAATTTGTAATTGACAGTTTTCTTACCTAAAGTGCTTCTCAGTCAAGAGATTGTTCTCCAAAGACAGTCAGCTGGGTAAATGTCAGAAGCTCAAAAAGTAAATTATAGTACAAACAGTGTTGATATTTCTATGAAATGGAAGAAAAGCATATTTATTTTTAAAATATAGAATTTTATTTAAAACAAGTGAAAACCTTCTATTGTGACCTTTACAAGATTCCAAACAGTGACAAATTTGGTCATTACAAATAACCTTTTCCAGAAAGAGCTTTACCATTTGGGACTTTCATTTGGTAATATATGTGAATTAATATCCTTTCTACAGAATAACTCAGGATATTAAATTTTTATGAGATATTTTATCCCTAAGATTACAGTTTTAAACAAATTTTAGAAGGGAAAAAAGTAAGGGAGTAGCTATATAGTAGCCTATCATTTTAACTTATATGTGGGAAATTATTCAGACATTTTCTCATTTCTTTCTGTACAGAATGATGTATTTCTGTGAGTTTTGTGAGTAATTATGCCATACAGCATTCTCACCATATAAGTAACATTATATATGGTAGTTTAAAGCAGTTTTCCAAGTTAGCCTTCACTAATTTTTTTTTTTTTTTTAACTCTTGGGGACCCAAAGAGAATGTGTGAGTGTGTGTATGTGTGCACACACATATATTCTGGAATATATAAGATTATATAAAATGATGATAAATTAAAAAGTACACAAATATTACAGTAGCTCTCAGTATATTGCATAATAACATCTGTATTGGAATATTAGTTCCAGTCCCAATCTGGATTTATAAGGCCATATCCTGACCCAATGCACCTGACAAAATGCTCTTTTTCCTCAGTCCCACATCTCTAATACACTAAGAACCAAGAGGACTGTAGGTTTATTTCAAAGATAGGGTTTTCTCATATTATGGCAGGCTTCTGAAAGGAAGAGGCAGGGAATGCATAGCAAGACATAAGGGATTAAGGTGCTGCAAAAGACCAGGTCTCTTTCCCTGGTTTAAAATCCTTGTCAAATATTTTCTGAATTTCTTTCACCTTTCCATTCTTTCTTCCCAGGAACACATTCCCTGCCATCTTATCAACTGTTAGCCAGCCACTGAATTGCAAATTCTATGGACTACTGGGAAAATAGAACTTTATATCAGGTTGTCTACACAAACTAACAGGGAACACTGAGTGTCTCTAGTAAGTTAATACATAGTAAAGGGAATGACATTGGCACTTTTCAAAAAAAGCTTCATTGATGAAAGTATGTTTATTTTGTGTAAGTTTGTGCAGTATTCCCAGGCATTACAACAGTGACTAGTATTAGTAGGTACTAAATAAATATTTGTTGACTGAATGAATGAATAAATGAATACCAATTCAAAGACTTAGTTGCTTTGAAACAAAATTCCTTGACAATACATGTTTATATACATTTTACCTTGCACATTGCAAGTAAGAAGAACACACTATCTCTTAATAGGAAGACAGTTTTAGACACCTTTTTAAGGACTGTTTTGCAGATAGAGTTCTTGTTTGAACTGGGTTCTCCTAATTCAAGTCTCCCACAGCAGTTGTTAGGCTTCCCCCTTTCTCATTAGACCTGACTTCAAAGCCACAATTCAAATAGGCCGCGTGTTTTCTCTGCTTCGTAAATCAGACACTACATGGTTCAAAGCTGCAAAGGAGCATAACAAAGTGGATGGAGACAAAAATCATAGTTTGAAAAAGAAAATTAGAAAATGTCCTAATTTACATAAATTGCCCTACATTGCAGAAACCGATTATTTGTTCATGTAGTCTCTTCAGATCTTGAAATGCTGAGAGAATTCTACAAACACTTTACCTCAGAGTGTGTCAAAGAAGACTGTGGGAGATGCAGAGATGACAATACAGCCTTTTATGAGTAGTGCTGGCCAAACCATTCAAACTTATTTACTGATTCCTTTGTTTTAGAGACAGAGTACTCATGCCTACAGAAAATACATCTCCTTATTTGAATACAAAAGATGCATGCTGCTGCTGCTGTCACTTCAGTCGTGTCCGACTCTGTGCAACGCCATAGACGGCAGCCCACCAGGCTCTGCCGTCCCTGGGATTCTCCAGGCAAAAACACTGGAGTGGGTTGCCATTTCCTTCTCCAATGCATGAAAGTGAAAAGTGAAAGTCAAGTCACTCAGTCGTGTCCGACTCTTCGCGACCCCATGGACTGCAGCCTACCAGGCTCCTCCACCCATGGGATTTTCCAGGCAAGAGTACTGGAGTGGGGTGCCATTGCCTTCTCCGCAAAAGATGCATAAAACATAAAATATTATTAATTTTTCCATGTTATTATTTAACAGAGATAATATGGGAATTAAGCTTTACCTTAATGTTTTTTTGAAGATTAGTCTAATTCCACATACAATTTCAGGAGTACTAATGAAAGATATATACTAAAAATCAGTGGTAAAAGGGTAATAATGAATCAGAATCAGAAAACTGTGAAAGGAGTTTAAAGGCCGGAAGTTAAATATAACTATCAATTTGACTCGGTTTAAGTCACAATTCCCACAAATGTATATTAGGCACCAGTTAATGCAAAATATGAAGAGATAATGAATATGATGAAAACACTACGTTCAATTCCCTAAACTTAATTTTTAAACATCAGATATCCCAGGCACTATAAGAAAACACTGAAGATTCCAAGACAACTACCCTACTGAAACTTGTCACATGGATATCATGTCACTTCTAGTTCTATTAAAAAAATTATTTTCATTTTCTCCTCATTTACATTCTTTTATATATACATTTTAAAAATTATTTCACAGACATGTAATCACCTACTATATTTAATATTACTATACTGGTTTAATAGATCAAAGTCTCATGCACTGTAATGGTTTTGCTTTAACTATGAATACTTACACCTTGAGTACAGAAATATAACCTGATATTAAATTAATATACTTCTCAGAGGAATCCTCTGTTTTGTGAGATTTTTATGCCTAGAACCATACTCTGATTTGAAAATTGTCTCCAGTGAAATGATAGACATATGTAATCTAAAAATAAAACTTTAAAAAGAAAATAATAAGAGGGCCTGTGAAAGACATACATATTTTTAAGGTATTGGACTAAACATGAAGTATAACAGGGTTTAGGTTGCAGCTTATAATAATACTTAATACTCAGTGGAAATCTATTTTACGGTAACAGTGTTCTAGATGCTGTAGATACTCTGTCTCTAACCTCAAAAACAGTACTGGGGATTAGATATTATTTTTCTGATTTTAAATGAAGTGAAGTTAGGCTTGGAGAGGGGGTTAAGAATTGCTAGACATCAAGTAAAACTAGAGCAGCTGGGGTTTCAATTTTCCAGATTTTCTCAAAACTTCAAAGTCTCTGCCTTTTTCCACTGAAGTATGATGAACTGATCCTAAATGACACAACAAATTACTTAGAACTACCCCTTGACAATCTCATAGACAGAGGAACCTCACAGGATACAGTTTAGTTCAGTTCAGTTGCTGCATCGTGTCTGACTCTTTGCGACCCCATGAATCGCAGCACGCCAGGCCTCCCTGTCCATCACCAACACCCGGAGTTCACTCAGACTCACGTCCATCGAGTCAGTGATGCCATCCAGCCATCTCATCCTCTGTCGTCCCCTTCTCCTCCTGTGCCCAATCCCTCCCAGCATCAAAGTCTTTTCCAATGAGTCAATTCTTCGCATGAAGTGGCCAGAGTACTGGAGTTTCATCTTTAGCATCATTCCTTCCAAAGAAATCCCAGGGCTGATCTCCTTCAGAATGGACTGGTTGGATCTCCTTGTAGTCCAAGGGACTCTCAAGAGTCTTCTCCAACACCACAGTTCAAAAGCATCAATTCTCCAGCACTCAGTTTCTTTATAATCCAACTCTCATGTCCATACATGACTACTGGAAAAACCATAGCCTTCACTAGATGGACCTTTCTTAGGAAAGTAATGTCTCTGTTTTTGAATATGATATCTAGGTTGGCCACAAGTTTCCTTCCAAAGAATAAGCATCTCATGGTGACAAAGAGTTGGATATGACTGAACAATAGTCCCTTTATTTATTTATTAATTTTAATTGTATAATAATTACAATATTGTGATGGCTTTTACCATACATCAACAGGAGTCGGTCACAAGCATACATATGTCCCCCCATCCTAAACCCCACCTTACACCTCTCTCCTTGTCTTTCTGGGTTGTCCCTGAGCACTGGCTTTGGGTGCCCTGCTTCCTGCATTGCACTTGCACTGGTCCTCTTGAGAGGGTAACAGGCAGGAAGGCCAGGGGTCTCCAAATGGAGGAAATAGCCTGCAAGTGTCAAACATTTTTATCTCTCTTAAGCAGCAGGAGGGAACAAACTAGGGATATTTTTTCCTTCTCTATACAAATTTAAAAGGAGGTTTCTCTTAAAATACTGTGTTGCCATAATGACACCTGGTTTCACCTGAAGTTAACTATTCTCAAACCTAGAGATAATCAACACCTTTTTCTTATGGAAATGTTTATCTTAAGATATGCTAATGTACTATGCATTTACCCAAACTCTTTCTTCAAGTTGGTTCCGCCTTTTGGCTCAGAACCTACTTGACAAACCAGTATGTTATACTCAGATATTGTCCCTCTAATCTATGTAAATGAAACTATTTGTATGGTGATCTGCCCTTCTTCAAGATTCAAGTTAATCATTTTATGGCCCAGGATGAACCATTTGATGCCAAGATTATCCCCAAATGCATCTTATGGGTGAGGGGCCTGGTGCTATTCTGAGATTTAAGACATTCCTTTCTTTCATTAACAGACTGCTAGTGACCATATAACAGCCAGCTGAAGACTAGCAGGGGGGCACTCTTTCTGGCCCCTTCTGATGCCTATGTCAGAAGCTTTCTCTATCTCCTTTATACTTTAATAAAACTTTATTACACAAAAGCTCTGACTGATCAAGCCTTGTCTCTGGCCCTAGATTGAATTCTTCTCCTCTGGGAGCCAAGAATCCCGGTGTCGTGATTCAACAACAACCTTTCAATCTATTTTACACATGGTATTAAAATACAGGTTAACAATGCTGAGCCAAGCTGGAAGCAAGATTGCTGGGAGAAATATCAATAACCTCAGATATGCAGATGACATCACCCTTATGGCAGAAAGTAAAGAACTAAAGAGCCTCTTGATGAAGGTGAAAGAGGAGAGTGAAAAAACTGGCTTAAAACTCAACATTCAGAAAACAAATAGATGAGGAAACAATGAAAACAGTGACAGGCTTTATTTTTTTGGACTCCAAAATTACTGCAGATGGTGACTGCAGCCAGGAAATTAAAAGACACTGGTTCTTTGGAAAAAAGCTATGACCAACCTAGACAGCATATTAAAAAGCAGAGACATTACTTTGCCAACAAAGGTTTGTCTAGTCAAAGCTATGGTTCATCCAGTAGTCATGTATGGATATGAGAGTTGGACTGTGAAGAAAGCTAAGCACTGAAGAATTGATGCTTTTGAACTGTGGTATTGGAGAAGACTCTTGAGAGGCCCTTGGACTGCAATGAGATCCAACCAGTCCATCCTAAAGATCAGTCCTTAATATTCATTGGAAGGACTGATGCTGAAACTGAAACTCCAGTACTCTGGCTACCAGATGTGAAGAACTGACTCACTGGAAAAGACCCTGATGTTGGGAAAGATTGAAAGCAGAAGGAGAAGGGGATGACAGAGGATGAGATGGTTGGATGGCATCACCGACTCAATGGACATGAGTTTGAGTAAGCTCTGGGAGTTAGTGATGGACAGGGAAGCCTGGTGTGCTGCAGTTCATGGGGTCACAAAGAGTTGGATGTGACTGAGTGACTGAACTGAACTGAACTGAATGCTGAGCCTACCAATCAAATAGAACCTTATCATTTAAATGTTCCAGAACACTTTAGCACCTTTGCGTTTTTACAAACAGCTTGTGCTGTAGCATTATTATTTACTTACCTTTTTGTCTCTTTTGCTAAATTATAATGTAGAATACTGACATCAAGCTTAAGAATATATTAGATAAATATACAGAAGTCTGTGTAAATCTTTATACTTTGGTTAACAGCATATCAAAGGGATATTTACATATTACCTTATCACAGCAAAACTCAATACTAACTGCTACATGCTAAAATGACTCTGTGAGACCCTATGGATTGTAGCCTGCCAGACTCCTGTCTCTGAGATTCTCCATGCAAGAATACTGGAGTGGCTTGCCGTTTCCTTCTCCAGGGTATCTTTGAGACCCAGAGAATGAATCCATCTCTTGTGTCTCCTACATTGGCAGGCAGGTTCCTTACCACTGGGAAGCCCTCAATACTGATTATGTAATCTCAAAAGCCTTTTTTCTAAGCCTGCCTAGATCACAAAGGTTGCTGAAGCCTCTCCTAAGGACATTATTTCTCTTCAAAGAGAAAGAGATGTATCTAGTTGGTCTTATCTGTTCAGTTCAGTCACTCAATCGTGTCCAACTCTTTATGACCCCATGGACTACAGCACGCCAGGCTTCCCTGACCATCATCAACTCCCAGAGTTTACTCAAACTCATGTCCATTGAGTCGGTGATGCCATCCAACCATCTTATCCTCTGTCGTCCCCTTCTCCTCCCACCTTCGATCTTTCCCAGCATCAGGGTCTTTTCAAATGAGTCAGTTGTTCACATCAGGTGGCCAAAGTATTGGAGTTTCAGCTTCAGCACCAGTCCTTCCAATAGATATATAGGACTGATCTCCTTTAGGATGGACTGGTTGGATCTCCTTGCAGTCCAAGGGACTCTCAAGAGTCTCCTCCAACACCACAGTTCAGAAGCATCAATTCTTCAGCGCTCAGTTTTCTTTAAAGTCCAACTCTCACATCCACACATGACTATGTCTTCTATACATGACTACTGGTCTTATCTGTAGATATGAAAATACCCCTTAATATGCCTTCCTGGGGTTGTGTTACAAGGGTCCTCCTGCCCAGTGTCATTTGAGCCTGCAAAAGGAGACTGAGTTTGATTCAGAAGGGAAGTAAAGTTTATTCTTCAATCAAAGAAAGGAGAGGTATGAACTAGAGCTCCAGAGTGCAAGACCGCCCTGAAAAGCCCTCAGTAGGTCTGTTTTATAAGGATTTTATTCGTAGGGAGGATAGAGTTCTCGCCAGTCTGCCACAGCTGTGTCACTCAGTGAGCCTGCTCCAGCTCTCAAGATCGCAGTGCCGGCTAGGCACCTCTTCACATGACCCATCACGTCCATCTTGAGTCACAGTGTGGGCACCATGATTGAGAACACAGCCCTTGGAGCTGACGTGCCATGTGCAGCCACTTCACTCTGGGAACTCTGGTCTGAAATGCTGGAAGCATGGCCTCTGCACTTGGTACCCTAAGAGCAAATGAAGCTAGATGAAGCACAAAGGAAAGGAGAGGAAAAAAAGATTTTCTTTTACTACCCAGGTTCTGTTTTTATTTTCTGGAGTATTGTTAAGGGCCTTTGCTGGTGACAAATCTTCCTTCTGTTGTTTGTCCTGCTCCTCATTCTTGAGAGGCACTATTTGGCAAAGGTTGACATTTTGTAACTATGTTCTGCTTATTTTGGGCATCATCATAACCCAGGGGGGCTTCCCAGGTGGTCTTAGTGTAACGAACATGTCTGCCATTGCAGGAGACATAAGAGATGCAGGTTCGTTCCCTGGATCGGGAAGATCCCCTGGCAGAGGGTATGTCAACCCACTCCAGCATTTTTGCCTGGAGAATCCGATGGACAGCAAAGTCTAGTGGGCTAGGATCCATGGGATCACAAAGAGTCAGACACTATTGAAGCAACTTAGCACATATGAATGCATAACCCAGGGAGAGGAGCAGTTAATTCTCCCCAGCTGCATTTAGATGTATTTGATTGTCCTTGGGCCTTAGCCCTGACTGTTTGCCCTGAGCAAAAAAAAAAAAAAAAACATTTGTCTAACCTTTTGGAGACAAAGGATAGCAGACAATTTAAGATGCATGGCTCAAATATTAGTAGAGAATAATGGTTACATGTCAGCTTTTTCCTGAAAATGAAGGTATCCAGGTCTTTTGGCTGTAGGCAAAAGTGTGACCTGATATTGAGGCTTGAATCTCCTTGGTCTCACTTTTGTTGTTTTCCACAAAAGAAGCTTCAGGTCAAAATGGGGTTCACAGGAGTAGTCAAGGGGGTCCATTGCCCTAGTTTTTCTGTTCAGATGTTTGGGCTCAGAGGCCTGTTTACTCAAGTGTAATGTGCCCATGGATGAGCCATGCAACTTCAGAGCACAGTGGGTGGATAAGATTACCAAATGGGGTCTGATCCACTTTAGGAATGAGCTGTTCTTGAAGGCTGTGGATTTCCTAGGTTTTCAGATTTATCCAGTCTCCTGCCTGGAAGGGGTGGAGGGCCTGCTTTCATGGTTTTCCCTATGTAGAAAACATACTTGAGCTATTCCATTTTAAGGGGATTAAGGTGTTCCTTCTCTTGGGTGTGGGAATGGGTCTACCATACTCAAGTCCAAATGCATTTTAACTTACTCCTTGGGGCTGAATAATGTGGAACAGGACAATAGAAAGAGTTTAAATCCAACTTTCTTGAGTTTCCTGAGATAGCATGATTAAGGTCTAATTGAATTTCTCTTCCTCCCCTCAAAGATGGGAGTTTCCAGGCTGAATGAAATGTTCATTTTCTGTCCAGGGCACTCATTATCCCCTTGGTTACTTGAGACACAAATGCTGGATCCTTATTACTTTGCAAGGATCCTGGGAGCCCAAACCCACAGATTATTTCTTTTAGTAATGCCTTAGCCACTTCAGCTGCTGTTTCAGTTCTAGCAGGGAATGATCCTATCCACCTAGAAAATGTAACTACTAGCACCAAGTGATACCTGAAATTGCCTGGTACTTTTGACAGGAAGGGGACATCCATCTGCCAATCTTGGACAGGATATGGCCTTCTGATCTGAATGGCCTTATCTGGGTGGCCTCTGGGGAGGCTGGTGTTGGGGTTGTTCAGATGGGGCAGGTCTCAACTATCCAACTGATTATACTTTTTATATCAGAGGTTATCATGACCTCAACTAACCAGTTGTATAAATAAGGCTTCCCACCTGTAGTGAGTTCCTTGATGAGCCTCCCTGATGGCTTGACAAGCTGCAGTTTGGGGGATGGAGTATTATTGCCTGTGATTATTAACTAGCACCACACATGGCCTCCTAGATCTCTGTTGAAGCCCCATTTTTGACTTTGTCTAATTCTTTCTTTGTATAGATTGGGGAATATCCAAATAAGATTTCTAGTTCAGGAAATTTGGAACTAGCAGCAAACTGTTAATGGACTCCTTGAAAGACTAAAAGATATAGCTGGATATAACTGGGTGTCCCCTTGAATTGGTACCATCTGTGCTTGAGATAGTTAATCTCTCCTCAGTCAGAATATCACATAGGAGTCTAGAAGATACTATATCTGGGCCAGAGAAGCTTGGCCACATTTGTTACTGATCAGCTTGGTTCATTAGGGGCTGGCAAAGCTGTCTGAGGCTGATATCTTCTCTTTCTCCCTTTTCGGCTGAAAGGAAGGAGGTTTTGGACTTGTAACAGCTAAAAGTGCGAGGAATTCCATAAGGTACTCCAAAGGCCATGGACAGAGGTGCTTTATGGAGTTTTCATGGGTCTGCTCAGCTGTGCTGCTTACGGCACTCCAGATCACTGTGCTGGGCACACGCATCATGTGGCAGGCAGACCTAGGTGTCAGGTGCAGTGGTTTTGCACAAGAAACTCTAGTCTAAAGTGTTGGGTGCAAGGCCTCTATATCCTACAAGCAAGTAAAACTAGATGAAGCACAAAGTGAAAAAAAAAGTCAGACTTTATTGCCCAGATTCTATTTTGATTTCCTGCAAATTTTTTATGGTCTTTGCTGGAGACTGTTAGCAGAATAGAGTCCCCTCCTTCCCACGTTGTCTACAGTCTGATTCCCGGGACCTGTGATTATGTGGCAAAGCAGAATTAAGATTGCAGGTGGAATCAAGATGCTAATCAGCTTACTTTTGAGAGATAATCCTGTATTATCCAGGTGGGTCCAATGTAATAAGAGAATTCAGAGAGAAATAAAACTATGGAGAATGTCAGAGTGAGTGTGATAAAGGCTGGATGAGCCTTTATCTTGGATTTGAAGATGGCAGAAGGGGTGCATGGACCATGGAGTGTGGGTATATTCTAGAAGCTGGAAAGGAACAAAAATTTTATTTTCCCCTAGGGCCTCCAAATAAGAATGTGGCCTTTCTGACACTTTGATTTTAGCATAGTGAGACTCATTGTGGATTTCTGAAATATAGAGAAGGAAAACAGTAAATCCATGTTGTGCTAAGCCAAGATATTTGTGGCACTTGTTTCAGCAACTATAGGAAACCTCCCTTAGCTGTTATTCCTTCTAGGTCAATAGAAATTTTGGTAGATGTCAGAGTATATGAATGTCTCAAATTCAGATTACCTTTAATGTATGTTTTGGTTAGCTTTGTCCATTGATAATGGAAGACTAGTAAAAAAACATTTTCCCACAGTGAAGTTCTATGGGAAACTGGTCTTGTTCTGTAGCCACAGGTCACATGCTCAAATCTTGATTGTATGCTATAATAGCCTGTTTCATTTTACTTTGTTAGTTTTGAACATACTTTTCTGAAAGAATGAGGTACTGAATGAATATGCATAAAAGTAGCCTAATATTAATCCTCCTGCGGGCACAAGTGTGAATTTTTGTTCCCAAGACAAAAGGTTAAGCTTTATTTTATCCAATAGAATGGAGGAGTCTCCTTAGCAGTTTTCAAATTTGAATTACTTCAACCCTAAATTACTCATGTTTCTAAATTTTAGAGGAAGAGCACAAATAAGAACATCTGATCAAGTTCTTCAGCCAAACAACATTTAGAAGACACAATAAAAATTTCAATTTTGACATCTATTATCCCCAATACAGTTCCTTTCTCTAAACAAATTATATTTCCAAGCTAGATCAGTATTGTTTTTATATTTCAGGAACAGATAGAGTTATATGGGGTAGGGAAGAGAAAAGAATACATAAAAGGGAAAGTTTTAGCCCTACCAGTAGGTGCTTCATTCTGGGCAATGTCTGTGGAAAACCTCTTTTAACTTCTGCCCATTTGGGAAAAATCCACAGTTAAAATTTTCATTTTCACAAAATGCTTTTATATTTGTAGAAAGCCATGGCATTTGAGACACTATTGCTTCACTGGAAATTCAGAGATGGGCCTTTGTATCCCATTAACTATTGCTGTTTCTATTATTTTTCAAACCAACCCAGTTATGCTTTTATTTTAATGTTTCTTTTTCTTTTTTTTTAAATGTTGGCCTCCTGTCTTCCCCACTAAGAAAAAACACTATTTGCTTGCTAAAGGTGACACGTTCTTTTCTCTCATACTCTGATTCTTGAAATTGATATATGTATTTTAGCATCTTCAAGTTATAAAGAGATAGGCAGATAAGAGATATGAAGTCTTTGACTTCTAAATATTGATACAAGAACACCCATTGCTTATGCTAATAATTTCAGTCTTACCTCCCTCAGGAAATAGAGTTCTTTACAGAAGGAATTTTTGTTAGGAAACTATTACTTAACCCAGGCTTGCACTGTGTTTATTATCCTATCTGATGTGTGATTTATATTCCCTTTATGGCTTTTTGAATTGAGATTTCAAAATTTTCTTAGGGGTTATGAGTAGGGGATATAGATAAGCCAGAGTAAAAACATGAACCTGGTTTATTAATGGTTAGTCACCCATTG
>SJYQ01006399.1:166614-179019 GCA_006410935.1 Redunca redunca
ACTGAGCAACTGAACTGAACTGAAGTGTATGATAGTGATTATTATGAGATTGTTTGTGCAGGACAAGATTAATTTCTTTATTGTAGAAGAAATGGCAGATAAATGTTTTCTCTTTTTTTCAAAATAATTAGAAATGAAATTAAATATTTCTTAAAATCAAATCATTAATATTTTGATTATAGAAATAAGATATTTCTCATTTAACCTTATATACTTTTGGCTGTGAAAAAGCTATATATCTTCACATTTTTAAACAAAATCTTTTAAAAATTATCTGCCTGTGTCCTTTACCTATTTTTGAAAGATTGTTTTATTTACTTATTAGTACTCTTTATATGTCACAATATCAATCTATGTATATAATATGTAATTTTATGGTTTCTTTTATACTATTCACTACTTGACTGTGTTTACTGTAATGTTTTGGTTATGCCATCTTTTTATGTCTTAAATATACAAATCTACAACAATTTCTTCATTATACCTACTGCTGTTGAGATCATATATTGTTTGCCATATTTACTATGAAAGAATCTCATCAAATAACTAAAACATTCAGTTGTCCTTATAAGCTATCGGGTATTATAGAGGAATGATTTAGTCAAATGGGTACTAAAAACAATGTATTTTCTTGGCTTACAAATATGTACCATCAAAAAATGAAAAAGAAACAAAAATAGCTAATGGTTCCCAATTTTCTGAATCCTCAGTTCAGTTCACTTCAGTCGTTCAGTCGTGTCCGACTCTTTGCAACCCCATGAGCCGCAGCACCCCAGGCCTCCCTGTCCATCACCAACTCCCGAGTCCAAACCCATGTCCATTGAGTCAATGATGCCGTTGTCTCCTTCTCCTCCTGCCCTCAATCTTTCCCAGCATCTGGGTCTTTTCCAATGAGTCAGCTCTTCGCATCAGGTGGCCAAAGTATTTGAGTTTCAGCCTCAACATCAGTCCTTCCAATGAACACCCAAGACTGATATCCCTTAGGATGGACTGATTGGACTCCTTGCAGTCCAAGGGACTCTCACAAGTCTTCTCCAACACCACAGTTCAAAAGCATCAATTGTTTGGTGCTCAGCTTTCTTTATAGTCCAACTCTCATATCCATACATGACCACTGGAAAAACCATAGTCTTGATAAGACGGACCTTCGTTGGCAAAGTAACGTCTCTGCTTTTTAATAATCTGAATCCTCCTATCTGTAAAATTACTGATATATTTTTTGTATCAATTAATTATCAAGTTTCTCTAACATGTGGTCTACATTTCCTAGATTCCAGTGTCTGTTCTTGTCACTGGCTACCAGTGACCTACTTGGTGAAATGTTTCTAGATTTTCTCTGTTTCTATCACACTCAAAAAGACTGCCACATAAAACTGTATTTTATAGATTTTTTTTTCTCTTAGTTATATCTCTACTTTTATGATTTGCTCTTAGTTTGTGTTCTACTCAGTATCCGTCAGTGGCTTCATTTGCCCTCACTTTGTGAAATCATACTTTTGTTCCTCTGCTCATCTCTTTTAACAGAATCATCTTAAATGATGGCATATACTCATATGGGTTTAACTACTACCTCTATCTGGTTGAATCTTGCATCTGCAACTTTGGCCTATGTCATGAGACCTCTTTGAGTTGTATTTAATAAGTGTTACATAAAATTAATGAGTGAATGAAAAGGGACACACATTTTAATTAGAAAACCTTTTATTTGAGGCACTGCTATAGCATGATTAATTTAACAGGTATTACTTGAATATTTATTATCATGAGGCAATGTACTAAGGTTTGGGGTTAAGGTGGTAAATTGTTAATACACAAGTCTTAGGAAAAATTACTTCACAACTTAGTTAACTCAGCTGTAAAATGGGATTTTAATTTTTTTTTACATTTGTGGGTTTTGAACCTTAAAATACATAATGCATATTAAAGCAATTTCCCTGGTGGCTCAGTGATAGGGAATCCACCTGCCAATGTAGGAGTTGTGGGTTCAATGCCTGTGTCAGAAAGATCCCCTAGATAAGGAAATGGCAACCCACTCCAATATTCTTACCTGGGAAATCCCATGGACATAGGAGCCTGGCAGGCTACAGTCCATGGGGTCACAAAGAGTCAAGCACAACTTGGTGACTAAAGAACAGCAAGCATATAATGTTATTGTTAAGAAACACAAAATGTGCAAAATGAATGGCATTTCCAAAATAATTTTAGAGAAAGAATGAAGGAAATTTGGAATAAAATATTCAGAGCTGTCAAGAAACCCATTATTTAAAAATTCACACGGAATGAAGACTCTGTAGCAGGAGTCTTTGTCTTTGTATATCCTTAACACAAAATATTGGAATGCTTGTAATATAATGTGATCTGAATTCAGGACCAACTCAAATAGGTTCCTATTTTTTTTTTAGTTTGAGAATACTTCTGTATGAAAGGAAAAAAAAAATATATATCTTGGTAAAATCACTATAATAAAATAAAAGTCCCAAGGAGACCAGGAATGAAGTTCTCAGTTCAGTTCAGTTGCTCAGTTGTTTCCAGCTCTGAGTGATCCCATGGACTGCAGCATGCCAGGCCTCCCTGTCCATCAGCAGCTCCCACAGTTTACTCAAACTCATGTCCATTTAGTCTGTAATGTCATACAACCATCTCATCCTCTGTTGTCACCTTCTCCTCCTGCCTTCAAGCTTTCCCAGAATCAGGGTCTTTTCAAATGAATCATTTCTATGCATCAGGTGGCCAAAGTATTGGAGTTTCAAATTCAGCACCAGACCTTGCAATAAATAGATATTCAGGACTGATTTCCTTTAGGATGGACTGGTTGGATCTCCTTGCAGTCCAAGGGACTCTCAAGAGTCTTTTCCAACACCACAGTTCAAAAGCATCAATTCTTCTGTGTTCATATATCCTTATAGTACAACTCTGACATCTATACATGACTACTGGAAAGAAACATTGCTTTGACTAGACAGACCCTTGTTGGCAAAATAATGTCGCTGCTTTTTATATGCTGTCTAGGTTGGCCATAACTTTTCTTCCAAGGAGCAAGTGTCTTTTAATTTCATTGCTGCAATCACCAACTGCAGTTATTTTGGAGCCCCCCAAATAAAGTCTGTTACTGTTTCCATTGCTTCTCCATCTATTTTCCATGAAGTGATGGGGCCAGATGCCATGAAGTTAGTTTCCTGAATGCTGAGTTTTAAGCCAAACTTTTTCACTCTCCTCTTTCACTTTCATCAAGAGGTTCTTTAGTTATTCTTCCTTTCTGCCATAAGGATGGTGTCATCTGCATATTGGAGGTGATTGTTATTTCTCCCAGCAATCTTGATTCTAGCTTGTTTCATCCAGCCCAACATTTCTCATGATGAACGCTGCATATAAGTTAAATAGGCAGGATGACAATATACAGCCTTTATGTACTCCTTTCCCAATTTGGAACCAGTCTATAGTTTCATGTCCAGTTGTAACAGTTGCTTCTTGACCAGCATACAGATTATATTTCTCAGGAGGCAGGTCAGGTGGTCTGGTATTCCAATCTCTTTCAGAATTTTCCAGTTTGTTGTCATTAACACAGTCAAAGGCTTTAACATAATCAATCAAGAAGAAGTAGATATTTTTCTGGAACTCCCGTTTTCGAAGATCCAATAGGGGTTGGCAATTTGATCTCTGGTTCCTCTGCCATTTCTAAATCTAGCTTGAACATCTGGAAGTTCACACTTCATGTTGAAGCCTGAATTGGAGAATTTTGAGCATTACTTTACTAGTGTGTGAGATGAGTGCAATTGTGCAGTAGTTTGAGCATTCTTTGACATGCCTTTCTTTGGGGTTGGAATGAAAACTGAACTTTTCCAGTCCTGTGACCACTGTTGAGTTTTCCAAATCTGCTGGCATATTGAGTGCAGCACTTTCACAGCATCATCTTTTAGGATTTCAAATAGCTCAACTGGAATTCCATCACCTCCACTAGCTTTGTTTGTAGTGATGCTTCCTAAGGACCACTTGACTTCACATTGCAGGATGTCTGGCTTTAGGTGAGTGACCACACCATGTCGTTATCTGGGTGGTGAAGATCTCTTTTTGTACAGTTCTTCTGTGTATTCTTGCCACCTCTTCTCAATATCTTCTGCTTCTGTTAGGTCCATACCATTTCTGTCCTTTATTGTGCCCATCTTTGCATGAGATATTCCCTTGGTATCTCTAATTTTCTTGAAGAGACCTCTAGTCTTCCCCATTCTATTATTTCCCTCTATTTCTTTGCATTGATCACTGAGGAAGTCTTTCTCATCTCTCTTTCTGTTCTTTCAAACTCTGCATCCAAATGTGTATATCTTTCCTTTTCTCCTTTGCCTATTACTTCTCTTCTTTTCACAGCTATTTGTAAGGCCTCATCAGACAGCCATTTTGCCTTTCTGCATTTCTTTTTCTTGTGGATGATCTTGATCCCTGCCTCCTGTACACTGTCACAAACCTCCATCCATAGTTATTTGGTTACTCTATCTTGTGTTGTTGAAAGAGGGTGTTTGCTATGACCAGTGTGTTGTTTTGGCAAAACTCTATTAGCCTTTGCCCTGCTTCATTCTGTACTCCAAGGCCAAATGTGCCTATTATTCTAGGTATTTCTTGACTTCCTACTTTTGTCTTCCAGTACCCTATAGTGAAAAAATATCTCTTTAGGGTGTTAGTTCGATAAGGTATTGTAAGTCTTCATAGAACCATTTGATTTCAGCTTCTTCAGCATTGCTGGTTGGGGCATAGATTTGGATTACTGTGATATTGAGTGGTTTGCCTTGGAAATGAACAGAGATCATTCTGTCATTTTTGAGACTGCATCCAAGTACAGCATTTTGGACTTTTGTTGACTGTGGTGGCTACTCCATTTCTTCTAAGGGATTCTTGCCCACAGTAGTAGATGTAATGGTCATCTGAGTTAAGTTAACCATTCCAGTCCATTTTAGTTTGCTGATTTCTAAAATATTGACATTCACTCTTGCCATCTTTTGTTTGACCACTTCCAATTTGCCTTGATTCATGGACCTAGTATTCCAGGTTCCTATGCAATATTGCTCTTTATAGAATCAGACTTTACTTCCTTCACCAGTCATATCCACAGCTGGGTGTTATTTTTGCTTTGGCTCCATCCCTATATTCTTTCTGGAGTTATTCCTCCAGTGATATCCAGTAGCATATTGGTCACCTACTGACCTGAGGAGTTCATCTTTCAGTGTTCTATATTTTTGCCTTTTCACACTGTTCATGGAGTTCTCAAGGCAAGAATACTAAAGTGATTTGCCACTTCTTCTGATAGTTAAATTAGATTCTTACCTTTTAGCTACTCAGTTTAGGACCTATCATTGTGCACATACATTTCCTCTGAGATAAAAATAGAAAAAGGAAAAACTGTTGTACTGCTAAATGCATTGTAGTGGTAACCACAAGCCTCCCCTTGAGCTTCCCATAGGTTTAAGGTGAATCAGATGAGCAAACATTGAGTCTCAAACATGTGTTTTATACACGGACAAAAAAGTGATAAAAGAGTGGCCAGACTCTTCAACTGCTTGCATAGTGCAGCTGCAGACTTTCGTTCAGTGATCAATGCAAAGAAAGAGAAAGAAACAACAGAATGGGAAGATTAGAGATCTCTTCAAGAAAATTAGAGATACCAAGGGAACATTTCATGCAAAGATGGGCTGGATAAAGGACAGAAATGGTATGGACTTAACAGAAGCAGAAGATATTAAGAAGAGGTGGCAAGAATACACAGAAGAACTGTACAAAAAGGATCTTCATGACCCAGATAATCACGATGGTGTGATCACTCACCTAGAGCCAGACATCCTGCAATGTGAAGTCAAGTGGGCCTTAGAAAGGATCACAATGAACAAAGCTAGTGGAGGTGATGGAATTCCAGTTGAGTTATTTCAAATCCTGAAAGATGATGCTGTGGAAGTGCACTCAATATGCAAGCAAATTTGGAAAACTCAACAGTGGCCACGTGACTGGAAAAGTTCAGTTATTATTCCAATCCCAAAGAAAGGCAATGCCAAAAATGCTCAAACTACTGCACAGTTTCACTCTTCCACATGCTAGTAAAGTAATGCTTAAAAGTCTCCAAGCTCGGCTTCAGCAATACGTGAACTGTGAACTTCCAGATGTTCAGGCTGGTTTTAGAAAAGGCAGAGGAACCAGAGATCAAATTGCCAGCATCCACTGGAAAAAGCAAGAGAGTTCCAGAAAAACATCTATTTCTGCTTTATTGACTATGCCAAAGCCTTTGATTGTGTGGATTATGATAAACTGTGGACAATTCTGAAAGAGATGGGCATACCAGACCACCTGAACTGTCTCTTGAGAAACCTATATGCAGGTCAGGAAGCAACACTTAGAACTGGATATGGAACAACAGATTGGTCCCAATAGGAAAAAGAGTACATCAAGGCTATATATTGTCACCCTGCTTATTTAACTTATATGCAGAATATGTCATGAGAAATGCTGGGCTGGAAGAAGCTCAAGCTGGAATCAAGATTGCTAGAAGAAATATCAATAACCTCAGAAATGCAGATGACACTACCCTTATGGCAGAAATTGAAGAGGAGCTAAAAAGCCTCTTGATGAAAGAAAAACAAGAGAGTGAAAAGATTGGCTTAAAGCTCAACATTCAGAAAACTAAGATCATGGCATCTGGTTCCATCACTTCATGGGAAATAGATGGGGAAACAGTGTCAGACTTTTTGTTTTTTTGGGTTTCCAAAATCACTGCAGATGGTGATTGTAGCCATGAAATTAAAAGATGCTTACTCCTTGGAAGGAAAGTTAAGACCAAACTAGATAGCATGTTAAAAAGCAGAGACAATTAGAGGTTTTTTGTATTTCCATACAAATCTTGAAATTATTTGTTCTAGTTCTATGAAAAATACCCCTGGTAGCTTGATAGGGATTGCATTGAATCTGTAGATTGCTTTGGGTAGTATACTCATTTTCACTATATTGATTCTGCCAATCCATGAACATGGTATATTTCTCTAACTATTAATGTCCTCTTTGATTTCTTTCATCAATGTTTTATAGTTTTCTATATATGTAGGTCTTTAGTTTCTTTAGGTAGATATATTCCTAAGTATTTTATTCTTTTCGTTGCAATGGTGAATGGAATTGTTTCCTTAATTTCTTTTTCTACTTTCTCATTATTAGTGTATAGGAATGCAAGGGATTTCTGTGTGTTGATTTTATATCCTGCAACTTTACTATATTCATTGATTAGCTCTAGTAATTTTCTGGTGGAGTCTTTAGGGTTTTCTATGTAGAGGGTCATGTCATCTGCAAACAGTGAGAGTTTTACTTNGTGTACCTCAATGTTCATCGTAGCACTGTTTATAATAGCCAGGACATGGAAGCAACCTAGATGCCCATCAGCAGATGAAACCATAAGAAAGCTGTGGTACATATACAGAATGGAGTATTACTCAGCCATTAAAAAGAATACATTTGAATCAGTTCTAATGAGATGGATGAAACTGGACCCGATTATACAGAGTGAAGTAAGCCAGAAAGAAAAACACCAATACAGTATACTGACACATATATATGGAATTTAAAAAGATGGTAATGATGACCCTGTATGCGAGACAGCAAAAGAGACAGATGTGTAGAGCGGACATTTGGACTCTGGGGGAGAGGGAGAGGGTGGGAAGATTTGGGAGAATGGCATTGAAACATGTATACTATCATGTAAGAAATGAATCGCCAGTCTATGTCCAATGCAGGATACAGGATGCTTGGGGCTGGTGCACGGGGATGACCCAGAGAGATGTTATGGGGAGGGAGGTGGGAGGGGGGTTCATGTTTGGGAACACATGTACACCCATGTGGATTCTTGTCAATGTATGGCAAAACCAATATGGTATTGTAAAGTAAAATAAAGTAAAAATAAAAAATTAAAAAAAAGAAAAGTAAATAACACCAAAAAAAAACAAAAAACAAAAAGCAGAGACATTACTTTGCCAACAAAGGTCCGTCTAATCAAGGCTATGATTTTTCCAGTGGGCATGTATGGATGTGAGAGTTGGACTATGAAGAAAGCTGAATGCCAAATAATTGATGCTTTTGAACTATGGTGTTGGAGAAGACTCTTGAGAGTCCCTTGGACTGCAAAGAGGTCTAACCAGTCCATCCTAAAGGAGACCAGTCCTGGGTGTTCATTGGTAGGACTGATGCTGAAGCTGAAACTCCAATACTTTGGCCACCTCATGTGAAGAGTTTATTCTTTGGAAAAGACCCTGATGCTGGGAGGGATTGGGGGCAGGAGGAGAAGGGGACAACAGAGGATGAGATGGCTGGATGGCATCACTGACTTGATGAACACGAGTTTGGGTAAACTCCGGGAGTTGTGATGGACATGGAGGCCTCATGTGCTATGATTCACGGGGTCACAAAGAGTCGGACACGACTGAACGACTGAACTGAACTGAATTAATAGAGAAAAATATCAAGATAGAGTTTTAATTGCCTTTATTAATTTGACTCCCCCAGTCATGAAAGTATGATAAACTGCTACACTTGTCAGAGACAGCTGCTGGTCACTGGGAGAGGCAAAGGTGAGGGTAGGATAATGAAAGAAAACAGGGAAGTGGGAAGGGCAGAAAATTAAAGAAATGTCTAGTGCAACTATGTGGTAGAGGATGTTCATCTTTCTGTTTGAGGAAAGAGAAGTAGGATAATAAGAGAGATGAATAGAGAGGGAGAAAAATGAAAGAAGAAAGAAATTTAAAACTCACTTCACAACACTAGGTTTTAGATTATAGAGCCTTGTACAATGCATGTTACATCCTACAATGACGTATGTGCTTTCCTCTCCCAAACAGGTGTTTAGTAGCTTACTGGGATTGTTGAGAAGTCCATATGGGGACCAAGATACATAGCTGTGGGAACCTCTGTAAAATCAATGAAATAATTACAGTCAAGTTAAAATTCCTGCTGATTCCAAACAGATTTTGAGAAGGATTAGTCCATACTTAAACTACATAATTTTTTCTTGACTTAAAATTATCCCACTTCAGAAAGTTATGTTTTTTTATATTAAAAGTATTTTTTGTAAACACTGGTAGAAATTTGCCTTTCAAAAATATCAGTGTAAAATAGAGATGCATTTTGTAAGGGCTATTCCTACTGAATTTGCAGCAGTATATGTTAATGCCCATCACGTTTTGAAAAGAAGCAGATCATCCCAGGTTAGAAAAATCACTGGTACTAAAGAAAAAGAGTAATTATGTCAATAGGGTGACATTAGTGTTAAAGAACCCACCAGCCAATGCAGGATACCTAAGAGACACAGGTTCAATCCCTGGGTCAGGAAGATCCCCTAGAGGAGGATATGGCAACCCACTCCAGTATTCTTGCCTGGGAAATCTCAAGGACAGAGGATCTGGCAGGCTATGGTCCATGGAGGTCACAAAGAGTCAACCCCAAAGGTCGTATAAGGAACAACCTAACATGCGGACACATGCATGGGGATGCACAAACTCACACACACACGCACACACACACACACTTAGGAAGTGTTGTCTGGCCCCTCAGTTCCGTTCAGTCACTCAGTCATGTTCCACTTTTTGCAACCCCATGGACTGCAGCACACTAGGCGCACCTCTCCATCACCAACTCCCAGAGCTTGCTCAAACTTACGTTCATGGAGTCGGAGATGCCATCCAATCATCTCATCTTCTGTCATCCCCTTTTCCTCCTGCCTTCAATCTTTCCCAGCATCAGGGTCTTTTCCAATGAGTCAGTTCTTTGCATCGGATGGCGAAAGTATTGGAACTTTTAACTTTAGCATCAATCCTTCCAATGAATATTCAGGACTGATTTCCTTTAGGATTGACTGGTTGGATCTCCTTGCAGTCCAAGGGACTCTCAAGAGTCTTCTCCAACACCACAGTTCAAAAGCATCAATTCTTCGGTGCTCAGCTTTATTTATGGTCCAACTCTCACATCCATACACGACTACTGGAAAAACCAGAGCTTTAACTATTTGGTCCTTTGGCAGCAAAGTAATGTCTCTGCTCTTTAATATGCTATCTAGGTTTGTTACAGCTTTTCTTCCAAGAAGCAAGCGTCTTTTAATTTCATGGCTGCAGTCACCATCAGCAGCGATTTTGGAGCCCAAGAAAATAAAGTCTCACTGTTTCCATTATTTCCCCATCTATTTTCCATGAAGCAATGGGACCAGATGCCATGATCTTAGTTTTTGAATGCTGAGTTTTAAGCCAACTTTTTCACTCTCCTCTTTTATTTTCATCAAGAGGCACTTCAGTTTCTCTTTACTTTCTGCCATAAGGTTGGGGTCATCTGCATATCTGAGGTTATTGGTATTTCTCACAGCAATCTTGATTCCAGCTTGTGCAGCCCCTAAGTTATCCCAAATATGGCTTTTATTTCTTTGTAGATTTTAAATGATTGATTTCTTTACAGCTCTTTTTGTTGTTGTTGTTCCATGTTCCAGAACAGAATGATGCTTGATTTGCTTAAGCCAGGTAGTTCTCAGAGAGTGGTCACTAACAACAGCATAACGTTACTTGGGAAATTATTAGAGATGCAAACTGTTGACTTCCATTTCAGGGATACTGAGAAAGAGACTCTTGGAGATAGGATCAAGAAATAAAACCCTCTAGGGCACTCTCATTCTCATTAAAGTTTGAGAACCAAAGTCTCGAGCTGTGATTGCTTCCTTTTTTAAGATTCTCTTCTTTTAGCATGTTCCTGAAAACTTCTAACCTTGAGAATTCCCTAGAGATATAGTGACTCATACCATTAAAATAAGCCAGATGGCTACCTTAGGCAAACTATTTATAATTGTGAAGTAAGTCTGAATACTGCAACTTCTAGTAGCATTCTTAAATATACAGTCCCTCCTTCATGCTCACAAATATGGCATGGAAAACCAAAAAGTTTTTATGCACATTTGTAGCTTTCTAAAAAAGTGAAACTGACTGAGAGTTTGGGTCATTTTGCTTGTGGTGGTGGTGGTGGTTTAGCTGCTAAGTCGTGTCCGACTCTTGCGATCCCATGGACTACAGCCTGCCAGGATTCTCTGTCCATAGGATTCTCCAGGCAAGAATACTGGAGTGGGTTGCCAGTTCCTTCTCCCATTTTGTTCGTAGACTTTTACAAATAGCAATTCAGAAATGTCTGTATGCATTATATAAAAATGTAGATCAAGTGCATTATTACTTTATTGAATCTCTTGTTATTGTAACCTGTGCTGTTGTAAGTCTATATCCTTGAACTCATTCAGAAAAATCAGACTAGTGAATTCCATCAGTCAGAATTTTGCAATGTCTTAATTGCCTATAGTTAAGGGGTGGAGTAATTTATTAAATTTCCTGTTGCTATCAGGGAAATTAGCTCACAAAACTGGGCTATCAGTCAGCATACATGCATGCATGCTCATTCACTCCAGACGTGTCCAGTTCTTTGTGATCCCATGGACTGTGGCCCACCAGGCTCCTCTATCCATGAAATTCTCTGGGCAAGAATACTGGAGTAAATTGCCATTTCCTTCTCCAGGGGATCTTCCTGACAGGGATTGAACCTGTCTTTTGCATCTCCTGCATTGGCAGGTGAGTTCTTTACCATTAACGCCACATGGGAAGCCCACCAGTCAGCATGACTCATAATAAGTAGTTCATATCCATTGCAAAAGTAAATCACCCATGGTTGGTAACTAGACTGCAGTTGCCAAAGTTATCTATGGTTGTATACATAGACGAGAAAAGATTAGTTGGATAAAGTTTTGCAAAAAGGCAAAGTAAATGACTTCAAACAAATGCTATTGGATTTCTGTCAAGTCTTATAGTTTGAGACCCTTATATTAGAAAAAAATTTTAATAGGGTTCAGTCTAGGAATACATGAACTTTTTTTCCCCCTCTTATTTGACTATACTACTACTAGGCAACCAGGCCAAGGTTATTTAACTTTGCTCCTAGTTACGTTAAACATCTTTCTGACCAGACTCCCCTCTGTATCATGGATGATTAAAATTCTCTGGGGGAGGTTTAGTTGCTTCCAATCCTTCCAAAATATGGTACTGTTTTGATGAATACATATTTAATATTTATTCAAAATCACACAATTATTTAAATTTGGTACATTCCCTGATTTATAATTATAGTATTTACTAATTTGATGTAAAACACATAAGATTTACAATAATCACATTTATGGTAGGTATTACTTTTTTGCTAATGAACTGCTGATACAAACGAGAAATGTTTTCAGTAGGGGGACTTTGTAATGCACTTTTGTTAATTAGGATAAAATCATTTATTAAATTGGTTATTTTTCAAACAATTCTGAGTAATTTAGAAATTAATTGGGAGGGGGGAGAAGATGGCGGAGGAATAGGACCAGGAGATTACTTT
>SJYQ01006399.1:179127-219710 GCA_006410935.1 Redunca redunca
AAATTAATCAAAGTAATTAATAAATTGTACCAGTCTTCCAGACATGAAGCATGAGGCATTTTATGAAATTTGCATTTCAAAAATTCTAGTACTTGTTAGATCTAAAAGGTGTGTTTAAACTTGCAGTCAAAATGTTGAAAGTATTAAAAGAAAAAATTATAGAGCATGTGTCTTACATAGGTTTCAGAGCAAAATACTTAGTGTATCTAATCCCTTGAATTATGAAAAACCTTAAAATACTACAATAAGTTTGGGATTGCATTCACTCTTTAATCTAGCAAGTGTGGTTTGATGATAGATATCTGACTCAGATGCACCATCAGGTTTTCAGGATGGTAGGTGAAATGATGAGGACATATTAAAGATAATGGTCATAAAGCACTGTCTTGAATGCACCCTGACTTTAACACCAGATAATATGTCAATAGATAAGAAACAATATGGCAGCTTTTCATCTAGCCAAGTAATGAGACTGTCATCAAAGTAAAATGAATATATGGACAATTTCTAAACTTAATCTTTCTCTAAAATTTTTCTTCTTAGAACTTATTTAGCTTTGGAAAATAAAATATCCTTAAGAAAAATAAAAAAAAAAAAATATTGTTCCCTTCATTTAACACTGTCATTTTCCTGGTCTCTGAATCAGTTTCTGTAGAGCTGGAAACACTTGGCTTTAGCATTTAGACTCAGTCCTTCTTCATTGTACTGTCTGTCCTAATTATTATTTGAAAGATTTTGAGGATCTATGCCAGCACTCATGGAATAATGTCAGGGTAACCTTATCGTGATTTGATTCTCAGCTGGCACCGCATTCTCATACCAGTCTCTATCTTTTCCCTGTCACTATTCCTCTGTCCCTCTTATGATCTTACTCTGCTCTGGTTCATGGGGTCACACTGAGCGACTGAACTGACTGACTGACTTCCAGGCATGATCCCTATGCTTATGTCATTAGCTGTATGATTTGCCTCATGTGCCTTTCTAATGTTGTTGTTCACTCACTAAGTCATGTCCTACTCTTTGCAGCCCTATAGACTGCAGCATGTCAGGCTTCCCTGCCCTTCATTATTTCCTGGAGTCTCCTTAAATTCATGTCCATTAAGTCACTGATGCTAACAAGCATCTCATCCTCTGTCCTTTCCTTCTCCTCCTGCCCTCAATCTTTCCCAGAATCAGGGTCTTTGCCAGTGAGTCGACTTTCATATCAGGTATCCAAAGAATTGGAGTTTTCAGCTTCAGTGTCAGTCCTTCCCATGAATACATAGGGTTGATTTCTCTTAGGATTGACTGGTTTGATATCCTTACTGTCCAAGGGACTCCCAAGAGTCTTCTCCAATACCACAATTCAAAAACATCAATTTTTTGGCACTCAGCCTTCTTTGTGGTCCAACTCTCACATCCGTACATGACTACCAGAAAACCATAGCTTTGACTATATGGACCTCTGTTGGCAAAGTAATGTTTCTGCTTTCTAATACACTGTCTAGGCTTGTCATAGCTTTTTTCCCAATAAGCGAATGTCTTTTAATTTTATGTGCTTTTTTATGATTGAAATAAGATTCTTTTCCTCTTTATGTTCCCTTTCTCCTCAACTCTCACTCTCATGTCCTATTCAACACCTAAACCAGAAGCTAAGTCCCTGCCACCTCCTATGAGACAACCTCAATTCAAACTGCTTCCTTTGCTGCCCAGATTTCTGGTGCTAAGTCATCTTAGATTCCCTAAAACTGTGAGTCACTGACCTGCTGGCATATCTTACTCCCTAGGAAAGATTGCTTGGCTGGGTCATCGCTTGAAGTATGTGACAGTAGCAATTCCACCAAATGTGAACTGAGAGTGCTTAAAGGTTGAAGAAGAAGCCACAGATACACATGAAGGAGCAGCTGGGATCACTACATAGGCTCTCACACGAGGTCATATTATGCACCTGCCATGTTAATTAAGGCAAATTATTGTTCATATCATTCACCACATGACTAAACTAAATTAGAAATTATGGAGAGATAAAAAAAAGTACAGTTTCCATTTTTGAGGATATTGTATTCTACTTACAAAAGCAGAGCAAATATGGAAATATATAAGTAAGTATGTTTGAGGAAATTTCTAACAATAAAAATCAAATTGTCTCCAATTAAAAAAAAAGATGCACCAATGTTTTTGCAAATTGATGTAGAATGGCAGTGGGAGTGGAACATGGGATAAAATGTTTGAGATATACCCAAACCTTTAATCATTTAAATTTTTACAACTGCTGATATGCCAAGTCCACTATTCTAGTTGCAAAATAAAAAGAGAAAAGATTATTTGCACTTCCTATATTTGGCATATCTATTTCCAGTCTCAGCATTACACTCTTATGAGAGATAAAGACAGAGTGGTGTCTTCACTGAAATGTAAACAGACAAGCAATCAAAACACCCAGTGCTAACACTAACTCTTCAGCATGTAATACCTTCAGCATTTTAAATATTTGTCAAGAATTATCAGTCTAAACTACAGGAAGCAAACAATGCATAAATCTTCTCATTCTAAGACATTAGAGATGAAATAATTCTTAAATGGTGGATGATACAATCTTCTAACTATGTATGATATATGTTCAAAAGACATAACTACATTGAGCTTTAAAGCAACATCTGTAGAAGCAAAGAGAAAAGCATCAGTGTACGTCAAGGACACTAGCAATGCCTTTCCACAAGCAGGTGCATCAATCAAGTATTTTGTTAAAGAACCATTACATTTTCAAAACTAAGGAGGTGCCAATAATCTTCTATAATGGAAGGCAGTATCAGAGAATAAAGTCTCCCAAAAGTTTAGTATGATAAACTTATCAGGGAGAAAATCAAGCCCATATTTCAATAAGGGAAGCCTCTGGGATCACATAAAAAGTAGAGAGAGGGAAGAGCAAATCCCCTGAGAGTAGTATTACCATAATTGAGCACTTAAATGCATAAAAAACAAATTGAGACCACTTAAGTAAATAAGGAGAAACTATGTAAAGACAGCATCAAGATGCTACAATTGATCTCTAACTGCTGCCATCTTTGGAATTAAGGCTGACACCCCTAAGGTTTAGTTCCTCAGCACTGAGCTAAATGGTTATGTGCCTGAGCTGCAATGACAGCTTGGGTTTGAATCCAAGCACTAGCACCTGGCAGAGGTATCATCTTTAAAACTCAGTTTCCTTATCATTAAATAAGACAAAATAGTAAAACTGCATTACAGAGTGGTGTGAATTTTAAAGGAGATAACTGTAGAAAGTATTTGCCCTAGTGTATGCCCATGATAAATATTCTATAAAATTTACAAGTTTTATTTCCACTAGGCATGAAGAGTTATATAAACTTAAAATGTATACTGGTATAAGTTAAGTGCTAAAGAGTGGATTTGTGTTAGTAGAATTTTTTGTTATGTTAAAAAAATTATCTCACAAAATAAATATTGAATCAAGACTCTTTGGCTCACCATTAATATAGCTTTATTTCTGCAAAATTGAAAGGGAACTGACAAAGTTCGATTATAAGTCTTTCAATATTATAACCAAAAAGGGAAAATTAAGAAGGCAAAGTTTTACAAATTGTCTGATTTATGAACTACAGCTGATTACTTCAAAGGACAGCATCAATCCTGGTTAATACAATCAGCTATTTGGACATTAATCACTGAACTGAATATTGTAGCCATCTACTGGTTTGATCTAACTCTAAGAACAGATTATAGGTCTTTGCATGATATTTTTTAATTTTGTCATTTATTAATAATTTGGTATACTTTTCATTGGAGTGCAAATATATATATAATAAAGTGATAAATCTTAAGTTTGCAGGCTAGTAATTTTTTATAAAGTGAACACACCAGGGTAACCAGCACCAAGATCTTGGTATAGAATGTTACCTTCATCCCTAGAAGTCTCTCCTGTGCCTATCCCTCAGTCTTTATACACCCCCAAATGTAGCTACTATTCTGATTTCTTTCACTGTAGATGTTTCAACTTATTTTAAGCATTTTACACATGAAACGATGTAGTATATAGCATTTTCTGTTTGGGGCTCTTTTGCTCAGCATGAGTCTGGGATTTCTGTATTTTATTGCTTGAAAGAGTAGCATTTTCTATTTCATTGCTTATAGTAGTTCATTACATGAATAAAACATACATTTCCCACTCCAGTACTCTTGCCTGGAAAATCCCATGGACAGAGGAGCCTGGTAGGCTACAGTCCATGGGGTCGCAAAGAGTCGGACATGACTGAGTGACTTCACTAATTACTAATAATCCTGTTACACAAGGGCTTCCCTTGTCACTCAGCTGGTAAAGAATCTGCCTGCAATGTGGGAGACCTGGGTTTGATCCCTGGGTTGGGAAGATCACCTGGAGAAGGAAAAGGCTGCCTACTCCAGTATTCCGGCCTAGAGAATTTCATGGACTGTACAGTCCATGGGGTCGCAAAGAACTGGACACGACTGAGCAACTTTCACTTTCCTGTTACAAGTTGATGGTCATTGTCTTTAGTTCTTAAATATTGTAAATTTTACTTAACGAAAATTCTTATATATGACTCTGCTGCATATGAATTGTTTGGTTATATGGGTTGCAAATATTTAGCTATAGAAGATACTGCCAATAGTTTTATAAAATTGTACAGATTTACAATACCACCAGATGTGTATGAGAGCACTGTTGATCCATTTAAGTGCTTCAAATCAGTATTGTGAGTTTAAGTTGTAACCATTGGCTGTGTTAAGATTATCTCATTGTGGGTTTTTTTTTTAAATTATATTAGATTATAGTTGATTTACAATGTTGTCTTACTTTCAGCTATACAGCTAGGTAAATCAATTATACAAATACATATATCCAATCTTCCTTAGACTTCTTTTCCCATATAAGCCATTACAGAGTACTGAGTAGAGTTTCCTGTGCTATATAGTAGGCTCTTATTAATTATCTATTATGTATATATAGTAGTATATTTATGTCAGTCCCAATCTCCCGATTTATCCTTTCTTTCTTACCCCCGACATAGTGGTTTTAATTAGTGTTTTCCTGATGATTTATAACATTGAACAATTTTTCATAAGCTTATTGGCCATTTGGATATCTTCTTTTGTTAAAAGCCTGCTCAAGTTTTCATTCATGTCTTTAAAAAATGTTTGTTGTTTTTCTCCTTAATTTGCGGGATTTATTGAATAGGAGTTCTTCTAAGGATACATATATGATGCATATTTTCTCCCTTTGGGAGATTTGCCTTTGAATCTCCCTTTGGGGGATTTGCCTTGAATCTCTTAAAAGTATCTTTTAATATATATATTTTTAATCTCATAAAAACTAATCTGCCAATCATTTCTTTTGTGATCAGTGATTTTTCTGTGTGTGTGTGTTCCATTTAAGAAATTTGTGTCTGTCTCAAAGTCTAGAGGATTTTGACCTATAATAATTTCTAAAATTTTTATTTTATTATTATTTTGTTTTGTTTTTTATATAAATTTATTTATTTTAGTTGGAGGTTAATTACTTTACAATATTGTATTCATTTTGCCATACATCAACATGAATCCTCCACAGGTATATACGTGTTCCCCATCCTGAACCCCCCTCCCTCCTCCTATTTCTAGAATCCATTTCTAATTGATTTTCCAGTGTGTTGTTTACAGTAAATTTTAAGATTCACTTTTTTTTTTCAAATAAATACCGTTCTTAAAGGTTTACTGAATTCATGTAATATCTAAGAGCATTTTTCTGCTACTCTTCTTTTGAAGATGCTATTGCAAAACCTTTTGAATTCTAACAATTCAAATATTTATCTATGACAGCAACTGATTATTTTAAATAGTGAAAATTGCTGAGATAGTCAATATCATCTATCCTTGGTTTAATCTACTCTCTTTCAAAATAACTTTTACCCTTGCAGGAAAAAAAAAGAGCAAAACAAATATACTAATGATTAATAGTGTTGTTTTGCATCTTTTAAATTCTAATAGCTTTAAATTTATTGAACATGTGCTTTAATAGAGATGGCCTATCAAACTGTTCTCCAGAAGAAGAGATATAGTTCTGGTCTCCAAAACTGATTCTTGCTGTGTACCCCTCATTCTAATGATTATGAAAATCTGTTTATTGCACATTTATTTATTTATTGTTGCAGTAATTCATTATATTTTCTTTTTATTGTTAAGTGTACACTGGCCTTACATAATGACTGTTTTGTGTTGAATTCATTAATACATTCACTCATATATTAATTCAACAAATATGTATAAAGTGCAGACTATTAGGTTTTATTGATACAGTGGTATATATATATTATGTAATACAGAAAAAATATATTTATATATTATATAATATAGGCAACATGTTTCCTTACCCTCATAAACTTAAAACCCAGCATTAGACTTAAATATTAATATCATTGAATAATTAGTGATTAGTGAAGTCACTCAGTCGTGTCCAACTCTTTGCAACCCCATGGACTGTAGCCTAGCAGCCTCCTCCATCCACGGGATTTTCCAGGCAAGAGTACTGGATTGGGCTGCCATTTCCTTCTCCAGGAGATCTTCCTGACCCAGCGACTGAACCTGAGTCTCTTGAATTGTAGGCAGACATTTTATCGTCTAAGCCACCAGGGAAATCCATATTAATAGCATTGAATAATTTACCATGTGTAATTATATACTGCCTTCTTGTTAGATTTTAGCCATGCAAAGTATTGTCTTATATTTTTATGTAGGTTTGGGAAATTTTATAACTAATCAGTGAGCCATAACACATGAAATTGATTATGTTTAAAGTGAGTTTGAGACTTTTTAAATAAGCCATCCCACTGAAATTCAAGGAACATTTTAAAAGCATACATAATTTCTGCAGTAATAATTTATGTATTAATATATTTAATATCTACAGATTGTGATAATATCACAGTGTGTTAAAGTGCCAGAATTCTTTAAGAAACACTGGCTAGTTAATAAAGTTTAAATTCAAGAATAAAATAATTTAATATTTTTTTAAAAAAATTGTTATCTAGTATCACAAAATTTGAAGCTTAGCTTCTTACAGGTAAAAGCACAATGGTATGGTCCAGTGATATTGCATTGTATTAATGGTGGATGTATCCAATTAGAAAAAAAAAATATTTATACATGAAACAGTATATATAAAGCAGAGAAAATGAATTAAAGTAATTTTTAGTATTAAAAGCATGCTATGACCTGCCTCTTGAGAAACCTATATGCAGGTCAGGAAGCAACAGTTAGAACTGGACATGGAACAACACACTGGTTCCAAATAGGAAAAAGGAGTACGTCAAAGCTGTATATTTTCACCCTGCTTATTTAATTTATATGCAGAGTACATCATGAGAAACACTGGGCTGGAAGAAGCACAAGCTGGAATCAAGATTGCTGGGAGAAATATCAATCACCTCAGATATGCAGATGGAACCACCTTATGGCAGAAAGTGAAGAGGAACTAAAAAGCCTCTTGATGAAAGTGAAAGAGGAGAGCGAAAAAGTTGGCTTAAAGCTCAACATTCAGAAAACGAAGATCATGGCATCTGGTCCCATCACTTCATGGGAAATAGATGGGGAAACAGTGGAAACAGTGTCAGACTTTTTTGGGTGGGGCTCCAAAATCACTGCAGATAGTGATTGCAGCCGTGAAATTAAAAGACACTTACTCCTTGGAAGGAAAGTTAAGATCAACCTAGATAACATATTGAAAAGCAGAGACATTACTTAGCCAACAAAGGTCCGTCTAGTCAAGGCTATGGTTTTTCCGGTGGTCATGTATGGATGTTGAGCTTTAAGCCAAATCTTCGCTTAATTATTGCTTTGCCAGTAATGCAATATTAGCCTAACCAAATAAAGTAGTCTGCCTGTAGATAATTCCCTGGATTTAGATCTTATATCCATTGTTCTTTCAGTAAAGACAAAAAAAAAAACTCTTGTTAAATAAATTACATGGCTACCATCAAATTTTAATGTTAGCTGCCCAATCAAATGAAGGTAAAAATAATGGAGTTTGATCAATTTGTCAGTGTAACTTGTATACTAGCATAGAAAACTATATGAAATAAAAGCAAATTCTAAACCTGATCTAGAATAATATAACTAAATGGAAATTCTTCAGACTATAAAATGAGATAATTGGAAAATTTTTAAGATATGTTTAGACAATCAGTGAAATATTCTTGCACAAAATCAAGCTGTTGAGATTACTTTGTGTGGAACATAACAGGGGAGGACCTGATTTTTTTTGAAATCACAAGTTTAAGATAAAATTTTCAAGTGTTCAACCCACCCTCACCTGCTAATGAATATTCATAGGAAGCTTACTATCTTCCCCTTTCGATCTTTATATCCAATTTATCATCAATTCATCAAGTCATAGGAAGAAGACCTGTGAGATACTACTAATCAAACAGGCTCAAATTAAATTTACCCTTATTTCACTTGTGGTTGTATTAGAAGCAAAAGATTTATGGTGCCTGGTCTCTGGTCTCTGGTCCAGTCCATTTAAACTCTACAGCATCGTTGGACTGAACTATCATTATAACCATTTCCTTTTAAAATGCCATAATTTCCCATTGTATCAAATATAATTCTTTATCTTTCACTTTCTAGCTATACTTCTGCCATTTTCTGATATATGATTTGTGCTAGTAAAACATCTTGATAATCCCTTGTTCTGCATTATTAATAGGAATGCTTAATTGAGTTATATATTAATCTAGTGTCTTTAGGTGATGTTGGAAACTTATTAGCCCCTTATAATTTCATCGTGAAAATATGGTCTGAATTCTAAGACAATTATCTTTGCAGCAAACTTTTTTAACAAACTTTTTTAACATAATTTTTCACAAATTTGGCACTGTAGATAATTCTTAACTTGTATATTTTGTTCTATGTGTTATATTTTAAAAAATATTAGCTATCAGTGTCTTACATTATTATAATGCAATGTATTTTTTGTATATACTTTTCTGACTTGTCATCTCTTTCATAACCTATTCTCCTCTTAAGCTTTTGAAAATGTATAGACTTCAGTTTTCTGTTAATTCAGTTAATCCACTAACATGAGTTAAATATTTAAAATGAACTGGGCTCTGTGTTAGACATTTAGACATTAGAATTCACTAGTGAACATCACTGATGTTCCTTTTGCAACCCATAGATTGATTATGCTCTAAGAAAAACACTTATAGCATATATAACCTTCCTGTTTTTTCTTGGATATATTACCACAAATTTAGTAGCTTAAAACACTCATTTATTATTTCACAGTTTTGTGACTGAAAGTTTCAGGTACAATGTAATTCAACTGGGTCCTCTTCTTGAGGCCTCATAAACAAAAATAAAATTACTGCTATGCAAAGGTTTTATCTGGAAGCTCATTCTATTTCCATGACCAGTTAGGTTGTTAACAGAATTCAGTTACTAAGTCACTCTTTGGAGTTATATGACTAAGTCTCAATTTTCTTATCACTTCTCATCTTCCAACCAATAGCATATTGAATTCTTGTACTGTAAATCCCTGACTTTATTTTCTGCTATCAGGCAGAGAAATATGTCTGCTTAGACAAGTACATGTAATATCAGACACACACACACACATATACACACACATAATTTAGCATATTCTTCTTATGCCCAGCTGATTAGTAACCTTAATTACATTTGAAAAGCCGTGTGACACATTCATGGTTGTATCTACAAGGGGCAAAGTTCACAAAAGCTAAATTTCTGCTTAACACACATATAGAAAATATGGCTAGGTTTCTTCATGGTATCTTTGTGATTAGACCGATAACTAGAAAAAACAAATACCTATGTAAAGAAAAATGCACAAATTCTGATATGTTCATACATTAAATATTACTAAGAATTTAAAATTAATGAACTATAGCTATAAACTATATAATGGATACATTTTAATAACACAACATTGATGAATAAGAGAAAGATCAAGTTAAAACAAGACCAGATTAAAACTAAACCATGTATAATTAAGAAAATAAGAAGAAAATAAAAATGCTAACCATGATTTAGGATCATACTAGTCTCTAGGGGGCAATTTAAGGGAAACTTGGGGTAGGAACTTATAAATACATCTAGGGTAATATAGAATTAATTCTAAAAAGAAAATACAGATTCATTCTGCTGTCAGATTCATGGGTGTTTTGTAGTACAAACAGGTACATGCATAGTTAAGAGTCATATGTGGGCCAGATTTTCAAATGTGTCATGTCGTGTCCGACTCTTTGCAATCCCGTGGGATCGAACCCAGGTCTCCTGCATTGGAAGCAGACGCTTTAACCTCTGAGCCACCAGGGAAGTCCTATAAAGAACTATAGTTAATCAAAACTAATGTATTTGTGACTATGTACACAGAACTGCAAAAATATTATAAGTGATATAAGGAAAAAACTACAGGGTACCTTGAGAAAGTATAGCATGGATCCTGATTCCAACCTTTCTTTGGAAGTAGTGTTTAAGCTGAAATATGGAGGACTACAACTATAGGCAGTTGGCTGGGACAGCAGGGCAAAGCAGATGTATCACTCTGGAAATCCCTTTGAAGTCCTTGAGTCTAGAAGAAAGGTAGGACAAAAGTCTGTTATGTGCCTGGAACATAGGGAATAGCACAAGACAGGCTGGAGTGGCAGGGTCCAGACATTGCTGCTGGGTGAGAGAAGTGACATAATCCGACATTTTAAAAAGATAAAAACTATATATGACAAACCCACAGCAAACATTATCGTCAATGTTGAAAAGTGAGTGAAGTCACTCAGTTGTGTCCAACTCTTTGTGACCCCATGGAGAGTGTACCCTACCAGGCTACCCTGTCCATGGGATTTTCCAGGCAAGAGTACTGGAGTGGCTTGCCATTTCCTTCTCCAGGATATCTTCCTGACCCAGGGATTGAACCTGGGTATCCCGCATTGTAGGTAGACACTTTACCATCTGAGTCACCAGGGAAGTCAATGATGAAAAATTGAAAGCATTTCCCCTAAGTCAGGAACAAGATAAGGGTGCCCACTCTCACCACTACTATTCAACATAGTTTTGGAAGTTTTGGCCATATCAATCAGAGCAGAAAAAGAAATAAAAGGAATCCAGACTGGAAAAGAAGAAATAAAACTCTCACTGTTTGCAGATGACATGATTGTTTATATAGAAAACCCTGAGGACTCCACCAGAAAATTATTAAAGCTAATCAATGAATATAGTAAAGTTGCAGTATATAAAATCAATACACAGAAATCTCTTGCTTTCCTATACACTAACAATGAGAAAACAGAAAGAGAAATTAAGGAAACAATTCCATTCACCATTGCAATGAAAAGAATAAAATACTTAGGAATATATCTACTGAAAGAGACAAAAGACCTATATATAGAAAACTATAAAAACTGGTGACAGAAATCAAAGAGGACACAAACAGATGGAGAAATATACCGTGTTCATGGATGGGAGAATCAATACAGTGAAAATGAGTATACTACCCAAAGCAATCTATAGATTCAATGCAATCCCTATCAAGCTACCAATGGTATTTTTCAGAGAACTAGAACAAATAATTTCACAGTTTGTATAGAAATACAAAAAAACTTGAATAGCTAAAGCAATCTTGAGAAAGAAGAATAAAACTGGAGGAATCAGCCTGCCTGACATCAGGCTCTACAGTCATCAAGACAATATGGTACTGGCACAAAGACAGAAGTATAGATCAATGGAACAAAATAGAAAGCCCAGAGATAAATCCATGAATCAATGGACATTTTATGTTTCACAAAGAGGGAAGAAATACAATGGAGAAAAGACAATCTCTTTAACAAGTGGTGCTGAGAAAAATGGTCAACCACCTATAAAAGAATGAAACTAGAACACTTTCTAACACCATATACAAAAATAAACTCAAAATGGATTAAACATCTAAATGTAAGACCAGGAACTATAAAACTAGAGGAGAACATAGGCAAAATACTCTCCGACATAAACCACAACAGGATCCTCTATGACCCACATCCCAGAATACTGGAAATAAAGCAAAAATAAACAAATGGGACCTAATTAAAATTAAAAGCTTCTGCACAACAGAGAAAACTATAAGCAAGGTGAAAAGACAGCCTTCAGAATGGGAGAAAATAATAGCAAATGAAACAATGGGCACAGAATTAATCTCAAAAATATACAAGCAACCCCTGCAGCTCAATTTCAGGAAAATAAATGACCCAATCAAAAAATGGGCCAAAGAACTAAATACACATTTCTCCAAAGAAGACATACAGATGGCTAACAAACACATGAAAAGATGCTCAACATCACTCATTATCAGAGAAATGCACATCAAAACCACAATAAGGTACCATTTCATGCCAATCATAATGGCTGCTATCCAAAAGTCTACAGGCAATAAATGCTGGAGAGGGTGTGGAGAAAAGGGAACCCTCTTACACTGTTGGTGGGAATGCAAACTAGTACAGCCACAATGGAGAACAGTGTGAAGATTCCTTAAAAAACTGAAAATAGAACCGCCATATGACCCAGCAATCCCACTGCTGGCCATACACACTGAGGAAACCAGAATTGAAAGAGACACATGTACCCCAATGTTCATTGCAGCACTGTTTATAACAGCCTGGACACAGAAGCAACCTAGATATCCATCAGCAGACAAATGGATAAGAAAGCTGTGGTACATATACACAATGGAATATTACTCAGCCATTAAAAAAATACATTTGAATCAGTTCTAATGAGGTATATGAAACTGGAGACTATTATACAGAGTGAAGTAAGCCAGAAAGAACACCAATACCATATACTAACACATATATGTGGAATTTAGAAAGATGGTAATGATAACCCCTTATGCAAGATAGCAAAAGAGACACAGATGTATAGAACAGTCTTTGGACTCTGTGGGAGATGGCAAGAGTGGGATGATTTGGGAGAATGGCATTGAAACATGTAAATTATCACCTGTGAAACAAATCACCAGTGCAGGTTCGATGCATGATACAGGGTGCTTGGGGCTGGTGTACTGGGATGACCCAGAGGGATGGGATGGGGAGGGAGATGGGAGGGGGGTTCACGATGGTGAACACATGTACACCCATGGTGGATTCATGTCAATGTATGGCAAAACCAATACAGTATTGTAAAGTAAAATAAATAAATAAATAAAACTGAGATTAAAAAAAAATAAAATAAAAAGATGACTTTTTGGGACTAAAAGACCTACAGCTGTATAAGAAGAAGATAGAAGTTTATGTCTTGAGACCAGGGAGGATCTTACGCAGCCTACCTACTACTGAACATGTTAATATCATACTTTTGGTTGTATTATTTATTTACTCATTCATTGATTCAGATAAAAATGATTTATTTTAGTAGGTAAAGTTCTCCTCCTAGTACAGAAGGGCTTATAATGAAAAACAGCAGTTCTCTAACCCACATGTCTTACTACCCACAGTGCTGCTCCAAAGGGGCAGCTACTTGTGTTTTAATTTTGTGTTCTGCTACTTGTTTCTGTTTTTAATCTAAACCATTTATCTCCCTAAGCCTAATCTTGGGCTTCCCTGGTTGCTCTGATGGTGAAGAATCTACCTGTGATGAGGAAAACCTGGGTTCTATTCCTGTGTTGGGAAGACCCCCTGGAGAAAGGAACACCTACCCACTCCAGTATTCTGGCCCGGAGAATTCCATGAACAGAGGAGCCTGGTAGCCTACAGTCCAGGGGGTTTCAAAGAGTTGGACACGACTGAGTGACTTTCACTTTCACTTTCAGTCTTAGGGGGAAAAAACCAAACTTCTTAAGAACAGTTTAGGTTCATAGCAAAGTTGGGGAAAATAACAGGTTTTTCATATATCTCTGGAGGCACACAAGCATATCTTCCTCAATTATCAACATAATCCTCCATCAGACTAGTACATTTGTTACAATTGATGAATCTATATTAACATATCGTAATGAGCCAAGTCTATAGTCTACATTGTTGTTTACTCTTGGTTTTGTAAATTCTGTGAATTTGGACAAATGTATAATGGCACATATCTATCACTATATTGAAACATGTATACTATCATGTAAGAAACGAATCGCTAGTTGATGTCCGATGCAGGATGCAGGATGCTTGGGACTGGTGCAAGGAGAGGACCCAGAGAGATGGTATAGGGTGGGAGGTGGGAGGGGATTCATGTTTGGGAACGCATGGACACTTGTGGTGAATTCATGTCAATGTTTGGCAAAACCAATACAGTAATGTAAAGTAAACTAAAGTTAAAATAAAAATTAAAAAATTAAAAAAAAAAATACCATTAATAAAAATAAAACATTTAAGGAAAATTACCACCATGATTTTATGGCACTTGACCAGAATAAATGAGAGAATGGTGTTACTATTAACAGTGTTAGGAAATGCTGTGAGAAAAGTAAACTTGAAAGATCATTAAAATGTCTGAATTGAATTTAAGTTTGAGAAGCTTATTGGACAATTCAAAGGGAGGTGTCTCTAAAAAAATAAATGTGTGTCTCAATGTGGAGTTCAGGGAAGTGTCAGAGATATAAATGTACATTTGCAAGTTATTAGACTATATGTGTGGAGAAGGCAATGGCAACCCACTCCAGTACTCTTGCCTGGAAAATCTCATACAGGAGTCTGGTAGGCTGCAGTTCATGGGGTCACTAGGAGTCAGACACGACTGAGCAACTTCACTTTCACTTTTCACTTTCATGCATTGGAGAAGGAAATGGCAACCCACTCCAGTGTTCTTGCCTGGAGAATCCCAGGGGCGAGGGAGCCTGGTGGGCTGCTGTCTATGGGGTCGCACAGAATCGGACACAACTGAAGCTACTTAGCAGCAGCAGCAGCAGCAGACTATTTGTAGCCTTTAAAAAACAAATTACTGGCTGAAGAATATGCAAGGAGTCAGTGTTAACTAAATGTAAACTGAGTCCTAGGATTACCCAAGATGGATAAATTTTAAAACAAAAATGTGAACATTCAATCAAGTTAATAAAGTAGTACATATTATGTACAATAATAATACATAATAAATGAAAAATTTAATGGTACATATTTGGGGGTGCGTGGATATATGATAGGCATATTTGCATAAGTGAAAATATAAATTATATGGATAGGAAGTCATTCACAAAATATCAGGAAAATGGATGCCTCTAAGAAGAGTGGGGAAAAATGAGCATGGGAAAAGGATATACATAGCTTTCAATTTGGCACTAAAGTTTCATTTCTAAGAAATACAATTTGAAACATAGAAAGATTGATCAAATGATGAGTGAGAGATTAGACAGAATGACATAGTGTGTTTACAGAGTTCTGTTTAGAAGTTTCTGTTCAGAATAAATGGAGCAGAGAGATGGGGCCATAAATGCAACTTTAGAAGATTTTTTTTTTTTTTTTGCTACTTGTCATGAGTTTGTTGTTTGTTCACTTTATATGAAGAGTGGTAAAAACTCATGTGTTTCAGTGCTGATGGAGAGACAGCTCTTCTTAGGAATCAGATTATCTCATCATTAAAATGGAAGATAAAAGAGAAACTAGAGATAGATGCAATTAAATTGATATATTTGGTTTTGGCAAGATTAAAGAGTCTCTATCTTTCAACTTTTAATTTATCTAAAAAGAAACAGAGCTAAAAGCCAAAAGTTATAGCAATGAAGACTTTGGAAGTTTGAGGAATGTGGAGACGTGAAATAGTAATTACAGATAATGGGGAAGCAAAATTCTTATAGAAATATTTTAAAGTTTCTTATGATTTTTTTTTCAAGTGTAGTTGAAATAGAGGATATTGATAACAATTGCCACAATTTATATATTTTTTCTTAGATGCATGTCTACAGCTACAAGGCATAGACAGTTGGGGTGATCTAGATATGTGATATTTCTGGTAGTGTGACAAAAGGTAAAAGAGGCTATTATCTGGAAGGAGAAAAGGAAGCCCCAGCTGCTGTCTTAGCTATTTTATTGCACAATTTGCAGTAAGTTAAACAATATCATGGGCCTGTTTGTTTGCAAGATTTGTGTGGGCACTAGACAGTGCATGAGTTGTCTAACTTCCAGGAGAAAGTTAGTTTCCAATTAGGTAAGACATGAATGCTAGACCACTTTCTGAAAAGTTGAGAAGTGAATGTGGAATTCTGATGGGCTTACAACCTGCTTCTGTTTGGCCAAAACTATGTTCTCTTTCCAGACTACAGTGTTCTAGGTCCCAGAGTAGGATTGACATAGTGAAAATTCAGGAATTACATGGAGTTCAAGATTTGCAGTTTCACCTTGATTTACTATATTCAAATTTGTCATATCCCATGGCAATTTATCTCTAAAGAGGTTTGTTCTCAATATAGAATCAAGTTGAAGTAGTTCATCACTCAGTCTATGGCTTTAAATCTAATAATTAAATATACTACCATTTTGGAATACTGCAGACACATAAAACATGGTTAATTAAGATGAATGACTATTGTGTCCTTGACTTTAATTTATTGTCCAATAACCCATATGTTTAGAAGAAAGAGTTGTTGAAGCTTGTCATAATTTGTTCAGTGAAACATTTCACAAATGTCATTATTATTTTACCTGGAACTACCTTTTTTAAAAAAAAAANTTTAAAAAAAAAAAAAAAAAAAAGTAATTTTAATGTCCTCAGCTTTAAGTCCCCTGTTTTGGTCAAGACTGTTTTCAGAAACCCAGTCAAATTAGTTTAGACAAAAAAGATATATATAGGCTTATTTCATATGTGGAATTCAGTAAAGAGTCATGTTTTATATACATGTAATCAAAAGGTGTTTTGAAGAGTCTTTCTTTTTATCATTATTTTTTGCCTCTTGACTTATCTTTGGCTACCACAGGAAAATACCACAGATGGGGTACCTTAAAAACAGACATTATTTCTCTCAGTTTAAAAGGCTAAGTCCAGTATCAAGGTGGCAGTTGATAATGATTCCTCATGAGAACTTCTTCCTATTTGCATATGACTACCTTGTTGCTTATGTCTTGATGGAAATGAGAGAAAATCCTGGTGTCTCTCCTATTCTTATAAGGACATTAATCCTATCATGGGATTAATCATGAGAGGAGTGCTCCACCCTCATGACCGCATCTAAGCCTAATTACCTCCCCAAAGCCCCACCTCCTAACACCATCACAGTTGAGATGAGGACCTCAGCATAGGAATTTGAGGGAAATAAACTTTCAGTCTGCACCATCTCTTCTTGCTTTCTTCTCTCAGGGCCCTATTGAAGACAAGCTTCCTTAATGTGGCAGGGCACGGCCTTTGTTTATGTATCTATAATTTTCAAACTGTCCTGAAGAAATGACACTGACATATACTTTGCTAATGTCATGTTGCTTAAATATAAAATAAGATTTATTGGAAAATTATAACTAAAGTATACTCGACTCCCTTAACTCTCTATACCATGCATATATGACATTAAGACAATCTCTAACAAAGGGATTCCATATTCTGAATCACTCTATATTCATAAGGAAAGAAAAGCAGATCACATCTAATTGAGTGTGCTGACTGGGAACTTACTGGTCAAGGAGAGCCTTTGAAACTGAAAGGCTGAAATGAGCCTTCTCCTTACTTGAGATGTTTGGGACTTGTTGAGAGACAACTTCTTTTTAGTGAACTTTCAGATTCATCTTATCTCACAATCCAAAAGAAATATCTATGTCACCATGCCAATTATTTAGTTCTTTTCTCTCAGCAGTTCCAACCTTACCCCTCTGTCCTGCTTTGTGAGGCTGAGACTCTACAAACCACATTTTTTGTGTGTGTCAGCTGCTGCTGCTGCTGCTGTGTCGCTTCAGTCGTATCTGACTCTGTGCAACCCCATAGGCAGCAGCCCACCAGGCTTCCCCATTCTTGGGATTCTCCAGGCAAGAACACTGGAGTGGGTTGCCATTTCCTTCTCCAATGCATGAAAGTGAAAAGTGAGAGTGAAGTCACTCTGCTGCTGCTGCTGCTGCTAAGTCGCTAGCTCCCTGTTAAACTTTGCCAATCATGGACACCAGAGACAGAAGAGCTAGAAAAAGGACTTACTCTTTTCTGTTTGTTCCTTGTGGACTCCTGGACTGCTTCCTGTTCTTACAAGCATCATCCTAATAGCACTTCCCAGCACTATCAGGGCTTTCCAATTACAGCAGCTAATCCAGCTTGCAGTTTCCCCAACACTTGTAAACCCATCTTTGTCACCTTCCTCTCATAAATATCGGTAACATCTGCCAGTGCCCATTCATCCAAGGCCCCAGCTTAGACCCAAGGACAGTTATTGAAACTCACAGACACCTGCACCAGTGGAGTGAAACCTTTTTTCAGTAGTCCTAGTTTAAACTCTTGGGCTCCTCCTATAAGTTTATATGTGTTAAATAATTGCAGGCTCTTTCTTTTGTGTCTTTGGCCCTAATGGTGATCGCTGCTTTCTCTGGTCACTGTGTCCATGATAACTTAGAGACCCTTTAATTATTTAGTTAACAACATTTTTATAAGTGTTCATATCTAATAACTGACATGTCTTTTCCTTTGACTGGATTCTGATACAATCTCTAAAATCAATTCATAAAAATTCAGGATAGAATTCTAATTGTTCAGTTCAGGTCATGATTTTCCTTCTATACATTTTGCTGGGTATGATACAGTGGGACTATGACTGAACTATTTTGGCTCAAGTATTAAGACTTGTTTCTGAGATGAGGGGACACAATGATGTATAGAATCAGCAGGACTATGTGGCAGTAAAGAAATTCTCTGAGGAAACAGATTGCTTCCACTAAAATAAAGGGAAAGGAAATACCTGCTGGAGTGGGGAGAGGAGCTTTAGCTACCATAGATAGATAACATAGTGCTGCCTATCCACTTACAAGTATACTAAATTATTGTGTTCAAAATTAATAAATCATAAACAAGCTTTATTTATTTATTTTACTCCATTCATTTCAACTATATTTTGGAAAACATTTCATTATTTCTAAAAAAAAAAAATTACTGGGTAGATTTCAGAACTTCTTGTCACTTTCAACTAGTACTAATCTATGTGGTTTTAATCTTGAACTTCATCTTCAATCCAACACTTTTCCCTTTCTCTGCCATCTGAAAATAGTTTCTATACCCTCCAAATTTAGAGGTGAAAGAGAGAGACAAGTTTATCTTTGAGACATCTCATCTCCCTGTCTTCTCTAAATTCTGCATCCTGCAGTGTATTAGGATGCACTGGTGGGAGAGCAAAAGTTACACATGCTTTTATATTAATAGATTTCGTTCATGGTTGGCTGCAATAGCTTTTCCGGCCAACAGAGATATTCTGTGTGGTATGTGTGCCAATGATCTAGAGCACATTTATAAGTTCTTCTGGAGGGACTATGAGTCCACTCATGGCACAGTTCCCTGATTTATGAGATCTGACTCAGCAATTCTTGGCAGTATAACCTACTGCGCATGTTGCTATAGTATTGTACGTAGTAGGACAATTTTTCATGAAGGTACCATAAAGTGGCTCAAATGTAATTATTTCTAATCACCCCTGACTGACAGGAAATTCAGACATTCATGTGGAACATAGGCAATTGTACAGGATCCTGCTCCTGGCATCCAAATGGAGAAGACTTGACCATAAAATTCACAATTGTGATAAGAAGTTTGATGGTCAATTTTATGTGTCAATTTGGTTCCCCAGATATATGGTCAAACATTACTCCTCATGTTTCTATGAGAGAGTATTTGTATGATATTTTCATTGAAATCCATGGACTTTGAGTTAAGCAGATTGCTCTCTATAATGCAAGTAGGGCTCATCTCGTCAGTCAAAGACCTGAAAGTAATAAAAGATCAGATCCCACAGGAAGAAGGAATTCTGCTGCAGATAGCCTTCTGGCCTGAACTACAGCACCAGCCCTCCGCTCAGTCACCAGCCAGGATACAGTCTGTGGATTTCAGCTTCCCCGGTGGCTCAGAGGGTAAAGCATCTGCCTGCGATGTGGAAAACTCAGGTTCTATCCCTGGGTTGGGAAGATCCCCTGGAGAAGGAAATGGCAACTCATTCCAGTATTCTTACCTGGAGAAGCCCATAGACAAAGAAGCCTGATGGGCTACAGTCCACGGGGTCACAAAGAGTCGGACACGACTGAGCGACTACACTTAGCCTCCAAAAATCACATAATCCCATTCTTTACAAATCCTTTTCTCTCTTTCTCTTTCTCCCGTCCTCTTTTTCTCTCTCCTTCCTTCTCTCTCTCAACTGTTTGTCTCTGTGTGTATATGTGTGTGCTTTATACACACTAGTAATTCTGTTTATCCAAGATCCCTAATACAGAAATGTTAATAAACTCAGATTACTTTCTGAAAGACTGCAATAATGGTCTTGGTTAATAGGTGGGGTAGATTGATTCCCCTTGTGGTGTTAACATTAGTCAATGTGTAAATACTCTTCTTTCCTCAAGTTTGGCTCCAAAGCTATACTTCTGTTCCTCTGCTCAGCTCAAATCAGCGTATTTGAGGTGTGTTCAGTGGAAGAATGGAATGAAAATCACTGTGTTTGTTAGGCACCCTTAATCTTTATAGGCTAACATTTTAGATACCTGCTAACTTGACCTAGAGTTAGGTGAGGCTGAACACAGTGATCCAAAAAATATCCACTTCACACACACTCCTCTTGATCATTTTCAGGCTAAAAACCAGAATGTTGAGGAGGTTCCTGGTGATAGCAAGGCTGGTTATGCCCCTCTTTTAGTAAGCCCTAAAGGAACTGTTTGCCCCCCAACTGTTTGCATTTTTCATTTCTTTAATCTGGGTTTTGATGATTTAGGCAACAGGAAAAGTTCCATTCCACCTCCTCTTATCCACACCTCTTCTTGTCTTATAGTCTTGTAGAGAGTAATTTCATTTTACTGTAATATCTTATCATTATGATGAATTTTTTATTGCCTATTCTTCTCCATTTGGACACCACACCACTCATAATGGCTACCTGAATTCCTGCCAGTGGAAACATGAATGCATTTCCCTCATTGTGAAAACAGGGCAGGAAAATGTGGGTTGCTGCATGCCTGCCTGCCTAGAGAGCTGCCTTGGCCTTTGATACAAGAGCAAATGTTTGCAGGATTATTGGCTTCAGTGTGTCTCTAGGGGTAACTCAACCTATCTAGTTTCTTCCTTTCTTATGGGGAAGCCACAAAGACACAGGAAGTTGACACAATGACTCATGTAGGTGGAAGAGCAACTAGAGACCATATAGACTCTTTAGAATTATAAACTCCACCATAGAATTTTTTAGCAGATTTCTGCATTTAGACAACACATGTATAGAACCATTAATAAACAACTTTTAGAAAGATTGAGTTATCTATTCAGTGTTGTATTTCTTAATATCTTTAACCAATGTATAACTTCATTTCAGAGAATCATGTACCAGAATAGGTCAAGTAACTTTGTATGACACTTTTAAAAAGTGTAAAAAGTATGTATAAACTAATGAGAATATTAATTTTATATTTCTGTATTTGGCAGAAATATAGCAAAGTGTTCATAAGATAACTTCAGAGTTATATCCTATAAAAAGTTATATAAGGGCATGAGAGTTGTGAATTATGAAGAATTCAGTAAAATAAGTATAATTGTGGAAAATGAATTAAATTAAATTAATTAAAACTATTCATATTCATTTAATTCAACAACCTATCCTGGTCCTTGGGTGAGGGGAGTGTACCACAGGGACTCACAGGACATCCCATACAAAAGGCTACCTGTCCAAGGTCAAGAAACATAAGTAAGCTATTATGTACATAAAATACAAATAGAAACTTAAAATGAAATGGCAAAGGAATATATTCCAGATGAAGGAACAAGATAAAATTCTAGAACCAAAACTAATTGAACTGGAGATAGCCAATCTAATCTAGAAATGATTCTTACTGATGATTGGAAAGATGATCCAAGACCTTGGCAAGAGGATAGAGGCACAGAGCAAGAAGTTTCAAGAAAAAACCTAACAAAACAAATTTAAAATAATTTAAAAAATGGCAATGAGGACATACGTATCAATTATTACCTTAAATGTGAACAGATTAAACGCTCCAACTAAAAGACATGGATGGCTGAATAGAAACAAAAATAAGACACATATATATGCTGTCTATGAAAGACCTTCTTCAGATCTAGAGAAACATATGGACCAAAAGTAGGGGAATAAAAAAAGATAGTCCATGAAAATGGAAATCAAAAGAAAACTGAAATAGTATTTATATCAGGCAGAATACATTTTAAAACACTGTTATAAAAGACAAAGAAGGGCACTACATAATGATCAAGGGATTGATCCATGAAGAAGGGATAACAATTATGAATAGTTAGGCACTAGACTTCCCTGGTGGCTCAGACAGTTAAGCGTCTGTCTACAACGAGGGAGACCTGGGTTCAATCCCTTGGTCGGGAAGATCCCCTGGAGATGGAAATGGCAATCCATTCCAGTACTATTGCCTGGAAAATCACATGGACAGAGGAGCCTGGTAGTCTACATGTAGTCCATGGGGTCACAAAAAGTCAGACACGACTGAGTGACTTCACTTCTAAAATGCACTAATCACTAGAGCACCACCATATAATATTCTTTTTTTATATTCCCATATATCTATATATCAAATATATCTATGTATCTATATATATATACATGTGAAGTGAAGTGAAAGTCACTGTGTCATCTCCGACTCTTTGTGACCCCAAGGACTATACGGCCCATGGAATTCTCCAGGCCAGAATACTGGAGTGGGTAGCCTTTCTCTTCTCCAGCAGATCTTCCCCACCCAGGAATCGAACCCAGGGTCTCCCACATTGCAGGCGGATTCTTTACCAATTGTTTACCAATTAGATATGTCTAATAGGAATATCTCTATATAGCTATATATAAATCTACATGTATACCTATATATATGTTGTTTATTCACCCAGTCATGTCCAACTCTTTGAGACCCCACGGACTGCAGCATACCAGGCCTACATGTCCCTCACCATCTCCCAAAGTTTGCCCAAGTTCATGTCCATTGCATCATTGATGCCATCCAGCCGTCTCATCCTCTGTTGTCCCCTTCTCCTTCTGCCCTCAATATTTCATATATATATATGTATATATATGAATCACTATACTATACTGTACACCTGAAACTAATAAAATATTGTANTAAAAAATAAAGTCTTATAAAACAGTAGAATAGTTAAACATCAAGCAATTACCAAGGAAGGATATAACTGGTTGGTGTCTGAATTCTGTAGACTTTTCAATGGTACATTATTTAATTGATGTTGGATTATAACAAGAAGCAGAGATGGGTATTCAAATATAGATGCTGATACTCTATATTCCATTACTATTTGTAAAGGTGCTAGAATTCCAGCTGAGCTATTTCAAATCCTAAAAGATGATGCTGTTTAAGCACTGCACTCAATATATCAGCAAATTTGGAAAACTCAGCAGTGGTCACAGGACTGGAAAAGGTCAGTTTTCATTCCAGTCCCAAAGAGGGGCAATGACAAAGAATGTTCAAACTACCACACAATTGCACTCATTTCACATGCCAGCAAGTCATTGTTCAAAAGCCTCCAAGCTAGGCTACAACAGTATGTGAACTGAAAACTTCCAGATGTTCAAGCTGAATTTAGAAAAGTCAGAGGAACCAGAGATCAAATAGCCAACATCAACTGGACCATAGTAAAAGCAAGAGAATTAAAAAAAAAAAAAAAAATCTACTTCTGCTTGATTGATTATGCAAAATCCTTTGACTGTGTGGATCACAACAAACTGGAGTACTTAGAGATGGGAATACCAGGCCACCTTACCTGACTCCTGAGAAACCTGTATGCAGGTCAAGAAGCAACAGTTAGAACCAGACATGTAACAACAGACTGGTTCAAATTTGGGAAAGGAATATGTCAAGGTTGTATGATATCATCCTGATTATTTAACTTATATGCAGAGTTCAGTTCAGTTCAGTCACTCAGTCGTGTCCATCTGTTTGTGACCCCATGGATTCCAGCACAACAGACTTCCTTGTCCATCACCTACTCCCGTAACTTGCTCAAACTCAAGTCCATCAAGTCGGTGATGGCCATCCAACCATCTAATCCTCTGCCGTCCCCTTCTCCTCATGCCTTCAATCTTTCCCAGCATTGGGGTCTTTTCCAGTGAGTCAGTTCTTCACATCAGGTGGCTAAAGTATTGGAATTTCAGCTTCAGTATCAGTCCTTCCAATGAACACCCAGGACTGATCTCCTTTAGGATGGACTGGTTAGATCTCCTTGCAGTCCAAGGGACTCTCAAGAGTCTTCTCCAACACCACAGTTCAAAAGCATCAATTCTTCACCACTCAGCCTTCTTTATAATCCAACTCTCACATCCAAACATGACTACTGTAAAAACCATAATTTTGACTAGACTGACCTTTGTCAGCAAGGTAACATCTCTGCTTTTTAATATACTGTCTAGGTCGGTCATAGCTTTGCTCCCAAGGAGCAAGTGTCTTTTCATTTCATGGCTGCAGTGACCATCTGCAGTGATTTTGGAGCCCCCCAAAATTAAAGTCTGTCACTGTTTCCATTGTTTCCCCATCTATTTGCCATGAAGTGATGGGACAGGATGTCATGATCTTAGTTTTCTGACTGATGAGTTTTAAGCCAACTTTTTCCCTGTCCTCTTTCATTTTCATCAAGAGGATCTTTAGTTCTTAGCTTTATGTCATAAGGGTGATTTCATCTAAAATCTGAGGTTGTTGATATTTCCTCTGGCAATTTTGATTCCAGCCTGTGTTTCATCCAGCCCAGCATTTCAAATGATGTACTCTGCATACAATTTTAATAAACAGGGTGACAATATAAAACCTTGATGTGCTCCTTTCCTGATTTGGAACCAGTCTGTTGTTCCATATCCAGTTCTAACTGTTGCTTCTTGACTTGCATACAGATTTCTCAGGAGGCAGGTAAGGTGTCTGGCATTCACATCTCTCTAAGAATTTTCCACAGTTTGCTGTGATGTACACAGTCAAAGGCCTTGGCATTGTCAATAAAACAGAAGTAGATATTTTTCTGGAGCTCTCTTGCTTTTTTGATGATCCAACAGATGTTGGCAATATGCAGAGTACATCATGAGCACTGCTGGGCAGGATGAAGCACAAGCTGCTAGGAGAAATAACAACCTCAGATATGCAGATTATACTACCCTAATGGAAGAAATAGAAGAGGAACTAAATAAAGAGCATCTTGACGAAAGTGAAATATGACAGTGAAAGAGCTGGCTTAAACTCAGCATTCAAAAACCAAAGATCATGGCATCTGGTTCCATCACTTCAGGAAATACATCAGGAAACAATGGAAACGGTGAGATAATTTATTTTCTTGAGCTCCAAAATCACTGTAGGTGGTGGCTGCGGCCATGAAATTAAAAGACCCTTGCACCTTGGAAGAAAAGCTATGACAAACCTAGATACTGTATTAAAAAGCAGAGACATTACTTTGCCAACAATGGTCTGTCCAGTCAAAATCAATGGCCATTGACTGATGAATGGATAAAAAGTAGTGGTATGTACATATAATGGAATATTACTCAGTCATAAAAATGACCACATTTGAGTCCGTTCTAGTAAGGTGGATGAACCTAGAGCCTGTTATACAGAGTGAAGTAAATCAGAAACAGAAAAGCAAATATCATATATTAATGCATATGTATGGAATCTAGATAAATGGTCCTGAAGAACCTATTTGCGAGGCAGCAATAGAGATGCAGACATGGAGAACAGACTTGTGGACACAGTGGCCGAAGGAGAGGGTGAGACAAACTGAGAGTATCATTGAAACATATACATGACCATAGGCAAAATACAAAGTGGGATTTTGGTGAATCATGCAGGGAGCTCAACCTAGAGCTCTGCGACAACCTAGAGGGGCAGAATGGGATGGGAGTGAGGTTCAAGAAGGAGGGGACATATATACACGTGTGACTGATTCATGTTGCTGTATGGCAAAAATCAATACAACATTTTAAAACAATTATCCTCCACTTAGAAATAAATACTTTAATTTTAAAAAAATGAGTCATTGAAATAGAAATGGTATCAAACCACAACAATATTAGGTTATTTGGGACCGTGAGCAACTCACTTAGGCTAACAGAGTTATTTTGAAGTAGTGAGTATGCATAATATTTCAAGACAGAAAGAAAGAGATATGAGAGTTTTCTAGTGCAATCTGTACTCTCATGTTCTCTATTGCTATAACTTGTAAAAATTATCTTTCAGAATAAAACAGTCTTGTGATTCCAATGAAGCAGCAACAATACTAAAGATTTATGAAACCTGTTCTCTCTCTGGTAAACAGGGACAGACTGTGGCTCATGCCCAGGAGGCTTGGTCTGCAAGCTCAGAATTCCCCTAGGGGGCCCTGGCTCAATAAAATTCTTGCTTTTTAATGGAAATGTATGTAGATTTTTAGATGCTAGGATAAGCATTTGAAATTACACATTATGTTGATACTTTCTATAGCAATTTATAAAGCATTTTAACCTATTTATTTCTGGATAGGAAAAGCTGAATTATTGGCATATTTTCTTTTCAAATCTTTTGCGTGTTCATAGCACTTTAGATTGAGGCTTCTTTAGTGAATGTTCCATGCTTGATTGGTTGTTCATTTAAACAATAGGGGATAGAAAATAAAGAGATTATTAGTGAATATTATCTTCATTTTGAACTGTAAAACATGTTTTCATTGTAAGTAAGTACACCTTTATAAATACACTTAAAAATACAATCCTGTAAGGCATTTGGAGGCAGGTGCAAATGCTCTGAAGTCTCTGAGATTTGATTTGTCACCTGTGGAAAACTAATTCTGATAGGAGTACTAAGATTTGTTATCCTGGTTTCTACTGAATTGAATTTATTCAAGCTTCAATAGAACCTTCCCCATCTCTGGCACCTGAGTGCTGTACATCTCACCTGTGCCCATAAACTGAAAATGAACTGATGGAATTGAGTTATCGGGAATGGAAACAGTAATGTTGGTAGTTGAGGCTAGAACTCTCAGTGGATGACCAAAGTAATATGGTAACTCTGCAGAAGTGAATCACCACTGAGAGTAAGACACTAGTATATGCAAACTGGTTTTCATTATTATGCAGAATTTCTAGAAGAGAATAATGTTAAGAAGTTATTCATAACATAGGATATTTGTTTCCCCTTAGTATTGTTTCTAGCAAGTTAGCCAAAAGAACATTGTGAGTGATCCAAAAATCCAATGATTTAATGTGCACTCAACAAACCTAGTATCCAGGTATGTTAATGTCACAAAAGGGGGCAGTAAGAGCATCTATCCAAAACTGTGTCAAGTATTATCACATCTTCTGACTATGATTCAAGGTAACAGCTAAACATCTACACCAGCCAAACAAACATGGGGTAGCTCTTTTCATATCATATTTAGCTTCATTCTTTCCTCTTCAGAAACAGAATTTCTATTTTATTGGAAAACATGAAATTTTCCATATCTTACTCTCCTTTGTATTTTCCTTATTCATTTGATAGGGCCTCAGACTGGGTATATTGTCAAATTAGTTATACGGTAATCAAAAATTAAGTGAAATTTTATCTGTTTGGAGGTGAAAAAAGGTCTAAGTTTTCTTTGGAATGCAGCTCCCATTTTTTTTGTGGCAAAAGTTGTATAAAGATATTTGTGGGCCGCGGTTCCGCCGGTTTGAACTTGGCGGGCCAGATGTGGGCCGCAGGGCGGTGGGGGACTGCTTCTCCCCTTCTCGAACCCCGTTTCATGGCCGACTGCAGATCCGGGTCTCGGCCCTCCTCGGGCTTCTCTGTTCTCATGGCAGGCCCCCGGGGGCCGGGCCTGAAGGCGGTGGAGGTCTGCTCGCTGTCGACACCGCTGAGCTGCAGCAATTCCACCCTGTCGCTGTTGTCTCCCCTCGGCCACCAGAGCTTCCAGTTTGACAACGACGATGGTGACGGGGAGGGGGAGGAGGATGTGGACGAAGATGCTTATGACTCAGAGGCCAAGGTGGAGAGCCTGAGAGGAGTGGAGTTACAGGAGTGCACCAGGAATTAAATCAACAGCTAGAAAAAAAGAAAGAAGTGGAAGACCGTGAAAAGAGAAAGATAATTGCTGAAGAAAAGCACAAGGAATGGGTTCAGAAAAAGAATGAAAAGAAAAGAAAAGAAAGGGAACAAAAAATTAATAAGGAAATGAAAGAAAAAGCAGCAAAGGAGCTGGAGAAAGAACATTTACAAGAAAAAGCAAAGGAAAAATATCAAGAATGGTTAAAGAAAAAAAATGCTGAAGAATGTGAAAAGAAGAAGAAAGAAAAGGAAAAAGAAAAACAACGGCAGGCTGAATTACAGGAAAAAAAGGAAATAGCAGAAAAAAAGTTTAAGGAATGGTTGGAAAATGCAAAAAATAAACCTCGTCCAGCTGCGAAGAGCTATGGTTATGCCAATGGAAAACTCACAGGTTTTTACAGTGGGAATTCTTACCCAGAACCAGCCTTTTATAACCCAATTCCATGGAAACCAATTCCTATGCCTCCTTCCAAAGAAGTGAAGGATCTATCAGGAAAGAAGACTAAAAGGCCTGTGATAAGCCAGCCACACAGGGCATCTTCTCTGGTAATGCATAAAGCTAGAAGCAATCTTTGCCTTGGAACTCTATGCAAAATACAAAGATAGTAGATGTGGGAAATTGCATGCTTTTACCTGGAGCTATTTAATTTTAACATCAGAAGTTGTTGTTTTGTTGCTCTACTATTAGTAGCTCAACATTTGATGTATTATTGTTAAGTGCACATTTTTGCATTTGTATATGGAGTCCTTAGAGTTAATTGAGGAAGATATTTTATTCACTTTTATTTTTATAAATGCTTCAAGGTTGATCTTGGAATATTGTTTTGCAAGATAAGTGACAATATCTAACAATTGTGTTTATATTTAGCTTATATTAAAACTACCCCTAAATACCAATAAAACAATTTTTTGTGTATTCTTTCATACGCACATGTTATGTGTTTGTGTTTATGAACATAGTAACAATAAGTCATTGAAACAAGCATTTCTAAACTGTATGCTCAAAATAATTCTTAGAAGAATCTAAAATGAGTTAGAATCCCAGAGTAATCAAAAACAGCCTTTGTTGATGACTTTTAGTATGTTTTTCCCTGTATAAATATTTGTAAACCACTAACTGGAATCATGTTTGGTAATGGAGAAATAAAGGTTGGGTTTTGAAAGGACAATTTATAAACATTGTTTTGGGCTCTCAATCTTAATTGATTGTAGTAATCTTTGGACACTAATATATTTTGCTATATTTTGTACATATAGTTACACATTATAATTAGGTTGTTAATTTTGTAATTAGAAATGTCTGCTTTAGTTTTTAATGTAAAATGTTAAGTCATGTTTTAACTAAAGTTGAAATAAAAATTTTTATTAATAAATACTTGTTAAAGAAAGTAGATCAAAAGATTACTAAAATAGCACTCAGCCCTTCTTATTAAATTTTAAAAGTCTGTGTATCTTTTTTTAGGGGGCCATCAAGAAATGAAAATTTGTGGTGGCAATATAAAAGTTCAGTAAGTTCATTTAAAAGTGATTCCTATTTAGAATACATTCCGTATTTCTGTGAGGTTAGTCATCAACCAAGTTTGACTGCCAAACATTTATTACTGAAAGTCCATTTTTGTTCATCAAAGACTTCTTCAATCAATATACCGATTACTAGATTACTGTTTTTAAATGGAATCAATTTTTCTTAAGATACTTGGTATAATAGGCATTATAAACTGTATTAACAATATTTGAAAGTTCTATTGAGGTTTTTAAACTGTCTCTTAGTCTTCTACTACTACTTTGATTGGAACTGCTCTAAAATATCTAGATAACCTATAGCGTCAGCAGATTCGTGAATACAGGCATTACAGACCTGGCTTTATGTTTGCTTATCTCAAAGGTACCTTATTTTTTTCAATATTCATTACCTTATCTACTTATAGAAGCTTACAGGGGGAATGTAAAATAAGTGGAAGTACCAAAAAATGCAAGTTTATTTCTTTTTTGTATGGTGACAATTCTGATAAGATGTACCAGTATTCTTTCTTTAGTGATAATTGATTTATGTAATACCTGACTTTGGTTAACATACCAACCTTGACTCTTGATATATCAAAGATAAGTTAACTTGTTAGCACTTAAGGTGAACTTCATTAACAACTATGCTAAGGGCAAAAAGTGAAGACTGTCTTCAAATTGCACTGGTAAGTATTTACTGAATACCGTGCAAGTTAGTATTCTAGATGTCAAAGGTTAATCTGTGAATAGGAGAGGATCCCTGCTGCCCAAAAGTTATTATATGACAGTGATAGGAAACAGATATTAAAATATGTAAACAAACTATTTGTCTCTGGGTGCTATAAAAAAAAAATAAAACAGAGTAGTGGGATAAATCCCAAAAAAGGGCAGTGCCAAAGAAAGTTCAAACTGCTGCCCAATTGCACTCATTTCACATGCTAGCAAGGTATGCTAGCATGCTCAAAGGCCTTCGAGCGAGGCTCCAGCAGTATGTGAACCAGGAACTTCCATATGTACAAACTAAAATTAGAAAAGGTAGAGGAACCAGAGATCAAATTACCAACATCCATTGGATCTTACTAAAAGTAAGAGAATCCTAAGGAAAACACCTACTACTGCTTCACTGACTATGCTATAGCCTTTAACTGAGTGGATCACAACAAACTGTGGAAGATTCTTAAAGAGATAGGAATACCAGACCACTTTACCTGCCTCCTGAGAAACCTGTATGCAGGTCAAGAAGCAACAGTTAGAACTGGGCATGGAACAATGGACTGGTTCAAAATTGGGAAAGGAGTACATCAAGGCTGTATACTGTCAGCCTGCTTATTTAACTTATATGCAGAGTACATCATGGGAAATGCTGGGCTGGATAACTCACAAGCTGGAATCGAGACTGCCAGGAGAAATATCAACAAGCTTACATGCAGATGACCATTATATCTACTACTGTGGCCAAGAATCCCTTAGAAGAAACAGAGCAACCCTCATAATCAACAAGAGAGTCCAAAATGCAGTATTTGGATGCAATCCTAAAAACAGCAGAATGACCTAGGTTTGTTTCCAAGGCAAAACATTCAACATCACAGTAATCCAAGTCTATACCCCAATCACTAATGCCGAAGAAGCTGAAATTGAGTGGTTCTATGAAGACCTACATGGAGAAGGCAATGGTACCCCACTGCAGTACTCATGCCTAGAAAATCCCATGGATGAAGGAGCCTGGTGGGCTGCTGTCTCTGGGGTCGCAGAGTTGGACATGACTGAAGCAACTTAGCAGCAGCAGCATGAAGACCTACAAGACCTTCTAGAACTAATATCACAAAAAGATGTCCTTTTCATCATAGGGGACTGGAATGCAAAAGTAGGAAGTCAAGAGATACCTGGAGTAACAGGCAGGTTTGACTTTGGAGTACAAAATGAAGCAGGGCAAAGGCTAATAGAGTTTTGCCAAGAGAATGCATGGGTCATAGAAGACACCCTCTTCCAACAAGGGACAATTCTACACATTGACATCACCAAATGGTCAATACCGAAGTTAGATTAATTATATTCTTTGCAGCCAAAGATGGGGAAGCTCCAAACAGCTGGCAAAAACAAGACTGGGAGCTGACTATGGCTCAGATCATGAACTCCTTATTGCCAAATTCAGATTTAAAGTGAAAAATGTAGAGAAAATTACTAGACCGTTAAGGTATGACCTAAATCAAATCCCTTATGATTATACAATGGAACTGACAAATAGATTCAAGGGACTAGATCTGATAGACAGAGTGCCTGAAGAACTATGAATGGAAGTTTGTAACGTTGTACAGCGGGCGGTGATCAAAACTATCCCCAAGAAAAAGAAACAAGGCAAATGGTTGTCTGAGGAGGCCTTACAAATAGCTGTGAAAAGAACAGAAGTGAAAGGCAAAGGAGAAAAGGAAAGATATACCCATTTGAATGCAGAGTTCCAAAGAATAGCAAGGAGAGATAAGAAAGCCTTCTTAAATGACCAATCCAAAGAGAGGAAAACAATAGACTGGGAAAGGCGGGAGATATCTTTAAGAGAATTAGGGATACCAAGGGAACATTTCATGCAAAGATGGGCACAGTAAAAGACAGAAATGGTATGGACCTCAAAGAAGCAGAAGAGATTAAGAAGAGGTGGCGAGAATACACAGAACTGTGCATAAAACGTCTTATTGACCCAGATAACCATGATGGTGTGATCACTCACCTAGACCAGACCTGCAGTGTGAAGTCAAAAGAAGCTTAAGGAAGCATCACTATGAACAAAGCTAGTGGAGGTGCTGGAATTCCAGCTAAGCTATTTCAGATCCTAAAAGATGATGCTGTGAAAGTGCTTTACTTGGTATGCCAGCAAATTTGGAAAACTCAGCAATGGCCACAGGACTGGAAAAAGTCAGTTTTCATTCCATTCCCAAAGAAAGGCAGTGCCAAAGTATGTTCAAATTACCACATAATTGCACTCATTTCACATGCCAATAAGGTAATGCTCAAAATCCTTCAAGCTAGGCTTCAACAGTACTTGAACCAAGAACTTGTATAAGCTGGATTTAGAGGAACCAGAGATCAAATTGCCAAAATTGTTGGATCATAGAAAACGCTCGCAAGAGAATTCTAGAAAAACATCTGCTTCATTGACTATGCTTGAGCCTTTGACTGTGTGAATCACAAGAAATGGGAAGATTCTTAAAGAGATGGGAATATCAGACCACTTGACTTGCCTCCTGAGAAATCTGATCAAGAAGAAACAGTTAGAACTGAACGTGGAACAACAGACTGGTTCCAGGTTGGGAAAGGAGTACATCAAGGCTGTATTTGTCACCCTGTTTATTTAACTTCTATGCAGAGTGCATCTTGAGGAATGTTGGGTTGGATGACTCACAAGCTGGAATCAAGATTGCCGGGAGAAATATCAATGACCTCTTCTCCAACACCACAGTTCAAAACATCTATTCTTCAACACTCTGCTTTCTTTATGGTCCAACTCACATCCATACATGATTAGGAAAAAACCATAGCTTTGACAATATGGACCTTTGTTAGTAAAGTAATGTCTCTGCTTTTTAATATGCTGTCTAGGTTGGTAAAAGCTTTTCTTCCAAGGAGCAAGCGTCTTTTAATTTCATGGCTTCAGTCACTGTCTGCAGTGATTTTGGAGCTCAAGAAAATAAAATCTGTCACTGTTTCCATGTTTTCCTATCTATTTGCCATAAAGTGATGGGACCAGATGCCATGATCTTTGTTTTTTGAATGTTGAGTTTTAAGCCAGCTTTTTCACTCTCCTTTTACCTTCATCAAGAAGCTCTTTAGTTCCTCTTTGCTTTCTGTTGTAAGGGTGGTATCATCTGCATATCTGAGATTATAGATACTTCTCCCAGAAATCTTGGTTTCAGCTTGTGCTTCATCCAGCCTGACATTTCACATAATGTACTCTGCATGTAAGTTAAATAAGCAGGGCGACAATATACATCCTTGACGTATTCCTTTCCCAATTTTGAAACAATCTGTTGTTCCATGACTGGTTCAAAAATATTTATGCACATGAATGGGGTCAACATTGCAGGAAAGTGTAGATCAAAACCATAGTAAAATATCACGTCACATCAGAATGGCTTTTATCAAAAAGAATACAAATAAATACTGGTGAGGATATGGACAAAAGGGAACCCTAGGACACTGTTTGGGGGAATGTAAATTGATGCAGCCACTATAGAAAACTGTGGAGGGCCCTCCAAATACAATTAATTTCTAAATATACCCAGCAATTCCACTCCTTTGTATGTATTTTTGAAAAAACACTAATTAAAAAATAAACATACACCCCAGAGTTCATGGCAGAATTATTTTCAGTTGCCAAGATATGGAAGCAACCTAAGTGTCCATCAAGCAATGATTTGATAAAAATACAGTATATACACACACATAAAAATGTGTTTTTTATTAACCATAAAAAATGAATGAAATTTTGTCACCTGTAGCAACATGAATGAAATTGGGGGGCGGTATGCTGTAAAATTAGAGAAAGGCAAACATTGTATGATATCACTTATGTGTAGAAGCTAAAATATACAGCAAACTAGGAACTATAACAAAAAAGGAGGAGACTCAGAGATTCAGAGAGCAAATTAGTGGTTACCAGTCAAGAGAGGGAAGCGAGGAGAAGAGAAAGAGGAATAATCTATTAGGTATAAAATAAGCTACATGGATATATCATACAGTATGCAGGATATACTATACATTTCATAATTATAGATGGAATGTAAACTTTAAAAATTGTGAATCACCATATTGTACACCTATAACATTATGCATCAACTATACTTCAATTTTGAAAGTATAGGGATTTGGATATAAAGAGGAAGAGAAGCCACTGGGAAATCGATGGAGAAGGTGGGAAGAGGGTACAAGGAGGTGTTCTCACTGTGAGACAGGGAAGTTTTAAGGCAGAGTTCATGGTTCCATAATACCAAATGCGGTGGGGCTTCCCTGGTGGCTCAGTGGCAAAGAATCCACCTGCCAATGCAGGAGACAGGTTCAAACCCTGATCCAGGAGGATCCCACATGCCCTGGAACAGCTAAGCACCATAACTATTGAGCCTGTGCTCTAGAGCCCAGGAACCGCAACTATTGAACCCATGTGCCAAGACTTCTGAAGCCCAAATGCCATGGAGCCCCTGGTCCACGACAAGAGACACCACTGCAATGAGAAACCGCAAACTGCAAAGAGTAGCCCCCACGTGCCACAACTAAAGAAAAGCCACATGGCGATGAAGGCCCAGCACAGCAATAAATAGACATGAAATTATTTTAAAATGCTGCCTAAGGGTTTGGATGGGATGTGGGAAGCCTTCTGTTTGCTTATTCCACTAGTGTTTATTGCATTTCTAGCACTGCTAGATTCTGGGATGCAGTGGTCAACACCTAATTCAAGGCCTAAACTTGAATCCGTCAGAGCTTACAGTCTAGTGGAGATGACCAGTAAACCAGTCCTTATCCTAAAGCACAAGCTATGAGGCTACCTCAGGAGGAAGCTAACCTTTATTGGGGTCAGGAAAAACTACCGGGAGGCAGTGATGAAGCTGAGACTCAGTTTTCACTGCAGTCTCAAATAGCCCGAATAGACAAGGCTCAGCATTTAATCATGTTGGCGCTGGAGAGTAAGAAATGGGCTTAGAACAATGTGATTCCATGTGTAACCTTTCTTTCCAAGACCAAGGACAGGTGATATGAGAGCTTTTGAACATCAAAGGGACTTTCAGATGGCTCATATACATGAACATACAGCTACAAGGTTACAAGGGAAATTTCTAAAATCTTAGTCATTTCTAAAGAAAATCTTTATACTTCCATGGGAAAGTAAACCTTAAAAGTTTGATGATAAAAATGTACCCTCTGTGGCCTCAGCATCTGAATACAGATGGGGCTGTTTATTTAAAAAATAAATCGCCGGTGATCTCATTAGCAATTCAAAGACTGGACTTTCAGACTTTCTTCTCCTGCTACCCGTGGCCCAGGTGCATAACAAAGCTTTGAGTAGTTTATGCTCATAAATTATATTTTATGTTTTAAACTAAATTTTCTTTGATCCAAAAAAGAAAATATATATTCAAGTGTTTACCATGCCCATTAATATTCTAAATTAAATTCGTGTGTTGGCTTGAGAAAAAAAAACATAAAAAGTAGCTTTATACTGAATATTTACCTACTACTGTTGATAATGGCAGCCTGCCTGAGAAAGAAAATTTTTCAGAAAGGGCGGTGGTATCTTGAATTTCCTCTTAAAATTGGAGGGGGAGGTAGGAGCACTGGAGAAGGGAAAATACTCAGTTATCTGTCAGTAGGGAGAAAGCTCATGGGCAGGAGAAAAAAGTCAGCAAGGAACACTGCCCTTTTCTTTCCCTGAAACCACAGAGCCACCTCCCTTCCTCTTCTCACTCCTATGCTCTAAGCTGATAGAAGTAGCACAGGAACCTGGAAGAAAGGAGGAGCTTGTCCCCTGCCACCAACTCCAGAGTCCTGAGAACCACCCAAGGGCCAGAAGGAGATTGGAGCCATCTTTGTTTCTCTTTGGTGGCCACCATGCGGGGCAGCATGGGAGCAGAATGTTTCCTTGGTTTGAATAAATTTACCAAAACAGCCATCCAGTGCCTGCTGGTTTGTACTTGCCACTCCATCAGCCAAGGGCTTTCCCCTGTGGGTGCAGGCTGAGATGCAAAGCGCTCACAGAGGTAAATCTAAAAGATGTCTGTCTCATAACCTAGAGGAAATTCTCAGATTCTTTCACTGTCTAACATTAGATGATCTTGAAGGTTTTTTTCTGCTTCAGGCTTCTATTCTGTGTGGTTCATTTTTGTATTTTTAGAGTGTGGACATAGGTCACTGCTTATTCCCTGGTAAGGATGATGAGGGCAGCGTCCCTTCCCTCTTAGAATGTGACCTAGAAACAACTGCTTTCAGGAAGCCTTCCTATGGCTTCCTGAAGTTGGCTATGTCCAACTTCTGCCAGAGGGCAGCCTGACTGCAGGGAGCAATAGAGATTCACCTGAATTTGAATATATGCTCTGCTACCTAGGCCATGGGAACTAGATGTATCTCCACCTCTCTAAGCTTCAGTTTTTTCTTCTAAAAAAAAAAAAAACTTAATAATCTTTTCTCCATAAGTTGGTTGCTAAGATTAGTATACTATGTAAAGTACCTTGTACAATGTTTGACACATGGAAGATGCTTCATATATTCTTTACTTATATGTACTTATGGGTAGAAGTAACATTATACTTCCTGGCAGTATATGAGGCTATAAATTTCCCAACAAGTTGCATAATTGAGAATTCTTCATGGAATTCTCCCTGTGATGTTTTCTGCATTGTGGTGCCATTTATTGCAAATGCTTTATGAAACATTTGGTCTTTGAAAGTTGCAGAAGTGCTTTCAGATACATATCCCAAGATGTGGAGACTTTACTGTAATTGGTTTCTTTGTTAAGACTTTGCAGAACTCTTCCATGTGACTCTGATGAGGGAAAGTCTTGGTATGTCTTGGCTTTTTTCTGGCTAGGTTGGTTTGCCTAATTAAATTTGAAGTGCTGCCAATGTGCTCCTTGGAAACTTGGTTAGGTTGTCTTTGACTGAAATGAGGGAGAGTTGTTTCCCGTATTTCATAAGAGTCAAAGAGAAAAATTAAAATTTAATAGAGTTATAATCTTATGTTAGTTTGGATTCTGAGAAAGACACCAAGACATAATTAGGCAAGGGATTATTTGAGTAATAGCCTATGAGAGAAAACAGGGAAGGATTCAGAGGTGGCCAGGACAGCTATCACACCATGATGTAGGTCTGACCGCTGTGGCGGAGAGAGGGAAGGAAGGATCTTAGGTTGCACTGCAGTTCTAAGAAAAGTTTAGTGAGGACAATGAATCCCCCACTCCAAACTGCCCTGCAGAGAAGTCCACTGTGGTTACTGATCTGCCTTAGAACCACTGCCATGCTCGGTCAGGAGGGACCAGCATGTGGGAAGACTGGCCTTGGCAGTTAATGTTTTCCACAAGTGTTAGAGTCACAACACAATTGAAAAGGAACATACATTGCTGTATTGTGACATGCCTGACAATATTCTAAAAGCACTTTCAATTGCGAACTGAGGCTCAGGTAGGGATCAGGCCTTGGTCCTATTCTCCCAGCTCTGCCAGATGTCCAGTGCTAGAATCCCAGGCGTTAGCCGTCCTTCATATGCCTCTCCCACATTCTCAACTCTTGTCTAATCAGTCACTGATTTCCGCTGATTTTACTCCATGAATCAACGATTCCCATCTTGTGTCTGTACATTAGACTCATCCAGGGAGCTCTTAAAAATTCCAAAGTCCAGGCCACATCCCAGACCAATGAAATCATAAGCTTTTTCTGAAGCTCCCCCAAAGACTCCAATATAAAGAAAAGTTTGGGAACTACCGTCTTCAATATTTTTCCAATCTGACTCTCTTCCCTTTTCCCAGTCATTTCTCAAATGGATGATTGCACCCACCAGTTTCCTATCTGGTCACAGCGCTTGTAATCTTATCCCCTCCTGTTTATCTTATCCTCAGTGACTGTTGACCTCTCAGAAATGCAAATCTGACCATGTCATAGGTCTGCTTCCAGCTCTCCCATGGCCCTCCATACCTCCGGCATTGCCTTTAACTACCCCCGACTCCCACCATCACCACTGCCTCTATAGTGTTCATTGGATGAGACATGTCCTTCAGTAAACAGTGTACATGGTGATTTGCAACCTATTTGGACATGTTCCCCCGGGAAGAAGAGTGTCAGAGTATTAGAAAAGCACTCCATGTGGGCAATTTGGGGAATACTTTGACCCCACCACTACTTTTTCTCCCTGTCCCCTTCCCACTTGACTTCTGAAGTCAAGTGGGCCTTAGGAAGCACTGCTGTCAATAAAACTAGTGGAGGTGATGGAATGCCAGCTGAGCTATTTAAAATCCTAAAAGATGATGCTGTTAAAGTGTTGCACTCAATATGTTAGCAAATTTGGGAAACACAACAGTGGCCACAAGACTGGAAAGAGTCAGTTTTCATTCCCATCCTAAAGAAGGGCAGTGCTCAAGAATGTTCAGACTACCAGACAATTGTGCTCATTTCCCATGCTAGTAAGGTAATAGTCAAAACCCTTCAAGCATCTTCAGCAGTACTTGAATCAAAAACCTCCAAATGGTTTCAAATTGTGGTACTGGAGAAGTCTCTTGAGAGTGCCTTGGACAGCAAGGAAATCAACCCTGAATACCCTTTGGAAGGACTAATGCTAAAGCTGAAGCTCCAATACTTTGGCCACCTGATGCAAAGAGCCAACCCATTGGAAAATCTTTCCCCAATGCTGGAAAGACTGAGGACAGGAGGAGAAGAGGACAACAGAAGAAGATATGGTTGGATAGCATCACCAACTCAATGGACACAAAGTCGGGCAAACTCCAGGAGACAGTGAGGGGCAGGGAAGCCTGATGTGCTGCAGTTCATGGGGTTGCAAAGAGTCGGACATGACTTAGCAACTGAACAACAAGAGCAACCCCTTCCGCCATCCTGATGTGTGTTTTCCATCCAAGAGGTTTAACTCTTAATACAGACTACAGGACTACCTTTTCATCTCGCCCTGTCTCCCTAATCTCATCTTTCACCTTTGTACTTTTACTCCTTATACTCCCAATTTCTGAAAGTTCCCAGTATAAACCATGTTATTCCCATCTTTTATGCCTTTGCTTATTTCATCACCCCCACCTTTTTCTTTTTTTAAGAATGCTTCACCTTTTACTTTCCCCTGCAATGCTGTCCCTTAAACTGACTTCAAGTTTTGAAAGCAGCCCCATTAAATCTCAACTCTGGGGTTATAGCAGCAAAGCCTCCCTTGACCCCCAATTTGGCTGAGTTGGGACTCCTCCTTCATCATCCAGGACCCTGTGTACTTATCTCAATCTTGCAATGTTTTGCTGTCATTAGATGTTTGAAGGGGGTCTCAATTCACCATTCTGTATGTTTTCTAGATTTAAAATTCTTAAAATACTTCAGTGTCATTTACTCAGATTGAACCCAAGTCATTCAGAATAGGGCATTATAATTAACAGAAACTAGAATCATAAAATATCAGTATTGGGAGACTTTTACAGAATATTAAAAAGCAGAGACATTACTTTGCCAACAAAGGTCCATCTAGTAAAGGCTATGGTTTTTCCAGTAGTCATGTAGGGAGGTTAGAGTTGGACTATAAAGAAAGCTGAGCTTTTGAACTGTTGTGTTGGAGAAGACTCTTGAGAGAACCTTGGACTGCAAGGAGATCCAACCAGCCCGTCCTAAAGGGGATCAGTCCTGAGTGTTCATTGGAAGGACTGATATTGAAGCTGAAACTCCAATACTTTGGCCACCTGATGCAAAGAGCTGACTCATTTGAAAAGACCCTGATGCTGGGAAAGATTGAAGGTGGGAGGAGAAGGGGATGACAGAGGATGAGATGGTTAGATGGCATCACTGACTCAATGGACATGAGTTTGGGTAAACTCTGGGAGAAGGTGATGGACAGGGAGGTCTGGTGTGCTGCAGTCCATGGGGTCGCAAAGAGTTGGACACAACTGAGTGAACTGAACTGACTGAAAGGTAATTTTATTCAATCACATAATTTTATTGTTGTTTTACAAGTGAACTTGAGGAAGGTGCAGTGTATCCAGATGGAAATATCCCAGCATGGAAATACAAAATTACAGCACATGCTGGAGAAAGATGGATGAGAGAAGGATTGATAAATGCTCCAAGGGAAAAAGTGTAGAAAGAAAAAAGATAGATAACCCATTACTAGACAACATTGGGCTTCCCAGGTGGTTGGTTCAGTTCAGTTCAGTGGCTCAGTCTATCCGACTCTTTGCGACCCCATGAATCGCAGTATGCCAGGCCTCCCTGTCCATCACCAACTCCC
>SJYQ01006399.1:221085-247316 GCA_006410935.1 Redunca redunca
CATACCATTTCTGTCCTTTATCGAGCCCATCTTTGCATGAAATGTTCCCTTGGTATCTCTAATTTTCTTGAAGAGATCTCTAGTCTTTCCCATTCTGTTGTTTTCCTCTATTTCTTTGCACTGATCACTGATGAAGGCTTTCTTATCTCTTCTTGCTATTCTTTGGAACTCTGCATTCAGATGCTTATATCTTTCCTTTTCTCCTTGGCTTTTCAGCTCTCTTCTTTTCACAGCTATTTGTAAGGCCTCCCCAGACAGCCATTTTGCTTTTTTGCATTTCTTTCCCATGGGGATGGTCTTGATCCCTGTCTCCTGTACAATGTCACGAACCTCATTCCATAGTTCATCAGGCATTCTATCTATCAGATCTAGACCCTTAAATCTATTTCTCACTTCCACTGTATAATCATAAGGGATTTGATTGAGGTCATACCTGAATGGTCTAGCGGTTTTCCCTACTTTCTTCAGTTAAGTCTGAATTTGGCAATAAGTAGTTCATGATCTGAGCCACAGTCAACTCCCGATCTTGTTTTTGCTGACGGTATAAAGCTTCTCCATGTTTGGCTGCAAAGAATATAATCAATCTGATTTCGGTGTTGACCATCTGGTGATGTCCATGTGTAGAGTCTTCTCTTGTGTTGTTGGAAGAGGGTGTTTGCTATGATCAGTGCATTTTCTTGGCAAAACTCTATTAGTCTTTGCCCTGTTTCATTTCGCATTCCAAGGCCAAGAACCCATCTGCAAATGCAGGAGACGTGAGAGATGTGGATTTGATCCCTTAGTTGGGGAGATCCCCTGGAGAAGGAAGTGGCAACCCACTTCAATATTCTTATCTGGAGAATCCCACAGACAGAGGAGCTAGAGGGATACAGTTCATAGGGTTGCAAACAATCTGATGCTACTGAAGCGACTATTTAACAGACAACTTCAGCCTTCAGGAAACATGAAGTTGTTAAGAGATGCCAGTTCAGGAGACAGAATGTTTGCAGGAGTGTCAAAAATCAAAGTCAGGAGTGTTTTAAGAAGCAGGGAGTGATTTAGAAAGATGGGGATGATGACCCTGTATGCGAGACAACAAAAGAGACTCAGATCTATAGAGTGAACTGTTGGACTCTGGGGGAGAGAGGGAGGGAGAGGGTGGGATGAGAAGGGAGAATGGCATTGAAACATATACTATCAAGCAAGAAACGAATCGCCAGTTGATGTCAGATGCAGAATGCAGGATGCTTGGGACTAGTGCAAGGAGAGGACCCAGAGGGATGGCATGGGGTGGGAGGTGGGAGGGGATTCATGTTTGGGAACGCTTGTACACTCGTGGTGAATTCATGTCAATGTTTGGCAAAACCAATACAGTAATGTAAAGTAAACTAAAGTTAAAATAAAAATTTTAAAAGAAAAAAAAAAAAAAAAAAAAAAAGAAGCAGGGAGTGACTGTGGGGCCAGTTCTCCAGGAAAGCTCAGACTATAGTGGTCCAGGGATGTTCCTGTGAGTTCAGGTGGCACACCTGCTCCTGGGAAGCAGCGTCCCAGGAAGAATCAGATTGGACACATTTATGGAGATCCCAACCCCTCCAGCCAGAACTTAAACCCATGTATTTCTTAACATTTTTTACACGACTCAGAAACTTTTGATAATCTGATGAAACCATCAGATCCGATGAGTCCTCAGAAAAATGCCCACAGGCACACACAATTTTATATACAACCTATCCTAATCCACTCTAACACCCCCTACATGCATCCCCACTCAAGTGTATACATGAATTCCCAGATAAGCACGCATAGTTCCACTGTCAGTTACCACAGCTTGCTCAGGCAGTGAGGACAGGTGATATACTTGAGGACTAAGAGTTATTCCTCCCCCTACTCATATCTTAGCTGGTCTAAGATTTCTAGTAGAAATATTCTACTTTACCCAACTTAGGAGCAATAGGTTGAGTAGAAGTATTCCTTGGTGCTTTTAATTTGCCCATTCTAAACAGTTGAATATTTTCTGGATTCCTGTCTGTTGACTAAACAAGTCACTAATTCAGGCCAGCTAGCCACTGTACTTCTCTGTGCCTTGGCTTCTGAAAAGTCCTCTTGTAGAGTTTTAACCAGCAAGCATGACTTAACCTCATTTCTACCTGTCTGGCTTCTGACTTCTACCTCTTCTAAATGATTTACCCTCAGTTATTCCTTTTTCAAATTAAAGAATTTAGGTAAGCAATGAAAACATCTCAGCTTTCAGAAATAGAAACATGGTTGTTAAAATTTTATGAGAAAAGGGAGCAGTGTTAAAAGTCAACTTTTGTCAATCTCAGCCCAAAAGAAGAGCAGCAATATGAAAACTTCAAAAAATACTGGAAAATTTAAAAAATACTGTATTTGTAATTTATAAAGTTTTTTTGTACCTATTTTTCTGATTTTCTTTGGCTTACCATGGGAAGGTTTTTGCAATGACTCTATGGAGAATGGATGAGGCACATTGGGAAATGGACTTGGGTTATAGAATGTAGTTTGCTTAATCCATATGTGTCACTAGCAATTGAGTTTAATATCTCTTCAAGAGAGAATTTTAGAGTTTGATAAATAATGGAGATTTCTTAAGGTATAACATCAACTTTGGGTAGAAAAAAACTAAAGATAGTGTGAAAAAATATTAGTCTAAAAATGATTTTAATCACTTGCATATTTGATTTTTAAAGAGGTATGAGTCTAGATAAATAATTAAAAATGCTGCCCCCACAGCACAACAGAATTTTAGGATGATGGGCCTGGTCTGTATAGTACTATGGTACTAGATAATATCACTATATACATTTTTCAAAACTCATAGAATTATACACCACAAGAAAAATTTTTACTGCATGCAATAAAAACACAAAAACTCAGAATACCAGGGGAATCCAGGATGGAATGCAGACTGTGACAAATGAATCAAACTATGTTACAAATACAGGTCAGAGTCTCTCTGAAGTGGAAGGAAAGAAAGGAGTTGGCCTAAATAACTGGAAAACAGTGTTTTGCATAGATCCTGTAAGGATGAAGACAAAAAGAACTGTACAAAAACACTAGTAAAATTTTCTTCTCTTGGGGGTAGAGTTTGGCAATTTGGACACTTTACATATTTGCCAGTGTTAGATCAGTAATTGTAGATAACGGGAGCCAGGTGCGAGGTTTTGTTTTATTTTTTAAAGAGAAAGAAATAGAGAAGGAAATGATAAATAAGTAGGAGAAGGTGAGAATTAGAGTTTACTATACAAACAAATAGGTGTAGATATAAATGTAGATAGGTGTGTTTGCATTGGTTAGTACAATAGATGTAATTCCCAACCCTGTTCCTTGAGAGGGCTAAGAAGTACTGGCACCCAGTAGCAATGAATACACCCATCTTGGTTTCTAAATGCCATTCAACAATTTAAAAAAGCCAGACTTCCTTGGAGAAATGGATATTTGATTCTAGGGCTAGGGCAAGAAACATACTAGAAAAGCCTGGAACACTATATAGTATTAGAAAGTAAAAAGGTGAGGAAGAGATGAGAGCATGTCAAAAGGACACAGGGGCCAACCTTAAAGAGCTGCTGATGGCCAAAACTGAAACAATGTGAATGATGAAGTAAATGAAAATAACGTTGAATTATAATCTAGGGAATACGCAGAGTACATCATGAGAAACGCTGGACTGGAAGAAACACAAGCTGGAATCAAGATTGCCGGGAGAAATATTGATAACCTCAGATATGCAGATGACACCACCCTTATAGCAGAAAATGAAGAGGAGCTAAAAAGCCTCTTGATGAAAGTGAAAGAGGAGAGCAAAAAAGTTGGCTTAAAGCTCAACATTCAGAAAATGAAGATCATGGCATCCAGCCCCATCACTTCCTGGGAAATAGATGGGGAAACAGTGGAAACAGTGTCAGACTTTATTTTGGGGGGCTCTAAAATCACTGCAGATGGTGACTGCAGCCATGAAATTAAAAGACGCTTACTCCTTGGAAGAAAAGTTATGACCAATCTAGATAGTATATTCAAAAGCAGAGACATTACTTTGCCGACTAAGGTACTATAATTGCTTGTTTATAATTATTTATAATAACTAGAAATGGTTGATCCCTGGGTTGGGAAGATCACCTGGAGAAGGGAAGGCTATGCACTACAATATTCTGGCCTGGAGAATTCCATGGACTGTATAGTCCATGGGGTCACAAAGAGTCAGACACAACTGAGCAACTTTCACTTTCACAGTCAACAAGAGTCTGAAATGCAGTACTTGGATGCAGTCTCAAAAACGACAGTGATCTCTGTTCATTTCCAATGCAAACCATTCAATATCATGGTAATCCAAGGCTATGTATGCCCTGACAAGTAATGCTGAAGAAGCTGGCGTGGAATGGTTCTACGAAGACCTACAAGACCTTCTAGAACTGACACACCAAAAAGATATCCTTTCATTATAGGGGACTTGAATGCAAAAGTAGGAAGTGAAGAAACACCCGGAGTAACAGGCAAATTCGGCCTTGGAATACAGAACGAAGCAGGGCAAAGGCTAATAGAGTTTTGCTAAGAGAACGCACTAGTCTTAGCAAACATCGTCATCCAACAGCACAAGAGAAGACTCTACACATGGACATCACCAGATGGTCAACACCAAAATCAGATTGATTATGTTCTTTGCTCCCAAAGATTGAGAAGCTCTATAGAGTCAGCAAAAACAAGACTGGGAACTGACTGTGGCTTAGATCATGAACTCCTTATTGCCAAATTCAGACTGAAATCGGAAAAAGTAGGGAAAACCACTAGAACATTCAGGTATGACCTAAATCAAATCCCTTATGATTATACAGTGGAAGTGAGAGATAGATTTAAGGGACTAGATTTGATAGAGTGCCTGATTGTACAGGAGACAGGGATCAAGACCATCCCCAAGAAAAAGAAATGCAAAAAACCAAAATGGCTGAAGAGGCCTTACAAATGGCTGTGAAAACAAGAGAAGCAAAAAGCAAAGGAGAAAAGGAAAGATATACCCATTTGAATTTGAATAAGAAAGACTTCCTCAGTGATCAATGCAAAGAAATAGAGGAAAACAATAGAATGGGAAAAACTGGAGATCTCTTCAAGAAAATTAGAGATACCAAGGGAACATTTCATGCAAAGATGGGCTCGATAAAGGACAGAAATGGTATGAACCTAATAGAAGCAGAAGATATTAATAAGAGGTGGCAAGAATACACAGAACTGTACAAAAATGATCTTCATGACCCAGATAATCAAGATGGTGTGATCACTCACCTAGAGCCAGACATCGTGGAATGTGAAGTCAAGTGGGCCTTAAGGAAGCCTCACTATGAACAAAGCTAGTGGAGCTGATGGAATTCCAGTTGAGCTATTTCAAATCCTAAAAGATGATGCTGTGAAAGTGCTGCACTCAATATGCCAGCAAATCTGGAAAAACTCAGCAGTGTCCACGGGACTAGAAAAGGTCAGTTTTCATTCCAATCTCAAAGAAAGGCAATGCCAAAGAATGCTCAAACTATAACACAGTTGCACTCATCTCACATCCTAGTAAAGTAATGCTCAAAATTCTCCAAGCCAGGCTTCAGCAGTACGTGAACCGTGAACTTCCAGATGTTCAAGCTGGTTTTAGAAAAGGCAGAGGAACCAGAGATCAAATTGCCAACATCCGCTGGATCATGGAAAAAGCAAGAAAGTTCCAGAAGAACATCTATTTCTCCTTTATCGACTACGCCAAAGCCTTTGACTGTGTGGATCACAATAAACTGTGGAAAGTTCTGAAAGAGATGGGAATACCAGACCACCTAACCTGCCTCTTGAGAAATCTGTATGCAGGTCAGGAAGCAACAGTTAGAACTGGACATGGAACAACAGACTGGTTCCAAACAGGTAAAGGAGTCCATCAAGGCTGTATATTGTCACCCTGCTTATTTAACTTATATGCAGAGTACATCATGAGAAATGCTAGGCTGGAAGAAGCACAAGCTGGAATTAAGATTGCCAAGAGAAATATCAATAACTTCAGATATGCACATGACACCACCCTTACAGAAGAAACTGAAGAAGAACTAAAGAGCCTCTTAATGAAAGTGAAAGAGGAAAGTGAAAAAGTTGGCTCAACATTCAGAAAACGAAGATCATGGCATCCAGTCCCATCACTTCATGGCAAATAGATGGGGAAACAGTGAAAACAGTGTCAGACTTTATTTTTTGGGCCCCCAAATCACTGCAGATGGTGACTGCAGTCATGAAATTAAAGGATGCTTGCTCCTTGGAAGGAAAGTTATGACCAACCTAGACAGCATATTAAAAAGCAGACATTACTCTGACAGCAAAGGTCCATCTAGTCAAGGCTATGGTTTTTCCAGTGGTCATGTATGGATGTGAAAGTTGGACTATGAAGAAAGCTGAGCACTGAAGAATTGATGCTTTTGAACTGTGGTTTTGGAGAAGACTCTTGAGAGTCCCTTGGATTCCAAGGAGATCCAACCAGTCCATTCTGAAGGAGATCAGTCCTGAGTGTTCATTGGAAGGACTGATGTTGAGGTTGAAACTCCAATACTTTGGCCACCTGATGCGAAGAGCTGACTCATTGGAAAAGACCCTGATGCTGGGGACAATTGAGGGAGGGAGGAGAAGGGGAAAACAGAGGATGAGATTGTTGGATGTCATCACCTACTCAATGGACATGAGTTTGAGTAAACTCCAGGAGTTGATGATGGACAGGGAGGCCTGGCGTGTCACAGTCTGTGGAGTCGCAAAGAGTTGGACATGACTGAGTGACTGAACTGAACTGAACTGGATTAGATCTTGGAACAAAATCTGAATAAAATCTATAGCTGATTTCCAGAGTTCATGGTATTGTACCAAGGTTAATATTTTAGTTTTGGTAAATGTACCATGGTTATATAAATGTTTAAAACAGTTGGATAAATATACTGTAGTTATATCTAAGGAAAAGATGGGTGAAGCGTATATAGAAAAGCTCACCTGAAATTGTTTTAACATAAAAAGTTAAAATATATGTGGCCTCTGAAATTCATACTTATAAATTCAGAGCTTTTGAAATTTTTGGTTTATTCTCATAAATATTGTATTCTTTGTTATTCTTAAATTTTAACAAAATAGCTTGTTATTTGGTAGGAGAACATTTAAACACACTTATAAATACCTGGGCCAGAGGAACTTGGTGGGCTACACAGTCCATGGGGTTGCAAAGAGTCAGACACAACTGAGCACACACACATATATACCTGTAATTTATTTAAAATAAGGGCTTTACTCGATTTCTATGTCAAACAGAACTAAGATCAAATTGAATAATGATCAAGGTTAAGAAGTCAGTTTTTAAGTGCACATGGATGGTTGCATTTCATTCAACACAATGCTTTTGCTGAGCAGAGAAGAACTTGTTTTTGGAATATTTCCAACAGAATATCATCCACAGAGAAAAAAATGCATAATTTCAGATTAAAGACACGAAAGGGCACTGTAATTTCATGGTATCATTGGGAGAAAAAAAGTCCATTTTTTTATATTATGGTATCTTCTATTAAAAAGTCCACATATATTTTTATATATATTCAGGAAATCCAATTGGTTTTTTTAAATTAACCCATCTCNAGTCCACATATATTTTTATATATATTCAGGAAATCCAATTTTTTTTTTAAATTAACCCATCTCTAATAATTAAATATATAATATTTAATTGTATATTGAAACAATATAGTGAGTTTATAGACTATTAAAAATATCCAGATTTAAATTGGAGTGGGCAATACTAGAATTTACAAATTGGTGGCCCATGGACTGCATTTAGCCCTGGAGTATGTTTTCATTGGCTGGCACGTTCAAATTTTTTGAGTTGGTTGCTAGTATTTAAAATAGTGAGTTTTTATATGAAAGTCTGAGTTTCTATTCTTTTTCTAGTAGTAAGGTCTGACAGCACCACGAAGACTTTGTGACATGGCAGCATTTGGCAAGGACTGAGTTAGATGCCTGTTATGAGACATGCCACTGTTCCTGGGTTGTATACTCTGCTGTGCTTAGTCACTCAGGCATGTCCGTCTCCTTGCGACCCCATGGACTGTAGCCCACCAGGCTCCTCTGTCCATGGGGATTCTCCAGGCAAGAGTACTGGAGTGGGTTGCCATGCCCTCCTCCAGGGGATCTTTCCAACCCAGGGATCGAACCCAGGTCTCCTGCATTGCAGGTGGATTTTTCTACCATCTGAGGCACCAGGGAAGCCTGTGGTTATTTACAAGTCTTTCAAAATTGAGATGAAAGTCACATGACAAAAGTAACCATTTCAAAGTGAACAATTCAGTTGCTTTTAGTATATTTACAGTGTGCCAAATTCATAACGGTGCAACCACCACCTCTATTTCCAAAATAACTTTTTATCCCTCCCCCATAATATAACTTTTCCAGTTAAGCAGTCACTCCACATCACTTGCTTCCCCCAGCATCTGCAAATCTGCTTTCTGTCCCCTTGGATTTACCTGTTCTGGACATTTCATATAAATGGAATCATATCATATGTGGCCTTTTATGTCTGGCTTTTCTCACACAGTATACTTTTTCAAGGTTCCTCAATGTTATAGCATACAGCAGCACTTCTTTCCTTTTTCTGGCTGAATAATGCTACATTGTGTGGACCTACCAGGTTTTGTTTATCCATTCATATGTTGTTATGGACATTTGCTTGTTTCTAACCATTTGATTACAACGTTATGAGTAATGATGCCAAGAACATTTGTGTCTAGGGTTTTGTTCGAATGAATATGTTTTTTTGATATTTTCTATGGACACTAGGGTTATTTCAGCCAAAGGTCTTAACGCTGCCTGTTGCTTCCCACCCTGGCTTGCTTCATTGATTTGCTTTCTCACATTGCCCCCACTGACTTCTGCATTTACCTTTTCTGCTCTATATCCTGGGGCTGGATATATTCCTCTCCCCTCCATTCTTACATATTCTTTGCACAAAACTTGAATTAATGAAAACTTTTAATTTTTCTCAAAAACTTGCCTCTACACTGAACTTCTTGGCTTTTTCTTCCTCAATTTTGTTCATTCTCTGATAAATATTGATTAAGGATGAGGGTTTTTATTTTCTTCTTTGCCATTAAAAAATTGGGCAGTTTGAGAAAATTTAAAATTGGGCCTAGAGCTTTTACCCTTTTATAGTAAGCAGTGACTGGATGTATGCATCTGGGTTTAATTATGGTTGGCATCTCTAAACTCTGAAGCAAAATATGCATTGCAGAGATGTCATGTGTTTCTAGTGGTGCAAGAGTATAATCACTCCAACGTATAGTTACTCCTCTGACTTTCTTTAACCTCAAGGTCTGTGTTGCCACCCTCTCTCCTCCCTGCTACTCATGGGAAGGCCTTTTTTCCGCACTTCAGTCCCTCCCAGTGCCCCTCTGAATTCCCCTTATTTGCCATTTAATCATGCACTCTAAGTAATTTATGGTTGTATCTCACCTCCCTAACTAGATTATAAAGCCCTGCTGAACAGAATCTAGTTTTGTTTATTTTTTATATGCTTCAGTGCAGAGCATATGTAATAAATATTTGAAGTAGTGACTCACGAAGTAAAAAAGTCTCTTTAAGCATGGCTAACTTCTCAGTATTAAGTTGAACAAGTTTAAAAGTGTTTAAATTCATTTCAGTGTAGTACTTACCCTTAGGATTAATAAACAGCAAGTTGAAAAACAGTTTTGTATTATAGGTATGGCAACTAAGTTCCTTTTCACAAGTAATAGATGTATAAGTTGGTGATTCTAAAAATGTGTTGCAAACCATCTTAATGAGAATTGTCTATGATGCTCGTTAAAAAGAGACCCTTAATACCCACTCCCGAATACATATACCAATATAGTCTAACGGTTGAACCTAGGCATCTGCATTTTAAAAAGGCTCTCCTGGAGTGTTATGTGGTGACTTCCCTGGTGGCTCAGATGGTAAAAGGGTCTGCCTATAATGCAAGAGACCTGGGTTTGGTCCCTGGGTTGGGAAGATCCCCTGGAGAAGGAAATGGCAACCCACTCCAGTGTTATGTACTGTAAATTTTGAGAACCTCTGGGAATGCTTGGTAAGAAGCTAATACCTTCGTTTAGAATAATTCAGGTTGATTTTGAAGTTGAACTTAAGTTGGATACAGGGATAGTACACAATGAAACCACGTTGTTAATGAATGATCATTTCAATTTGATACTTGGGAAGTTAATCTTTTGGCATGAATCTACAAATGAATATTACAGATGTTGTATAGTTTTAATGGCATGGAATTAATATCCTAGAAGCATAACAAATCCTGACTAACCTGAAAATCACTGAGGTAAAACAATAAAATCGTCAAAAAATACCACTGTCTATGATCAACACAAGTTACTGCTTAGGACGTAATTAGATTATTAAATGCTACTTTCTCTTCTAAAAGCAGAAAATGCAATTGAAAAATTACTGCATGACACCTTCCAATTTATTTATTTTTAAAACTCTGCATCATTTATTGCTATTGTGAACAAGTTCTGGGATGACTTAAGGAGAGGTATTGCATTCAGATGTTTATGTCAGGGAATTAATAAACCATTAATAAGTAATCCAGCAGTATAATGAAATGATCACCAAACAAAAGTGACACAGTACATTGCTTGCTGTAGCAAGTAATTAAAATGAAACAAGTTTGTTACATTTAGGATAATAAAAGGAAATAACTACAAGCAGCAGAGAGGGATTTTTGTTTGAAAAACCAGGAGTTTTCTGGTGTTTTTCATCTGCATTACAATGTTTTCCTCCCTCGTGACCTTTTGACATCTTGCAGTTTTAAAATACATCACTTGTAAATGTTTCACTTGGGTAGTAGAGCAATGGTGCCTTTCATTTACTCTGCAAAAATGTTTACACTTTTCCTGTAGGATTATATTTAATTCTTCTCTTATGGATTGATAATTCACAATATGATTTAGCAGAAGCAAAGCTTCCTTCAACCTCAAGTCAATAAAATGGAGCTGTCATTTATACGGAACTAATATGTACTAAAGACTAGGCTAAGGGCTTTGTCCCTGGATCGCATTTCACCTTCATTAGAATCAGCTTGTGCTGGAAGAAAAGTGAGGGTACAGAATGCAGTAACCCATTTAAGATCGTTCAGTACCTTTTTTTTTTTAAATTTCATACATCATATGGTCTTCCTATTGGCACTAGAAAAGGGAGGTTTTCCACTCCTAAACAGTATTTTCTCCTTCACTTAACAAAAAATATAAGCCAGAAACGTTGCAGGCTGAAAAAGGGAAAGTTGGCAGTCTGGCAAAGAAATCTTAACTTCTGGTAGAACTGAAAGCAAAGCTGGAGGCAAGTTCAGGGTAGAGAATCTGGGTGGCTTTTCCTGGTTCCTTGAGTTAAACAGGGTGACCTCTTCACTTGTTTCTATTTCTAATCCTGAGAACTCCAGATATACCCAAGATCGAAAAAAAAAAAAAAGAAAGAAAGAAAAAAAAAGGCACCGCATTCCAAAATCAAATAAATGATTTCTTGATTATCTGGGCCACTGGTCCCCTCCACTAACATGTATAATCAAGAGCTGATGATGCCACATATGATAAGTAATTCTTTGATGAAAAGTTTGCTGCTTAATTTATTATAGCAGTTTCATTTTGGTTTTTACAAGTTTTAGTTCTGACAAGCCTATTTCTGAAGAATGCCCTGTTTGGTCCTCTGGGTTTTAGAATGTCATTTGAAATACTTTTAGCCATTTAAGAAAAAAAGATGAAGTCATGTTTCAGGGGGAGGAAAAAAAGAATCCAACCAGCAGTAACAGCTTAATCCAGACTAGACAGCAGAAGGCATGAACTCTGGTTGTTGAAATAACAAGTTAGCAATCGAAAACTAGACTCCCATCAAAATGAAGCTTTCACTCATCCCCTGGCCCCTCACTGTCTTCTTTTCCCTTTCATACAGCTTTTATAATGCACTTGTCAAACTAGTCGTTAAATTCACATTTGTATGCTGACCATGAGGTGTTTGGGCTTCCAAGCTGGTCAAAATGAACTGCTTTGAAGCTAGTAATCTGCTGAATTAGCTGCCTTCTTTCATGGTATTCCAGAACAAACAGATCCCCCTTAAAAAAAAGTCTCCACTCTTGTTGTTTCAGGTGGTTCGAGTCTGTTATTCTTACATAAAGATGTTAGGGTTCTTCCAAGAGAGGTTCAAAGAGAAATTTAGGAATAAAATGTTAAGCAGATTAAAAGGACTTTTAGTATAATGATCATGTCACTGAGTAAAAGATGAGGTTAAAATTGGCCATCACTTTACTGTGTAACCAATTATGTTTTTCCTTAACTTGCATAGAAAGTCTCAAGTTAGCCCTAAGTTTTATAAAGGAATGTCATCACCGGGACAAATGTCAGACTAGTAGTATTCACTGAGGGCTTAGTCTAAAACCTTGGGAAGTAGGTATCATATCTGCCATTCCTCAGATGAGGAAACTAAGGCACAGAAGGGTTGATTGTATGCCAAAGGGAAGAATAAAATGTTAGATTGAGGGAGCAAGGTAGCATAATGTGGAACACGGGCTTCAAAGGAATGCAGGATGATTTCGAATTCCAGCTTTGAGCCTTATCAGCTGAGTAACCGAGCACATTTCTTAGCTTCTGAGCCTCAATGTATTTATCTATAAAATGGGATTATAATTTCTACTTCTAAAGGTGGTTTTAAGGATGAATTTAAATAGTAGTAAATAGTAATGATGAACATTTACTGAGTGTTTACCACATACCAGGCTTTATTCTAAGCACTTTATGTTAATTTATACAACTCCTAATGTAAGCACTTTTATTATCTCCAGTTTTATGCTCAAGAAAGCATTAGTGTAGAGAAAGTACCTTGCTAGTTAATAGTCGAACTGGGTTTCAAAATACCTATCATAACACTTAACATATGATAGGCATTGAAATACTATGTTATTGGTACCTAGAGAAAGGGAAATGTTGACTGTGAATCAGAATATCAGTAATGTTTCGCATTTATCATGATGCCTTTATATTGGAGAAGGACAAGAATAAAAAAACTACAAGATTTATGGGGCCTATTTAGGGTAATCTAAACCTAGGCATCAGAATGAAATTTTAAAAAAGTAATTAATTTTGAGCAAATTCGATTTCAATCCTGTTGCAAATGATACGTTGAAACAATTGCTGCTACTTTTTCATCATAGGAGACAGTCAAACGGATAAACCTAGGCAAAGTACAGGGAATAACAATCAGACGTACACAGGCATCTCCATGTTTGTGTGTAACTAGATTTTATTGTCATCTAAATGAATTTAATAAGCATCTTAAAATTATGTTTGGGGACTGTTTTTCTTTTGTATGTTTTTTTTTTTAATCTACCTTTTTCAGATCATGAATGACTGCCATGTGAGTTGCTTTTTAAAATATAGTCAGTCCTCTGAAACCCATTTTCTCTTTTCCTTTTCTGTCTTCTCAGCCAACACACACACACAACACACACACACACACATACACACAGAGCTATACAAAATATAGCTTTTAAAACTCCATCATTAAGCATAAAAAGTCCAAGGAATGTTTGGAACTGGTACACTGGAGCCAGGAAGGTTTATCACATTCTAAAAAAGAATCTTTGGCATTAATGGAGAAGCCAGAACCAATTGTAAAGCATAATTACTGCACAAACAGGCAGTATGTGTGAAGCTATGATCATTCCTTTAATCTCTCATACCAGAAAAAACCTAGACAATGTGTCTGTTGTTTAAATTCCCACGCACACTACTCCCATATCCTGCTAAAACACTGCTTTGTTTATACATACATTTATATAAAACTCAAGCAAACACCCAAGCTCAACTTCTTGGAAATATGGTTTGAGTTCTTAAAGTTGATTCAGCATTTTGGCTTCTCATGCACGTTAAAAAATAAAGGTGGGTCACAGAACTAGTTTTAGGGCTTCGGTTTCAACAGCAAAATGGTCTCATGCAAATAGATGGTTACTTCTTATTTCCAAGCAATAACTACCACTTTAAGAAGCTATGTAATATACTCTCTTTAGGAAGGAAAGTCCCCCCCTTTTTTTTTTTTTTTTTACGTTTTTGAAACTAATTTCCCAACAGTCACATTAAGTGTCTTAAATGTCTTCCTAACCGATGAAGATTTCTCTAACATTGACAATTTTTTTGGTACCCTATGACAGAATTGCACATCAAAAATAATCACAATCATGATAGCTAAAGCCAATGGACATTTACTGTGTTCCAAGCACCTTGCTAATCTTTTATGTTCATAGCTCACAGAATTCATTCAACACCTCCTCTACTGGTGCTGCTGCTAAGTCGCTTCAGTCGTGTCCGACTCTGTGCGACCCCATAGACAGCAGCCCACCAGGCGCCCCTGTCCCTGGGATTCTCCAGGCAAGAACACTGGTTGCCATTTCCTTCTCCAATGCATGAACGTGAAAAGTGAAAGTGAAGTCGCTCAGTCATGTCCGACTCTTAGAGACCCCATGGACTGCAGCCTACCAGGTTCCTCCATCCATGGGATTTTCCAGGCAAGAGTACTGGAGTGAGTTGCCATTGCCTTCTCTAGGTAGATGCTTTTACTATACTAATCTTACTGCTGTTATTTGCTAAGTTGTGTCCAACTCTTTTGCAACCTCATAGGCCATCGCCCACCAGATTCCTCTGTCCATGGGATTTGCCAGGCAAGAATACTGAAGTGGGTTTCCATTTCTTTTTCTAGGGGATCTTCCTGATCCAGGGATTGAACCCATGTCTCCTGCAATGGTGGCAGATTCTTTACCAGTGAGCCACCAGGGAAGCCCCATACTCAACTTACTGGTGATTTTTGTCTGTATCAAAGACATTAAAAACACCATGATCCAGCTCTTCAGTTTTTAGAGAAAACATCTTTTCTTGAGAATTCATCATAATTATCATGCTTCAATCATCAATTCCTATGAATGTTCACAAAACACCTTCATTTCTTCAGCGTGTAGTTTTAGACCAATATTATAAGCTTGGAATTTCACTATTCTGTTTGCTGGGCTTACAGAGATCAGTAGGGTATTTTTCCTATCCTCAGGACTCCTTGTATAGGAGAGAAGGTAAAAACATAAGCAAAAAATTATTGCATAATAATGCAGTGACCGAAATATATGCAAGATACAGAGATGGCAGGGAGGAAGAAACGGGAAAGAAGGATGCAAGCATCAAAGAATAGCAGCTGAATGAGCTTGTATACAAATTGGAAATTAAAAGAAAAACAGGTAGGCAGGTGAGGCAAAGAGGAAAGACATCCCACATGTACAATGTGGACAAAGGCATAAAGGCATGGAGCCACTTGGTATATTTAACAAACAAGAATCCATCATAGAATATATTATTGGCAGTCAAGTCTGAAGGGGAAGGGGAGTAAAAGAAGTTAGGTGTCTGACTGTGAAGGACTAAGGAAGCAATGCTAAGGGGGTTAGACTTTATTTCATAGACAATCAACATGTAGGTTTTAAATGGTTCTGAGACAACAGGCTTATGTTTTAGAAAATTTATTTCAGTTGTCACTGTGTAGACACTATTAACACTATGTATAAAATAGATAACTAATGAGAACATACTACCCAGTACAGGGAACTCTACTTAATGCTCTGTGGTGACCTGAATGGGAAGGAAGTCCAAAAGGGAGGGGATATGTGTATATGTATGGCTGATTCATTTTGCTGTACAGTAGAAACTAACACAATTGTAAAGCAACTATATTGCAATAAGAATTAATTTAAAAAAATAGCCACCATGTAAACATTGAGTCTTTAGAAGTTAGACTTGGGCAGTATAAAAGGAAAAGTAAGGGAAGATTTGGGAGATATTTAGGGGTCAGAATCAGCAGAATGTGTCTGATGTAAAAGTCAAGGAAAGAATTTAGGGTGACTGAGATTTCAGAGCTGGCAGAAGTGTCACTTAGTACTTCCGTAGTACAAGTAACAATCCCCTTGTGCTCCAAGATAACAGAGGATTAAACACGGAGGTTTACTTCTCTCCTCTAGAAGGAGTCCAGAGGTGGATGGTTTATGCTGTTATTAGCTCCACGGGGTCAGTAGGGATCTACGCCCCTATCTTTCCACTCTATTCTCTTGCTACATAGCTTCCAGCCTCAAAGTCACCTCTTGGTCCAAGATGGATGTGGGCCTCCAGTCATCATTATCCCCATGTTTCAAGACTGAAGATGGAGAAAAGACCAAAGCACAGAGACGAGCCCCTACATTGGTTTCCTTCAGGAAGTTTTCCTGGAAATGCCAGACAACACTTGTACATCATGGGTCATCACTTAGTCACATGGCTCTGTTTAAATGCTAGGAAGACTGAGAAATGTCATTCTGAACAGTATGGTACCAGATTAAAATGAGACTTCTACTTACAAGGGAGGAAGAGAAGTGTGGTTCTGAGGTTGATACCTGGTATATGGCATATGGTTCATGAGGCTTGGCAAAAGATGATGCCACAAGGAGAAAATCCAGGAAAAATAAAACATTTGCAGGGTATTAAATAAGCAGAGGAAAAGGATCCAAAGAGAAGGAAGGACTGAGAGGCAGAAGCAGAATTAGGAGAAAGACATAAAAGAACTCAAAGAAGAGAGAATGATCAGAAGTGCCAGCTATTACAGACTGGTTAAGTAAGATCATAAATCAAAATGTCTACTGGATTTGGTAAGTGGAGGTCATCATTCAGTCGATTTGCTAAAGATCAGTTTTACTGGAGATGTGGGGGCAGATACAGTGAGTTAGAGCATGAATTGAGGATTAGAAAAAAACTGACTGTAGACACACTTTTCAAGAATTTGGTGGGTGCGAGAGAAGGCTATCATTATGAGAGAGGCTCCTTTGTGGACCCAGTGCTTTAGAAGAGTGATCAGTACTTGGATGTGTTATTGGCTGATGAGAAGGAGCTTGTAGGAAAAGAAAAAAAAGAGGTTGAAGACACAAGTGAGAGTCCTGAGTCCATCGGCATGTCAGAATAGACATTCTGAAACTGAAATAGCTAAAATTCAAGAGCGAAAATTTTCAAAAGAAACTGCTGAACTGACATGAAATTGGGAGGAGCCTAGAGGGACCTGAAACAACATGCAAGGAGGAGCTCTGGCTGGTAAACCTGCCCCAGCTCTGGCTTTTGTCTTGAGGTTTTCTGAACCTTGGTGATACCGGGGTTTCTCTTTGATGGCTGCGTGGGGTGTGGAGCACAGGACAGGACACCTGGGTCCTGCCCACGCAGCATTCCCAGTAGAAGAAACTTGCGTAAATGTGGGACAGCAAAGGCTAAAACTCTGTATGAGTGAACAAAAGATGAATCTTGCCATGCACAAAGAGGTATTTTCCTTCTTCTCTCAACAGTTGCATTGAGTGAAAGTGGATAATACCACTCTGAGAATTTATGAGTACATACCTGTGGTGTTGGAGAAGACTCTTGAGAGTCCCTTGGACTGCAAGGAGATCCAACCAGTCCATTCTAAAGAAGATCACTCCTGGGTGTTCTTTGGAAGGAACGATGCTAAAGCTGAAACTCCAGTACTTTGGCCACCTCATGCGAAGAGTTGACTGATTGGAAAAGACTCTGATGCTGGGAGGGATTGGGGGCAGGAGGAGAAGGGGACGACAGAGGATAAGATGGCTGGATGGCATCACCGACTCGATGGACGTGAGTTTGAGTGAACTCTGGGAGTTGGTGATGGACAGGGAGGCCTGGCGTGCTGCGATTCATGGAGTCGCAAAGAGTCAGACACGACTGAGTGACTGAACTGAACCTGTTTGCACAACTCAAAGAAGTTAATTTTAAAATAGTCCTTAACTTATAGTTTTCCAAGTTGCTGACAAAAGCAATGTAACTCCTTTCTGAAGGAAAGCAGCCATAAATCAAATCCCAAAGTTTTAGGGAAAATTTGCAGGTCACAGTTACAAGTCAGAAAATACATAAGGACACCAATTCAAGACTTTTGCTTCTGGTCAAGATGGAGTAATGGGGGCCTGAGATAGTCTCCCATCTGAATAACTGAAAAAAAAAAAAAGAAAGAAAGAAACAACAGTTTTCCAGACTTTGGAATTAGTGAAAGACAGTGATTGCCAACAGATGGGAAACAAGCTGCTGCTGCTGCTGCTAAGTCGCTTCAGTCGTGTCCGACTCTGTGCGACCCCACAGACAGCAGCCCACCAGACTCCTCTGTCTCTGGGATTCTCCAGGCAAGAATACTGGAGTGGGTTGCCATTTCCTTTTCCAATGCATGAAAGTGAAAAGCGAAAGTGAAGTCGCTCAGTCGTGCCTGACTCTTAGCGACCCCATGGACTGCAGCCTACCAGGCTCCTCCATCCATGGGATTTTCCAGGCAAGAGTACTGGAGTGGGGTGCCATTGCCTTCTCTGGGGAAACAAGCTAGTTGAGCCCTATGTTTGCTTCAGTTACTGCCGGAAAAGAATGCCCAGCCCAGATGCATGGACGTGAACCCAGGTTGAGGGCAGTGGTTGACTTGAGGTGAGAAAGTAGAACTGGAGGTCTCTGGAGGTCAAGGTGATGGACATCTCATGGCAGCGTACTAGAGAGGGGAGTACTTAGTCGCTGTCATGTCCAACTCTTTGCAACTCTTTGGACTGTAGCCCACCAGGCTCCTCTGGGATTTTCCAGGCAAGAATACAGGAGTGGGTTGCCATTTCCTTCAGGGGATCTTCACGACCCAGGGATCAAACCTGCCTCTCCTGTGTTGTAGGCAGATTCTTTACCCACTGAGCCATCAGGGAAGCCCAGAAGAGGGGAGATCTGTGCAGAAGGAGGACCCTGGAGGTCTGCAGAGAGTCCTCCTAAAGTTTTCAGATAAGTACTGATCAGTGCCTACCTGTGAGCAAACTACCTGATGCTGGGGAAAGAGCCACCTACAATGATTAGAGGATACAGTCCCCAAGGCTCACATAGCGCTGATAATAGTTCCTGATTCCACCAGACAGAGTCCAAGCCTTGTAATCCTAGCCATCTGGGAAGGTAGTCCGAAGAGCTTTGCCTCTATAAAACTGGACACAAAAATGGACACAATTAGTCCAAGAATGAATGCTTGTGTAGTCTCACATAACAAAACTCAAAAGCAAGACCAACAGAATCAAACAGTTTCCAAGTAACTTATTATAACTGCACCCCAGAAGATGACTAAGGAAGATTTAATAGTCAAAACCTGGAAATAAATCAATGCCCATCATTGTATAATAAATAAATGTGTTATATCATACAATGGAACACTACTCAGTAATAAAAAGAGAATGCATTATAGATGTACACTGTGGATGTGTCACAATATACCGAGCGAAAGGAGCCAGACCCAAAAGTATACACAGTGTACAATTTCATTTATGTAAACTTCTAGGAAATGCAAGCTAATCATTACTGACAAAAATAAGTGGTTGCTTGGAGATAGGCCTGTGAACTGGCAGGGAAGTTTCTTTTTATAATTTATTTTTTAAATTTTTGGTTGCATTGGGTCTCCATTGCTGCCCAAGGGCTACTCTGCAGTTGCAGCGCACGGGCTTCTCATTGCAGCGGCTTCTCTTGTTGCAGAGCACAGGCTCCAGGCCTGCGGGCTTCAGTAGCTGCAGCACGTGGGCTCTGGAGCACAGGTTCAGTAGTTGCGGCAGACAGGCTTTGTTGCTCCATGGAATGTGAGATCTTCCTGGACCAGGGGTCCAACCCATGTCCCCTGCACAGGCAGGTGGATTCTTATCCACTGTGCCACCAGGGAAACCTGGCAGGGAAGTTTTTAGGGAGGATTCACAAAGATCCAGAAGAAAATCTGGGTGTGGAGGTAATGGATGTGTTCACCATTTTGATTGTGGTGATGCTTCACAAATGTAGACAGTGGACCCTTGAACAATACTGGGTTTGAACCTGCATGGGTCTATTTGTTTTTTTCAACAGTGAATTCTATAGTACTACACTGATGCATGATTGGTTAAATCCACAGATGGGGAACCATGGACATGGAGAGTCAACTATAAGTTATTGGTGCTTTTCAACTGAGGGGAAGGTCAGCACCTGAACCCCTGTGCTGTTCAGGGTCAACTTATACATATGTCAAAACTGATCAAATTGTACATCTTAAATATGTGTTTATTTGATCTCAATGGGGTCACACAGAGTCGGACACGACTGAAGCAACTTAGCAGCAGCAGCATGCTTCATTAGTATCTTAAGATAAAACACACACACACAGAAGGAAAGAATGAGCCACAAATAAGGATCATCAGACATGACAGCTGAAATAATAACTCTTACTACAGAAAGAAACTTAATTTGATAAGGGCAACTACAAAAACATAAAGCAAAAGCATTTTATGATGGAATGTGAAAAGTATTTCCTTTAAGATTAGCAAGAAAACCGAGGTTGACTAGCACTTGAATCCACTGCATATCCAGGCCAGTAGGGTAAAATAGGAAAAAGAAATAAAAATTATAAAGACTAGAAAGAAAAAGGATCATTGATTTTAAATAATTCTAAAAGTTTCTACAGAAATCATTTTACTTAATGAGAGTAAGGCAAAGTGGCTGAATATGGTGTCAATATAGGAAAGCCAGATGGATTTCTAATTACTCAGCAGTGATCAGTTAGTTGCCTTTTTATAATGTCAACATAAAGTATAAACTTCTAAGGAATATAAACCCTTTCATGGAGGAAATGATAAAACACTATCAAATATCATTAAAGACAACCTATGTGAAGGGAGAGATATACCATAATCTTGAATAGAAAAACTCAGAGCTGTAAAGTTGCCAGGTTACTCCAGATTTATTGACAGATTCAATATAATTCCAATCCAAATCCAAATGGGTTTTATGAGAAAGTTGAAAAAGCAAGTCTAAAATGATGTGGAAGAGAAACAAGTTCCAAAATAGACTAGAAACTTATAAAGAAAAAGATGTGGTGAGGCTTGCCTTACCAGATTTAGGACTAAAGCTCTAATGATCAAGATACTGTATAAACAGATCTGAGGATCAGAATAGACTCTAGAAACAAACCAATCATGCATGCAACTTTGATTCTTGATGAAATCATTGCAGGCTGCTGAATAAAGATCAACAATTCAATGCATGTTGATGGTACAATTCATGAAGATTAAGAAATTAAGATGGGTTCACTACCTTGTACCATGCTGAAAATCAGCTTTTAGTGATAGAAGACTTAATTGTGAAAGCACAAGCATAGAATGTTTAGAAGACTATGTAATTTAATACAATTTCTTGATATAGAAGGAAATCTTAAGACATTAAACAAAAATGCAGATCATAGAGAAAAAGATTGATAGATTCAAGTATATCACATAACTTTGGTTCAATAAAAAACACACAGTAAAGAAAGTCAAAAGACAAACCATGGAGTGGGAGATGATATTGGGAACTCATCTCCAACAAATGATCAGCACCTCAAAAATATAGGGACTATATAAGATATAGGTATCCTAATAGGTACCCTCTAAAACATCTACTTCTGCTTCATTGACTACACTAAAGCCTTTGACTGTGTGGATCACAACAAACTGGAAAATTCTTAAAGAGATGGAAATATCAGACCACTCTACCTATCTCCTGAGACTTCTGTATGCAGGTCAAGAAGCAACAGTTAGAACTGGATATGGAACAACAGACTGGTTCCAAATTGGGAAAGGAGTACGTCAAGGCTGTATATTGTCACCCTGCTTATTTGACTTATATGCAGAGGACATCAATGGGAAATACTGGGCTGGATGAAGCACATGCTGGAATCAAGACTGTGGGAGAACTATCAATAACCTCAGATATGCAGATGACACCACCCTTATGGCAGAGAACAAAGAGGAACTAAGGAGCCTCTTGATGAAGGTGAAAGAGGAAAGTGAAAAAGCTGGCTTAAAGCTCAACATTCAAAAAACTAAGGTCATGGCATCCAGTCCCATCTCTTCATGACAAATAGATGAGGAAACAATGGAAACAGTGACAGACTATTTTCTTGAGCTCCAAAATGACTGCAGATGGTGACTGCACCCATGAAATTAAAAGATGCTTGCTCTTTGGAAGAAAAGCTATGAACAACCTAGACAGCATATTAAAAAGCAGAGACATTACTTTGCCAACAAAGGTCCATCTAGTCAAAGCTACTGTTTTTCCAGTGGTCATGTATGGATGTGAGAGTTGAACCATAAGGAAGACTGAATGGAGAAGAATTGATGCTTTTGAACTGTGGTGTTGTAGAAGACTCTTGAGAGTCCCTTGGACTGCAAGGAAATTAACCCTGGATATTCATTGAAAGGTCTGATGCTGAAGCTATAATATTTTGGCCACCTGATAAGAAGAGTTGACTCATTAGAAAAGACCCTGATGCTGGGAAAGATTGAAGGCAGGAGGAAAAGGGGACAACAGAGGACAAGATGGTTGGATGGCATCACTGACTCAATAGACAGGAGCTTGAGCAAGCTCTGGGAGACTGTGAAGGACAGGGAAGCCTGGTGTGCTGCAGTCCATGGGGTTGCCAAGAGTCAGACATGACTGAGCGACTGAATGGCAACAAAAAATCCTAATAGAAAAGTCACCAAAATATATAAACTGGCATTTCATGGAAGAAGAAACACAAATTGTCCGCTGGTATAGGAAAATACGCTGTGTCTCATTAGTTATCCTGGAAATGCAAATTAAAACCACAGTGAGCTACCACGAAGTTAGAAAACATTTTTTAAAAATACACTTGTCACCAAATTATGAAGGGCAGGGAACAATGTAATTTACATGTCCTACTGGTCTGTAAACTGAGAAAGTGCCATTAGAACATGATTTTATCATTACATAGGAAAGTTGAAACACGTATATGCTTTGCAACCCAGCAGTTACTCCTAGGTATATGTCATAATGCAGTTTTAATTTTTCTTGACCAAGCTCAGATCACATTGGTGGGTGAGCCAGTTCTTTTAAAACAAACAAACAAAAAGAAACCTAGAGAATATGACAGAATTAAACAGAACAGAATAGAAATAATCAGAATGCATTGCTGATAGGTTATGGATCGTTTTGTGGATTTCTTGGATTGCTCATAGTAGGGACTTTTATTCTATTAATTATTTCAGGGTATGTTATAAAATGTCTTTTTTAGGAGTTGTGTTAAAATTTTTTGAAAGCCACTAAAAAGATACTTAATATGTGATAGGATGCAATCGCAAGAATGTCTAAATAGTATTGCTTATAATAACACAATAAAAACAATATCTGAAAACAACTCAGATATCCACCACAGTACTGCAATAAACTGTAGATTAGTCATGTAATGGAATATTCTACAGAAATAAAAATGAAGGAACCTTGAAGATTAGTCATGAAATAAACAAGAAGCAAAAATAAATAGCTATCACTATGCACACAAAAATGGGTAAATCTCAGCAGAATATTGGATACAAGAAGTGAGTCACAGACTATAAATTAGTATGGTTCTATTTACATAAAATTTAAACCTAAGCAAAACTTAATACGTTGCTTAAGTCTACATACATACATACACAGGTAGGCATTAAAACCATAAAAAGAAAAGCCAGAGCGAACTCTTGAATGGGAGAGAGAGACAATGGAGACACAGCGCATGTTTGAAGGTACTAGATAGTCTGTTAACCCGAGTGATAAAGCACACACATGCTTGTGTATTCCTGTTTAAACTGAAGAGATATGTGATGTGCTTCTGAACGCATGCTGCATTTCACAAATTAGAATAATTTAGATATTAGCAAAAGTGAAGATTAGTTTAAGATCCTTGAGGCGATGCATTGGGATGGGCTTCGGCACACAAGTGGGCAGAAAGAAGGGGGCTCCTCTTCTAGGAGCAAAGCAGGAAGGAGCAAGGATGAGAGCAGATGCCGTGTGATCTCAGGGGTGTGTGTGGAGGGGGGAGGTCCGAGGAGATGCTTGATGGAATTCAAGTCTGATGGACCCTTTTTGAGAAAGTAGGAGGAGGGGGAGCCTTCTGGGAATGAAAGGGGAGGTTTGTGTAGAAGGGCTGGGGAGGGCTGCTGCTAAGTCACTTCAGTCGTGTCCGACTCTGTGCGACCCCATGGACTGCAGCCTACCAGGTTCCTCCGTCCATGGGATTTTCCTTCTGGGAATGAAAGGGGAGGTTTGTGTAGAAGGGCTGGGGAGGGCAGTGAAGGCTTATGCTGGTCTTGCACAAAGTGGAGCAGCTATGCAATTGCTGACACTTGGAGGCAATTTACTCAAGTACAAACGTGGAGTCATTTTTAAGACTGTAATAATTATGAGTTTGTTTTAATGCAAAGGTTTTTTCATTTTAATAGTTTTGCTTTTGTTTTAATGCATATTAATAAAAAGCAATTAGCACATCAAACCTAATATTTTATGGATATTACATATAGAAGAAGTGCTGATTAAAAACTGTGACATCCTTTCTAGAAGGGTTAAGGTGGGAAGCTGTTATTATTGCTTATGTTTGTCTGTAACCCATTCTAGTCTGTGGCTATAGGTCCCAGAATAGAGAACAGAATTTTCCTAAGAGCAGCCAAGTATCTGGACTCTGGGGTTGCTTGTGTGGAGTGTTCTAGGGAAAGTCTCAGGAAACCAGAGGCCACTGATTCATTAGGGAAGGAAATGAGCAGTTTCCCAGAGGGACTGACTCAATGAGGACCATTCATGTACTCATTCAATAACTATCTACTGAGTGTGTATTAGGGTTGGGGGCCATGTTGGATGCTGGGAATATGATCAATAGAGACATGGTCCCCACCCTCCTGGAGCTTAAGTGGAAGAGACTTAAGTGAACACGAAAACCATCACTGTTCATCCAGCCTTCTCCAAAGTCATTAGAAATGCCAGGATGAAAAGAGTTAATTTGGAGGCAGTACTGGTTTTTGTTCACTGACAAAAGCTCTTCATTGTATTTACCATGTTGTTTGTTTAGACTCTCCACAGATCCAGCCGGTAAGACTGTGGTATACTCTTCTATTAAAAAAAAAAATGCTTTCAAATTGCTACTTTCCTAGAAACATCTCAGTTTGCCACTAATCCCAAGCATGCCTGTGGGAATGTTAGAATGCATTGATGGCAGCATCCACAGGCTTTTCCTTAAATGTTAGCAAATTTTTTTCAATCCTCTTAAATACTCTGAACAGTGCTGAAGTGATAACTGGATGAGCATGGAAAACAATGAAGGGAGAGTCAAGAACTTCAAAGTTCATACTCCTTGAGTTCTTGATAGCCCGATTATACCCAGGTGATGTCAATGGCCTCTTAATGTGGGGTCCTTGGGGTCCTAGAAGGTCAGTGGATACCCTTCAGGGTGGTCTAAAGATTTCTTGATGTTGTATGGAAGAATGTGTAGGTATGGGCCCATAGCTCACATCAGGTTCTCAAAGGACCCAGGCAGTCTAGAATCACTGCTATAAATCCTTTAAAGTGTTTCCGTGAGTGCTTTCTAGGAGAATATTCACGTATAAGTTTACACAATTGTCCCAGAACACTAGGAGAACAGCAGAACCCAGGAAACTGGAATTGGGGCCCAGATCCTCTTATTATCAGCCAAGTGACCTTGTACAAGTCTTGAGCCTCAGTTTACTTATCTGTTAAACGGGGAGAAAGAACATGTATAGCTCCTCCTTCCTATAGTTTTCTTGGCAAATGATGAGATGCATGTATAAACTTCCATAGAAATTTCCAGGTGAAATCAAGAACAAGCAAGAGGCTTTAGAGAAACATTTATTCTCCCCACCTGTAGACCGTGTTGAGTTCTTGGTCACTAGAGGGAGCTTTAGGATTCAGGGGAAAGAAAAACCAGTGATGTGTCTCCAGGAAAGCCTTGAGACCTCTATGAGGAATTCTTCCAAAAGCTTTTGCCCTTTATAAATAGCCACTTAGATTTTTCTTTTTTTAAAAAAAATGCAGATAAATGCCTATAAAAGCAAATGTGATTAGGGCTTATGGCAACATTTTTCTTTCTACTTTTAAGATTTTTTTTTTGATGTGGACCTTTTAAGTTTTATTGGATTTGTTACAATATTGCTTCTATTTTATGTTTTGCTTTTTTGGCCAAGAGGCATGTGGGATCTTAGCTCCCTGACCAGGGACTGAACCCACACCCCCTGCATTGGGCGGCGAAGTCTTAACCAGCAGACTGCCAGGAAGTCCCTACTCAACATTAAAGATTCTGACTTCTCCACAATCAACTGGTAAGTTTTT
>SJYQ01006399.1:247615-290255 GCA_006410935.1 Redunca redunca
GAGATTTCTTTGGAGAAAGTAGAGTCTTGATATTTCTCTTTCTTGGCAGTTCTTTGGGTTGTACCTCAGTCTCACAGCAAAGCAGATGCCTGCAGGAAACGTGAACACCGTATACACTTGCAGAGAGCCATCTAGAGACTGAATTACTAATATCCATGAGCAAACCTGGCCAATCAAATTGAAAAGCACTGGTCTACTAAATCCTCTGGATTCTGAGATGTACTCCTACAAATTCTGCCTTCCCCAGCTTTACATTTTAAAAACAGGGGCATGTCTGTGACTTACATAAGGAGTATTCATCATTTCTCCTGAAAAACTTCTGTTAGATCCTCTGTTAAATCTTCTGTTAGATCTAAAGGCTGCAACCTGTGGCCTTTTGGAATTGAGGAAGGGTTCTAGGAAACATTTTACTTTTGTTTTGTATATTTCTATTACCTGGAGGCTTAAAAAGCTCCCCTCCACTAGCACACCCAAGCTCTCACTGTGACTCTTGACATCTCAGGGGTGACCCTTGCCAGAAGACATCCCTCTCTGCTGACAGGGAGGCAGGAGACTGCAGGTTATAAAGGATGAAGCCCTGTTATAGGCTCATTCATTGCAGAATGAATGAGAAACAGCTGCCTTTCCTTGTTGAAGCCCTTGTTGGAGGTTTTTCTGTCCTTTCCACTGAAGTCTAATAATAAGCTGAGACTAATCAGCTGATTTGGGTCAGAACAAACCAGAGTTTCTGCCAGCCCACTTCAATCACAACTGTACCATGTTAGCAGTGTAGGAAATTTGCTGTAACAATATAAGTGGCTTGATCAATGATTCCATTAATGATTACAATGGGAGTAATTTTCTCCATTTTGTTTTCCAGAGGCCACTGTTTCTTCTTAAAGCTTTCAGATAGTGGAGGTCAGAAACTGGGCAACAGAATCACTGTTTCCTAGTTGCATGGGTATGTGCTAAGTCACTTCAGTCATGTCTGACTCTGTGCCACCCCATGGACTGTAGTCTGCCAGGCTCCTCTGTCCATGGGATTCTCCAGCCAAGAATACTGGGGTGGGTTGCTGTGCCCTCCTCCAGGGGATCTTCCCCACCCAGGCATTGAACCCGCATCTTTTATGTGTACTTGCACTGACAGGCAGGTTCTTTACCACTAGTGCCACCTGGGAAGCTGCTGTTCCTTAGTTGCTGCTACTGCTGCTAAGCCGTTTCAGTCGTGTCCGACTCTGTGCGACCCCAGAAACGGCAGCCCACCAGGCTCCCCCGCCCCTGGGATTCTCCAGGCAAGAACACTGGAGTAGGTTGCCATTTCCTTCTCCAATGCATGAAAGTGAAAAGTGAAAGTGAAGTCGCTCAGTCATGTCCGACTCTTAGTGACCCCATGGACTGCAGCCCACCAGGCTCCTCCGCTCATGGGATTTTCCAGGCAAGAGTACTAGAGTGGGGCACCACTGCCTTTCCTTAGTTGAGGGCTTCTCAAATTTCAAGGTCCATACAAATCACCTGGACTGTGGTACAAGGCAGATTCTGATTCAGCAGACCTGGAGATGGGGATACCAAGGCTGCTGGTCTGTGGACCATGCTGAGTAACAAGGCCCTAGTTAACTTTTATCTCTAGCTCCTGTTTCAAGCTGATGCATCTTAGGAATAAGAATGCTTATTCAGACACTGTCAGAAGTAAAGAATGAATAAGTAATGATTTCAAACCCCCTGAGTAATCATGAGGTCACAGATTCCATCTTCTGATTTAAAAGTTAAGTTTGGAAAGCCACGACTTGGAATTCTAATTTCTTGCAAAGCAAAATATTGACATTAGATTCGTAGCGTGCACAAACACAGAAAACAGAATCCAAGCGGATCTGATTTTTCTCATGAGATGGCAAAGCTACTGTTTATTTGAGGTTATTATTATTTTTTTATTGGCAAGCATTAGGCTCTGTACTTCATTTAAGTAAGAATCTGGTGGGCACTGCCTGAGGGTTTGTAGACTAATTTCTCTGACTCTAAATCAAATGTGTACTTCATCTTTATCCTCACTACCAGGAGTCCAGTCTAATTATTGCTTCTGCAGAGGAATGAATTTTCTTCAGGTGGGAAGGAATTTCAGGCTTGTCTTGAATATTCCCTGGAGAGCTCCTTTTAGGAATTACTGTCCTGAGTTTTTAGACCTTCAGTCTGGATCTGCTAACATTTCCACAATTTCTCCTTTCTTGGTTAAACTGTAAGTTTATTGTAACTGGAGGCCATAGCTTCTATTTTACAGGGCTGGGAAGTTGGAAGGAAACTTTAAATTCATTGATTCAAATTTCTACTTTAAAATCTGAATTTCTACAAGCCAACCTCTGCTTGAGACACATTTGCTGATGGGAATCATAATACTTTGTAGCCTATACTTTGAACATTTCTTACTATTAAGATGCCTCTGCTGATATTGGATCAAGTCACTTCCCAATGGCTTTTACCTACTAACCCAGTTTTACTCACTGGGAATAATTCCTTTGTCTTGAATAGAATATGAACACAATACATATTGGTGGGCAGCTGAATTTTTCAGGCCAGGGGCTTGGTGGTTCTCTTTTCCTGTGGTAGTTCTTCCTGCAGAAGAGTAGCCTCCAGCTCCTGACTTGAGGAATAAACTTGGGGCGAGGTCCAGAGATTGGATGGGCTGCGGTATACCAGGGCAGTCACTGCTTATCAGGACTTTAGTTCATTTCACTACAGGGGCTTAAGATTTCCTGCATTTCTTTCTTAAATGCAGCCTGACTTAAGCCTAAAATGAAATACAGGATGAGGATTCATGATTACTCATGAATTTTTACACAATCAGATCATTCAATAGGAATCTTAGAAATGGCTCCAGTTTCCAAAATATTTATCTTTTCTTGAGTTCTCACCTAAAGCAAAGTTTTTATATTGGCAAAGTTAGAGTCCAATCTTCTCTCCCAAGCCCCCTTTCAGCACCATTCTACCCTTTTAATTGTATGGTCCACAGGTGAATTAATCTCCAAAGTGTCCCCTTTGCAGTATTTTCTATGCCTTGAGCCATTCATTACCTCTTTCTGGCCCTTTTCCCTCATCGAAACTTACCTGTCCTCTGGTTCTCTCAGCAGCCAGCTCTATCCAATGCAACCCTGGCCATTAATGAGTTTTGGTCCCCTTAAGAAATCCTTTATAATGTGTAAAATAGCTCTTGCTTTATCTGCCTGCCTCAGCTTCACAATTTGTGTTTTTTTTTTTTAAATATTTATTTATTTGGCTGTTTGGGGTCTTAGTTGTGGCACATGGGCACAGTAGTTGTGGTACACAGACTTAGTTGCCCCGTGGCTTATAGGGTCTTAGTTCTCCGACCAGAGATCGCATTGGAAGGCAGATTCTTAACCACTGGACCACAGGAAAATCCTCATAATTTCTTAATCTAGTCAAACATATGTCTTGAAAAGGCCCTTAGGTGGTGGCTTTTTAGTGGGGAGGGATAGGCATCAGGATAAGACCATGGATGAGACACTATTTTGGTCTGTGGGCTCCGAAGTGCAAATTCACTTTGTGTGAATCTGTGCAGATCGTCCATGTCCTCTTCATATGGAGCTGGTTCTGTTTCCCTTAAATAATAACAATAGCTCTTATTGCATGAGATGGCTAATTATAGCACTATGTTTCAACTACTGTGCCTATTGTTGCCACAAGTACTGTGCCAACTGTTGTTTTTCAGTCACCAAGTCCTGCCTGACTCTTTACAACCCCATGAACTGCAGCACACCAGGCTTCCCTCTCCTTCACTATCTCCCTCAGTTTGCTCAAACTCATGTTTGTTGAGTCAGTGATACCATCCAACCATCTCATCCTCTGTCTCTCCTCTTCTCCTCTTGCCCTCAATCTTTCCCAGCATCAGGGTCTTTTCCAATGAGTCTGCTCTTTGCATCAGGTGGCCAAAATACTGGAGCTTCTGCTTCAGCATCAGTTCCTTCCAGTGAATGTTCAGGGTTGATTTCTTTTAGGATGGACTGGTTTGATCTCCTTTCTGTCCAAGGGACTCTCAAGAATCTTCTCCAGCTCTACAGTTCAAAGAACTGATGCTTTTGAATTGTGGTGCTGGAGAAGACTGTGCCTATGGCCTAACGGATTTCTCATTTAATGTTTATAACAACTCTGAGATGTAGGAAGAATTATTTTCATCACTCTGTTGATGAGCAAACTGGAGTTCAGAGAGGTTAGGTGGTTTGCCTCACCTCACACAGCAACTACACGGTGGCAGAGATAGAGTTCAAAGCAAGGCCTGTCTGACCAAGGTTCATGCTCTTAACCGTGCAGCTTTCGTTTCTCTGCTCAACCAACAGAGCAGAAACTTAAGATCAGGGAGCTTCCTCAGACAAGCCTGCTGTGCTCACCTTAACTGTAACCTTTCTACTTCACCTGACTGTGAAAAAACTACCACTTTGCTCATCCCTATCTTCTCAGCTCTCACCCCTTGCTTTCCTGTGCTGAGAAAAGTTGCTTCTGGCTTCTGCGTGCGCGAGAGTAATAAGTATTTGTTATTTAATTACAAGGATTTATGATGGAATGAGAGAAGGGATACTAACACATCCCATCTGGGGCCAATTAAGAAGAACTGAGTTCCTGAGTATATGTGGTTTTTCTTTTCTTTTCTTTTTTTCAGAAGAGGAACGGTTCCAGCCAGGCTTTGGCGCACGAAGCATGGCACGGTTTAATAGAAGTCGGGTGACTGAGACATCTTGATGCGATTTCTGAGAAAGCCAGACGGTTCATCACCTTTAACGAGCGTGAAACCTTTAACGAGTGGGAAGCAAAGTTGCCTGCAGGGTCAGCCATGGGCAGGTGGATTTATACCTGTGCTTGGGTTTGTTCTGTTTTTTTAAAGAAGGGCATTCGCGTGAAAGTTGCCTTTTGGAACAGAGAGAATACAAAGATGCCAAAACGCTGCTTTCAGGATAAATGCATCAGTTTGCAAAAACTCCCAGGGTTTCCTGGAGTGGCCACCCACAGAGGAAGCAGCATCTGGTTGTCATGCTGTCACAATGGGGGAGAGCACTCCTTGGGCACAGGGCAAAACAGAATGTTCCTCAGAACTGGATGGAAGACACGTAGTAAGAACTGAAGCCAGGAGGCAGCAGACCACCCCAGGCCCGGGAAGACACTGCGCTGAGTAAGGTCATAGACTCTAGGTACATCCACACTTGTCTTGTGACACCTTAGCAATTTTGAAACAGACTTAACATATAAATCAGAAAAATATGCATCTCTAGAGAGATTGTTGAATGTTTTCAGGACATGAGGAGAATACATTTTTTTTTTAAAGAATAATAAACATCTACATCTTTGGAAATATATTTAGCTGAAATATAAATATATATACATTTCCCTGAAAGATAATTTTCATTCATTCATTCATTCACTCATCAAATGTTTACCAAGTGTCTCCTATGTGCCAGGACCTGTGCTGTGTGATTGAGATACAAAAAAGAGCAGGTGACTGTCTCAACAGTCAGGAGCATCATAGACCAATAGGAAAGGCTCATAGAAATAAAATAACTGCAGTTTGCATGCTTACAGGAGCCCCAGAAAGGTCACTGAACTACCCTGCAGGCAACCACGGAAACCTCCTGGAGGAGGTGTCACTTGAACTGGGTCTTGCAGTGCAGTCAAGAGTTATCCTCCAGAAACCTGTATTTGCATCCTATTCCTTTGCCTTTCTAACAGGGAAGGAATGAAAAGGTTAAGCAGATGTTGTGTTGGGGTAAGAAGATAAAGGGGTATTAAGTAAAGAATAGCAATTTCAACATTCAAATTGGAACTTTGGAGGAAGAGTGTAGGCCATGGCAGGCTCTGACTTCAGATGACTAAAACTTGGATCTTTACCACATCCTAAGTATGTGGACCTGACCAGATTGCTTAGCATCTTCAGGTCCAGTCTCTCCTAAGTTTTCTAGGTTCAATTAAAGAACATGTGTAAAGCATTTGTTCAGGCCCTCAGTTCAGTTCAGTCACTCAGTCGTGTCCGACTCTTTGCGACCCCATGAATCGCAGCACGCCAGGCCTCCCTGTCCATCACCAACTCCCGGAGTTCACTCAAACTCACATCCATTGAGTCAATGATGCCATCCAGCCATCTCCTCCTCCGTCGCCCCCTTCTCCTCCTGCCCCCAATCCCTCCCAGCATCAAAGTCTTTTCCAATGAGTCAACTCTTCACATGAGGTGGCCAAAGTACTGGAGTTTCAGCTTTAGCATCATTCCTTCCAAAGAAATCCTAGGATTGATCTCCTTCAGAATGGACTGGTTGGATCTCCTTGCAGTCCTAGGGACTCTTAACAGTCTTCTCCAACACCACAGTTCAAAAGAATCAATTCTTCAGTGCTCAGCCTTTTTCACAGTCCAACTCTCACATCCATACACGACTACTGGAAAAACCATAGCCTTGACTAGACGGACCTTAGTTGGCAGAGTAATGTCTCTGCTTTTGAATATGCTGTCTAGGTTGGTCATAACTTTTCTTCCAAGGAGTAAGTGTCTTTTAATTTCATGGCTGCAATCACCATCTGCAGTGATTTTGGAGCCCCCAAAAATAAAGTCTGACACTGTTTCCACTGTTTCTCCATCTATTTCCCATGGAGTGATAGGACCGGATGCTATGATCTTCGTTTTCTGAATGTTGAGCTTTAAGCCAACTTTTTCACTCTACTCTTTCACTTTCATCAAGAGGCTTTTTAGCTCCTCTTCCCTTTCTGCCATAAGGGTAGTGTCATCTGCATATCTGAGGTTATTGATATTTCTCCCGGCAATCTGGATTCCTGCTTGTGTTTCTTCTAGTCCAGCGTTTCTCATGATGTACTCTGCATAGAAGTTAAATAAGCAGGGTGACAATATACAGCCTTGACGTACTCCTTTTCCTATTTGGAACCAGTCTGTTGTTCCATGTCCAGTTCTAACTGTTGCTTCCTGGCCTGCATACAGATTTCTCAAGAGGCAGGTTAGGTGGTCTGATATTCTGGCTTATTTAAATCTGTAGCCAGCCAGGTTCCTCTGTCCATGGGATTCTCCAGGCAAGAATACTGGAGTGGGTAGCCATTCCTTTCTCCAGGGGATCTTCCTGACCTAGGGATCAGACGTGCATCTCCTGCATTGGCAGGCGTGTTCATTACCACTGAGCCACCATGAAGGCCCTATTTAAATGTTAATAAATGTCAATACATTATTAATTCTGTTATCATCAGAAGTATTCTTTCACTGATTAACCTTCTGAGCTCTCTGAAGCTCCTATTTCTAGTTTTTGCCTCCAGGGAAAAACAGAGGGACAGGGAAAACATAAAGAGAAAAAAAATAGGATGTGATAGTAATTATTATCCTCTTTTTTGGAGGTGATAGACTGAAAAGATCCTCCAAATGAGAGGAATACAGTTCTCTTTTCTCTATCCTATCAGAAATCCTGCTTTCAGCCTACTGATCTTAGAAAGGCAAGAGTGTTATTGACACGCAGTTATAAAATATAATTAAGACAACTTCTAGTTCTGCTGACACTAGCAGATAACCTAACATCCTCCCAATGGAAAACTCTTAAAAGTACTAGTTACAGTAAGTAAAGTCCTAAGGGGGAGAAGAGGGCGGGGCTGTGAAAACCAAAGAAGAAAGATTATGGGCTGATGCTGTGGCTACATGTAGGGATGTAGGGATGGGAGAGGAGCCCATGGTGAGCCTGCCTGAGCTGAAGAACTGGAACTAATTCCCTTTCCTAAAGCTGGAACTGCCAAAGAGTTATACTGTCACTCAAGGGAACTAGAGAAAAATCAACCCTCAGTACAGAAAAATGACAAGGAAGAGAGGCCTATCACACACGGGTTTAGAACTTGAATTTATCAATATGAGTGGTCCTGGATGTGCCTGCCACACCTGCCCAGCTAAGACATCACTATATGAAGTGACCTCAAGCCAGTGATACCCCAGGCAGTGGTAACTTCAGAAGCAACCACTTTGACAAATAGATTTTAAGACAAAATGTGTTATTAAAGAAGTTAACTTTATATTCAAACATAAAAAATTCACCCCTTGTTTGCACATAATTTAATGCAGAAATCAATTGATTTATAAAGGAAAACTTGAAAATCTGTAGGATTTAGGTTTATAAAAACATTTCTCAGTAATTGATAGATTTAAAGTCAGAAACTAGTAAAGACATTGAAGGTTTGAACAACTGCTATGTCGCTTCAGTCATGTCCAACTCTGTGCAACTCTATGGACGGTAGCCTGTCAGGCTCCTCCATCCATGGGATTCTTCAGGCAAGAATACTGGAGTGGGTTGCTGTGCCCTCCTCCAGGGGATCTTCCCGACCCAGGGATCGAACCCTCAACTCTTAACGTCTACCTGCACTGGCAGGTGGGTTCTTTACCACTAGCGCCACCTGGGAAGCTGGTGTTCCCTAGTTGAGGGCTTCTCAAATTTCAAGGTCCATACAAATCACCTGGACCGTGTTACAAGGCAGATTCTGACTCTGACCCAGCGATTGAACCCGTGTCTCTTATGTCTCCTGCATTGGAAGGCAGGATCTTTACCACTAGCATCACACATATACGACCCCAGAACCAGTGGTTTTCTAGCCCACAAAGGAAATCTCATCAAATACCAAAGACTCAGTATCACATAGGATATATTCTCTGACCATTCTCCAATAAGGTATAAACTTGAAAAAAAAAGGATACTTGGAACTACTCTATACATTTGAAAATCATAAAGACAGAAGGAAAAACACTTCTGTTGACTGTGGTAGATGCAAGAGTCAGATTAGTGTAAATTATGACACAATAATGCACAGACCTAAAATATCTCAAGATCTTAAAACAATGGAGGTTTACTTCCCATTTATGGTACATTTCTAGTGTAAGTCAGCTGGGGGAGCTCTGTTTCCCATTTTCCTCACTCTGAGACCCAAGCTGATTGAGCTTCTGCCACCTGGCATAGAATCAGTTGCTGTAGTGGAGGGGAGAATACGTGGCTGTTAAAATTTTCTGCCCCAAAATGACACCCATTACTTCCACTCATCTTATGTTGGCCAAAGGACCGCCATTGCCATGGCTGCCTTTGGGATAGGGACCTGACCAAAGAGGAGAGCTGGACATGTCAGTAAGCAGCACTAATGATTCCACAAAAAGGAAATAATCATGACAATGAGGAACATTTACACCTAAAAAACTGAAAATGTAACCATATGAAAGCTTGTGGGATGTAGCTAAAGCAGTACTTAGAGTAAAATGTATAACCTGAAAGGATCATATTAGAAAACGAGACTAACAACGAAGGAGCTAAGCATCCATTCAAGAAATACCTTCTGCCAAGAATAATGGAAGAAAAAAAACAATAAAGAGGAAATGCATTAATGAAAGTCACAGAAAACAAACACAATACAGAGAACTTAAACTCTGTCTTATTGTGTTCCTCCAAAGCAAACTCTGAGTTGAAGATGAGTGTGTCCTTGATTTACTACGGAAATGGACCCGAGAAGAATGTGAGGGAGCAGTGAAAATCAGGGGAAAAGAAGCTAAACAAGGGCGCAACCTCAGTCCAGGTTCCACAGAAAACAGCTTCAGCCTTATCCCACGGTGGGCTTCAGAAGGATGAGTTACGCTCCAGAGCCCCTCTTCTTGGTTGGGGGAGGGGTGGGGTTGTGCTTCCGTATTCCCACAACCGTCAGTTATTGGCTAAGGGTGAGCTGGAGTGGATTTGGGTTCCCAGACACTCTGGTTGCTCTGCATAGGTGGGCAAAGTGGCTCCAGCAGCCTGAGGACAGTCCTCTGCGGAAGAGTTTTAGCTGCTGGTCTGGTAGCTCAGATGGTAAAGAATATGTCTGCAATGTAGGAGACTCGGGTTCTAACCCTGGGTCAAGAAGATCTCCTGGAGAAGGAAATGGCAATGGCAACCCACTCCAGTTTTCTTGCCTGGAGGATCCCATGGACAGAAGCATCTGGTGGGCTATAGTCTATGGGGTCGCAAAGAGTCAAACATTACTGAGCAACTAAAAACGGCACATTGGAAGCAAAACCACCCTGAATCTAGAAGAGGGGTTAAAGGACCCTACTGAATCTGAGTGGAGCACAGTGTTCAGTCCAACTGATGCTTTGAAATAAAAACTAATTTAGCAAAACTTAAAAAAAATTCACCAACAATATTAGAAATGAAAAAGGAGTTATAACTACAGATATCGTAAAGATGAAAAGGATATTATGCCTATGAATTTGAAAAGACAGAAATTTCAAATAGAAAAATATGACACCAAATTTCAAATAGAAAATGACATAAAAACTATCTCAAGGAAAAATGGAAACAGGAGTACAAACTTCATGAGTAAAGAAATGGAACTAGTCATTGAAAGTTAACCCGATAACCCTCCATACGACCAGATGTGTTGGACTAATCATTCAAGGAACAGATAATTGTAGACTGATAACAATTTTATCAAAGAATAGAAGGAAAGGGAACATTTTCCAACTCAAACAGAGTATAAGAAAAGAAGATTATAAACCAGCTACAATATTTTGTTAGTCAAAAAGTTCATTTGGGTTTTCCCATAACTTATGGAAAACCCAAATGAAATTTTTGGCCAGTCCAATAAATGTGCTTATAAGCAGAATACTAGAATATTAATAAACTTATTAAAATAAAAGTGGATTTATCATAGGAATGCAAAGATGCTGCTGCTGCTGCTAAGTCAGTTCAGTCATGTCTGACTCTGTGCCCACCAGGCTCTGCTGTCCTGGGAACACAAAGATGAGTTGATAGTAAAAAGATGAAAGGAGAAAAATATCAACAGGGTTTGATAAAATTCAATACCTATCCATGATTAAAAACTCAGGAAAATAGAAGTAGAAGGAAACTTGCTCAATTAATAAGGGCATGTACTAAAAATTTACAGCAAACATTTTTTTAAGGATAACATGTTAAAATCTTTTGCTTTAAAATCAGGGATAAGACAAAGACTCTGTTAATAAGGGTAAAAAGGCAACAGAAGTAGAGAAACATACTTTGTTCATTGATGTGATAACTCAGTATCAAGAAGATATCAATTCCCCCAAATTAACTTGCAAACTATAGCAAATATCTCAATAGAGTTTTTCCCGGAACTTAATCAAGTCATCCTAAAATTGATATAAATTTTGGTATCAAAAAAAATAGACAAGATTGGTGAGGAGGGTGTTGGAATTCTTCTATCAGATATAAACTTGCTATAAAGCTATAGCAATTAAGATTGTACAGTGTCATGATAGGAATAAATGGAACACAGCCCAGAAGCCAACCCACACTGGTAGGTAAACCTGACATATAAAGAACGTGACACTATTGGTGTGGAAATGGTGGTACTAGGAATAAGTGTTACTAGGAAAATTGGTTATCCTTTTGGGAAAAATATATTTGTTTCCTACCCAACATATTTGAAAGTAAATTCATGATAAGTTATAAGCCTAAATATGAAAATTGAACACTGGAACTTCGTAGAAGAAAATACAGGAGAAATGTTTTTATTTTGGGGATTTTTAAAATTCTTGAACAGTGCTTTGATTTTTTGATTTCCTAGCAAGAGAAAGAACAGATGAAAAGACTGATAAATATGATTCCATTAAAATAAAAATGTCAACAGAATTTTTGGCTGTTAATAGCAATCCCTATTTGTGAGGATTAAATATATTAACATGAAAAGTAATTACACTTGAACATACAGCACTACAAAATATTTGTATTATTTCTTTTATAGGGTGTTTTCCCCATGATAATTACAATAAAACTAGCTTTACCATGTAGTTTTTTCTCTTTAAGACACATCTGGATATGTAGCAAATGATGTAACCAAAGGAAGAGAATATTACCCAAAAACTACCTGAAAATGTGTATTTCATTCTTAGGCAAGCTTGGCAATTGTTTTAATCTCTTCCATGGGAGCCAGTCTTCATGTGTATGAACTCTGTAGCTTGTGGTCTTCTCTTGGTAATGTTAACATGGAGCAAATTCCTCTGGGTAACTTGCTTTGTGTGCCCAGAATACAACTACTGAGAATGTAACTGTTGGCAGCCCTTTAGTGGGTCTGAGACTGCCTTACTCCTGGGGCCTAAACTGGTTAATGTGGGATCCAGGAGCCTTCTGTGTATTCACTTTTGACCCCGAGTCATCATTTTATGTTCCCATCTGGGCCTTTCCACATTTATCTCTTGCAGGCTGCTGAAATCAACAAGTGAACTTGCATTCCTGCTTCTGTGTTAGACTGCACCAAAATATTGCCATAATCAGAAGAGAAACATTTGTAGAAGCTCTGGGAGTCTTAGATATTAATCATTTGACAGATAAAAATCAGGAGATTTTGGGCTTGTGTTGATTCCAGAGGTGAAGGGTGGTCTTTTTTTTTTTTTTTAAAAAAAAAAACAAAACCAAACAGCCATTCCTCAAAAGGATATTATTTCTGGCCCCTTAGCCGAGTCCAAGTTTCAAAAGGCAATCTCGCTAAACCCAAGTTCTTCTGCATTACAAATAAACTAGCATTACCATGCACCCCATAAGCAGCAGCAAGAGCTGTTTTTGCTTCAACCCATAGCACAGTTCAGAAGGTCAGACGTGACCACAGTATCTCCTGTTATTTCAGGGCTCACATGTGTTTGCCTTGGCGCCATTTCCCTGGCATTCGGTTTCCGTTATTTTTCCATGGGTTTGGCTTGCAGAAATCAAAGAAGCATATTTTTGAAAATAAGTGAAGTTCGGACAGATGAAGTATTCTGAACTGGTGGTGACTGGACCCAGTGGGAGGCAATACATGCCTCCCTGTTCACATCCAGTAGCATGGTCCTGACCCTGAATACAGCAAACGCGAGTGATAGTAAAGGTGGAGGCTGCCGCACTCCTCAGTGCTGGCCAGAGCCGCCTCCTCACTCCCCAGCCAGACTCCAGTGATGCTCAGCTGTCTCCCTTCAGGGTACCTGTTGAGGCTGGAGCTAAATACTCAGGAGAGTGGAGGGTCTCCCTCGATGAACCATTGTCCATTTTAGCCTCAGTGACAGCTGATTGTTGTTAGTGGGAAGATAATGAGATTGGCCCACTGCTTTGGCTTGTTTTTGTTGCTGCTGGGAGCTCTCTGCAGCATGTGTCTGCAAAACAGACACTCCTGCTGTATAAAACACAATTAAAATCACGACTGTGGGGTTAAACTGATAGCAGAGTCTTCAGGGCCTGTAGTTACCATAGAGCAGAAGATATGGTAGGTGGGGTGGGGATGGTTGAAGCCTGGGTGGTACAGTGGCTCCCAAGCTTGTTTGCCCACTGAGGTCACTTGGAAAGTTTCAAAAACTATGCATCATCTTCTCTATCTTAAGTGTGTGTGTATGCTCAGTTGTGAGGACTGACCCCATGGACCGTAGCCCACCAGGCTCCTCTGTCCATGGGATTTCCCAGGTGAGAATGCTGGAGTGGGGTGCCAATTCCTCCTCCAGGGGATCTTCCCGACCCAGGGATCTACGCTGTCTTTCCTGTGACTTCTGCATTGCCTGGAGGATTACTTTACCACTTGAGCCACCTGGGGAAGAGGTTATCATTTAATTTGTTTGCAGACTCACCGGGAGTTTTGGCAGTTTTTTAAAGGTCCCCAGGAGACTTGGGAACCACTGATGTGGCAGCAAGAGCCCAAATGTTGAAGTTGCACAACCTTGGTTTGAGTCTCAACTCCAAAATTTAAGGGCTTTTTGACTTTGGCCAAGCCATGAAACAGTTCCAAGTCTCAGCTTTCTCATTTTCAATATGGGGATGATCTTTTCTCCCTTATGTAGCTGTTACAGAGAGTGAGTATGAATATGTTATGTTTTCAATACCAAAAATGTTACATTAGTAGTCAGAGATTTGGGTAGCAGTGCAAGTCCTGGCATTTCCTAGGCCATGCAGTGGAGTTGTTAATAGTTTGGGCTCTGAACCCTGTCTCCACTGTTTGACCTTGGGCAAATGTCTTTGCCTCTAAATCTTCATTCCCCTTGTTGATAAAATGGGGGGTTGTTCTTACTTTATAGGGTTGATATGAGGTTTAAATGACAGATACACTTAGCATTTATGTTAGACAATATGAAATTACTATTTTGCAGCTTTAAAGTGGTAGAATATCAGCATTTTCTTGTGTTTAACCTAATACTGGGTTTTCAAAAATGTTAGTAATTATTATTACTATTAATCAATATGACCTGGAGACAGTTATTTCAGAGTAGCTCAGTTTCCCCATCCATAAAATGAACACATTTAGAGTTTGCTTCTTCGCAGAATTGATACCAGATTTCCGTGAAATGATGTTTGTGAAATCACTTTGAAGATTATCAAATATGAATAAATCATGATAACAAAAACATTCTTGGAAACTGGGCATCTCCTGTATGTAATAGTAAATATTTAGTTAAAGGGGTATGACTGAACAATGTGAAACTTAGGAAGGGAACTGAGTCATATGGAGAATGCCTTGTCCTTTGGAATTCAGACAAAATTACTTTTTAAAGGCTACTCCAAGTTTATTGCCACTCCAGCCTTGTGGGGAGCAGAGAGCAGTGAACCCCACGGCTCCTACCATGGACCAACTTGCTTTATTGTTGAGGAGAGGTGTGGTCCTTCTGTGCAGGAATAACTGCCACGTGATACCTACCCCACGCCGGACTCTGCTGAAGTTCCTTACACACATGGCCTCATCTCATTCTTGGTGAGATCCCCAATTTTCGCAAGGGAGGAAATTATTATCCCAATTTTTCACAGGTGAGGAGATGGGGGCACAGAGAGATTAAATAACCTGTCCAAAGTCACAGAGGTGTAATAGTAAAAGACATTTGAGAAACGGGGATTGTGGAAAACATTTGTGGTGATGAATACATTCAAAATCACATCAAATTATAACAAATAACAAACTTTTTTATCTAGAGCTCTTCTGTGCTTTTCTACCTTTCACTTTTCCTTTTGGCCTTGCCATGTGGCATGCGCAGTCTGAATTCCCTGACCAGATATCAAACCCATGGCTCCTGCCTTGCAAGTGTGGGATCTTAAACTCCTCAGCGTAAGCCATGCAATATTTTCTACAAGAAATATATCTAGGCGCTGATTAAAAAGCTTACTTTAACATTCCTTGTAGAAAATGTCTCCTGGCTTTTGCTGAGTATGGCTTGCTCCTAGCTTTTGGGTTTTGACCTCATTTTCATCCCTGACAGTGGGTGGCCTTGGGTGGGAAAAATAGCTTCTTCGTGTCTGTAGTTTCTCCACCTATAACATGGGTCTAATAATGCCTCCCTTGAAAGCATGTTGTGGAGACTAATTATCATAATGTCAGGTTTTTTTGTGTGCCTCTGATGCAGACGAAACCCAAAGGGCCACCCAGACTTCAGCCCTGTGGTAAAAGCTTGGTTTCTCTTGGATGGAGACAAGAGTATTGCTTCTTGGTGGGCTTCCAGACCCTCTCACTGTCTTCTCCGTGCATAGGGCAGCGCCGGGTCTCTTCTTTCACACACAGCATTACTTGGAGTAAGTTACCATAAATACCCTGTGGTCAAGGAGTAAGCGATACCGCTTATTACAAAGTTATGTGAGAAACGGTTTCAACTAGTAGGGATCATGGAGGCGGTGACGATGTCACTTGGTGTGCTTGCTCATGATCCAGTGAGGAGAATTCTGTTCCACTGAGGAAATGCTTACAAAGGATCAGCTTTATTTCACGGCAGTAACAGTGGCTCCTGGGATGCACGGTATAGCCGCATAGGTATTACTCCGGAGCGCGTCAGAAAAGCAGAATCTCAGGCCCCCACACCACGACCACTGCCTCAGATTCTGCACGCTAACAGAATCCACAGGTGGTTGGAAGGCTCATTAAAGCCTGAGAAGTACCTCTCTCCTCTTGGAACTGTAACAGTGATGACACGCTTTGTGATGGAGCTGGGAATCCATCCGGTCAAGGTTGATTAGGCTCCAAAGCTCATGTTCTACTCTCTCCACTGCTCTGCCTCCTCTCAAGTGATGCAGATAGGGTTTGATTTATTGCTGAAATGCGATCTGACCTTCCAGGAAGAGGTCTGGCCATGGCTACTACAGTGGGGTACATACTCCTCAGTTCAGGAAACTTCTAGATAAAAGCAGCTTTTATCACAGTGTTTATAATTTTGTTACATGTGTGATTGTAACAAATCACTTTTTTTTTTAAGCTCAAGATATTTCCTTGCCTGAAAAATAAAACTGAGAAAGCAATTTGGGAAAGGGGATGGAGGGAGGAAGTAGAGAAAAAAAGAAGGGAGAAAAAAGAGCAGAAAGGAAAGAAAAAGTAATCCTTTGAGGGAACCCAACTTTTCAGACTACAGTTATCCATCCTGATTATGGAGGTGAATGAAATTTTTGTTAATCTTTAAGGGCTGAGGTTTTAATTAAAAAATTTTTTTAAATGAGGATTTTTTGAAATAATTGAACAGTATCAGTGAAAGAGTATGCCAAAACAGTGTTTTCCTTTTTTTCCCTTCCCTTTGAGCTCATTTTTAGACTATTAAAATGACCAAACCAGGGTGCTGCTGCTGCTGCTGCTAAGTCGCTTCAGTCACGTCTGACTCTGTGCGACCCCATAGACGGTAGCCCACCAAGCTCCCCCATCACTGGGATTCTCCAGGCAAAAACACTGGAATGGGTTGCCATTTCCTTCTCCAATGCATGAAAGTGAAAAGCGAAAGTGAAGTCGCTCAGTCGTGCCTGACTTTTAGCGACCCCATGGACTGCAGCCTACCAGGCTCCTCTGTCCATGGGATTTTCCAGGCAAGAGTACTGGAGTGGGGTGCCATTGCCTTCTCCCCAAACCAGGATGAAGTACCAATAAATCTTTATATCATTGTGACTTGATTTTGATTGCCATTTTCAAGCAGTAGCCCATAACTGTGACATTTATTCCTTTTTTAAGATAACATACTATGGCCAGAATGATCTCTGAAAAGTGAAAATTTGAACTCCTAATGAATTACTTTATCTAGAGTTTTGATCATCAATTGTTGTTCAGTTGCGAAGTTGGGTCTGATTCTTTGCAACCCCATGAACTGCCGCACCCCAGGCTTCCCTGTCCTTCACTACCTCCCAGAATTTGCTCAAAAAAATGTTTATTGAGTTGGTGATGCCATCCAACCATTTCATCCTCTGTCACCCTCTTCTCCTCCTGCCCTCAATCTTTCCCCAGCATCAGAGTCTTTTCTAATGAGTTGGCTCTTTGCGTCAGGTGGCCAAAGTATTGGAGCTTCAGCTTTAGCATCAGTTCTTCCAACACATGTTCAGTGTTGATTTCCTTTAGGATTTACTGGTTTGACCTCCTTGCTATCCAAGGGACTCTCAAGAGTCTTCTCCAGCACCACAATTTATCAATGGCTGTTACTATAAAAAGACAAGAAATCAGGAATTATATTCCTTCCACTGGTAGTATAGAACCACCTAAGAAACAGTCTTACTAAAAGATAGGAGATGAATCTCCTCAAAATTTTGTATCTAACTACCAGTGTACAGGAAACACAGAGGTCACAACTGTCACCTGGGTCTTTTGGAATGCTTGCTCTTGGGTTGATCTGTCTTGGACTCCAGCTGCCATGCAGCAAGAAGCTCCAGACACATGGAAAAGCTGCGCATAGTCACTTTGGTTGACAGCCCCAGCTGAGCTCCCAGCTGGTAGCTGTCACTTGCTGTCAGCACGTGAATGTCCAGACATCTTGGACAACCAGCTGACACAGGACCACAATTGCATGAGAGACCCCTGACGTGTACTGCTCAACTGATCCCTGTTAACACACAGAACCAAGAGAGTTAATTATAACTGTCTTGAGGCACTAAGTTTCGGAATGATTTGTTAAGTAGTGTTAGGGATGGAATGTCCCCCCTGCCCAGATTCCTATGTTGAAGCCCTATGCCCCAATGTGATGGTATTAGGAGATGGGGCCTTTGGGCTATAAATAGGTTTAGATGAATTCATGAAAGGTGGGGTCCCCATGAGGGGACTGGTGTTCTCGTAAGAGGAAGAAGAGAAACAATAAAGTCCTAGTGAATAGCACAGCAAACTATATTCAATATCCTGTGATAAACTATATGCAAAAGAATATATTAAAAAAGAATGTATATACGTGTGTGTGTGTGTGTGTGTGTGACTGAATCACTTTGCTGTACAGCAGAAATTAACGCAACATTGAAAATCAATTACGCTTCAATAGAAAAAAGAGGAGAAGAGAGACCAGACTCCTTCCTTCTCTCTGCCATGTGAAGGTACAGCAAGAAGGCAACTGGGCTTCTCACCAGGAACCAAATTTGCTGACACCTTGACCTTGGACTTCCTAGCCTCCAGAATTCTGAGAAATAAATGTCTGTTTAAACACCCCATCTACAATATTTTATTAGATAGCAGCCCCATCTGACTAAAGCAAATGGCAACAATCATATCAGTACTCAGTACTCTACTGGCTGTGGAAGACGGGGCAAAGTGAGGAAATTAAGATCACCCCAGATTTTGGTCTTGGGAGAGTGTGTGACCCATGGTCCTATTCACTGAGCTAGCAAACCCAGGAGGAGGAGCAAGTTGGGGATGGAAAGTGTTAGTCACTCAGTTGTGTCTGACTGTGACCCCATGGACTATAGCCCATCAGGCTCTCTGTCCATGGAATTCTCCAGGAAAGAATACTGGAGTGGGTTGCCATTTCCTTCTCCAGCGGATCCTCCCAACCCAGGGGTCGAACCTGGGTCTCTTGCACTGTAGACAGATACTTTACCAGGATGGGAGGGGAGGAAGAAATTAATGATTTTCATCATTATTTTAATAATAGATATTAGTTTTAGAATTGATAAATAATTTAAAAAAGCATTATAACTGTCTTGAGCCACTAAGTTTTGGAATGATTTGTTAAGTAGTGTTAGGGACTGACTGTCCCCCCGGCCCAGATTCTTTGTTTATTGTAGTTTCCTTTAGCCTTGTTTGCTCTTTGTTTTCTACAAAATTGCAGGGGCTATTTTCCCCCCACTATCCTGAAACATCGGAGATGGCAATGGCACCTGACTCCAGTACTCTTGCCTGGAGAATCCCATGGACGGAGGAGCCTGGAAGGCTGCAGTCCATGGGGTCGCTGAGGGTCGGGCACGACTGAGCGACTTCACTTTCACTTTTCACTTTCCTGCATTGGAGAAGGAAATGGCAACCCACTCCAGTGTTCTTGCCTGGAGAATCCCAGGGACGGGGGAGCCTGGTGGGCTGCCCTCTATGAGGTTGCAGAGTCAGACATGACTGAAGTGACTTAGCATCCTAAAACATACCAATATGACAACCTTTTTGGAAATTTATTTAACTCAAGATCTTGGACAAAAAATCCAACATGAGCTTCTAATAGCAACTCTGGCTACCTTCTGTAAAATTTCAAATAAAAATAAATAAAATAAATGTTGCTGTTGGGAATTATTTGTTTTGGTAAAACAGCTTCCTGTTTTCACCAGGGCTAAGTCTTCAGGGAAATCCTAGACATTCATCCCTGTGACAGGGTTCCTGGTCTGTGACTCAAGGGGCAGATGAGGTTATGCTTTCAGTGCTTCCAAGAAACAAAATTCACTGGGTAATTATTTGTCTATGCAGTTCAAATGGAAAAAGTAAAATGAACCTGGAGATGCTCAGAGAAATGGCATGAATTTCTGGTTGTGCAATGGTCTACTTATTCATTCATTTATTATTATTCCGAAAATATTTGTCGAGGGACTTACTTCCCTGGTGGTCCAGTAGCTAAGACTCCATGTTCCCTATAGGGGGACCAGGCTTGATCCCTAATCAGGGAATGAAGAGCCCACGTGCCACAACTAAAGATCTTGCATGCCACAATGATGATTGAAGATATTATGTGTTGCAACTAAGACCCAGAGCAGCCAAATAAATACATATTTAAAGATATATTTATTGAGAACCTACCATGTATCAGGTCCAAAGATAAGTGTCAGGGATCCAATGGTAAGCAAAAGGAAAAAGAAAGTTAGTCACTCAGTCACTCTGAGTGACACAGAAAGTTAGTCACTCTTTACGACTCCGTGGGCGATAGCCTGCCAGATTCCTCTGTCCATGGGATCTCCAGACAAGAATACTGGAGTGAGTTGCCATTCCCTTCTGACCCAGGGATCGAACCCTGCTGGCAACGCAGCCAGTAATTCTCTAATTTGTCCAGTGAGAGAGACAAATCATTAAGCAAATAGTTTTGCAAATACATACATAAATGTGACGACAGAAAGCCCCTCAACAAGTAGCTAGTGAATGCCTACTATATGCTTATCCTTGTGTTTAGTGCTGTGGGAACTATCAAGGGGGTTTCGGTGACATTTGTTTTCAACAGCATCACCGTCCAAATGGAGAAGCAATGAAGGACCGGAAGTGCTCCTCTGTGTAGTGCAGACTTAGAAGGCAATGTTGGAGCAAACAAGATATTTTTTTTAATTTGGAAAAATAACATATATATACAACATGTATAACATGGTAAAACACATTCAAATAGTACATTAATAGTACTATTAATGGCTCAACAGGTGTTAGCTGTTTCTTGTGCATTCTTCAAAAAGATTTTCTTGCATTCTTGAGACAATATATATTCCATACATATTACCCTTCTATTTTAAATTCTAATTTTAATACATAATTTCTACTGCTTACATTAACCACAGAAGATATTAAAATCACAAAGCTAAGATTTGCACATATTTAAAAATGAAAACAATATAAAAATATTTTTAATGGAAGTCAAAGCCTCTTCAGGACTAACTGTTGTTCATTGTGTTTCTTTCTTGAAAAAACTATCCATATGCCATCACAGGAGTAGGAAGAAAAGATTCTTGGTTCAACCACTCATATATTCAAGAAAGAAGACTTTCTTTGTTGCTGCTCATCACTAAAGATTCAAAAAGATACCCTGGGAATATCAAATATTTTCATGACTTGTGACGGGGGGTTGGGTGACCTCTCTTCAAATACAGTTATTCTTTCTGGCTAAACTCTAAATCTTCCCTTATTGGTTTAGGTTTTTAGAAACTAAAACCAAGAAGACACCTAAAGATAATTTCTACTTTTCTGCACTATCTTATCCCTTTTCAAAGACAAGGATCATGGAGATTGATATTTAAGTGGTAAGGGCTAGGAATAATGAACATAAAAGGAGAAAGAAATTATCAGTTAAAAAAAATCTTATCATAACACATAGCCAAAATGTTGTGTTTAAGTCCATATCTGGAGTTCGTGTTTTCAGGTGTACCCAGTCAAGGCCCAGTGACTGTGAAATGGGTGGAAAGTGAGGTTGGCACGTGGGGTTCCAGTCTCTGCCTTGCTCACAATCAGCCCCTATGACCTTAGGTAAGTGTCTTCCTCTATCAGACTGTAATTTGATCAAATGAAAGATGAATAGGTTAGCGTATGGGATTGAATTGAATAGGAAATATCCTTTTGCTAATATTAATGGTAAGTATTATTCTGTAAGACATTTGTAGAGTGAGTGTGTGTGTGTGTGTGTGTGTGTGTGTGTGCGTGCGCGTGTGTTTGGTAGGTCACTGCATATAATGTATTTCTCAGGGGAGCCATGATCAGAAAGTCTGGAAGTCCCTGGACTAGAGGACACAATGCTACAGATCTGAAATTAACTGGCCAACAATCGTGAAAATAAAAGAATCTGAGATTTTTATAGCAGTGGTCTGCTGGCACTATAGGCTATGAGGATGGAGACATTTTTTTCCACAAATGCCAAAGGAACCCACCTAACACTCAGTTATTTCTTCTCCTCTGCTGCTGCTGCTGCTGCTAAGTCGCTTCAGTCGTGTTCAACTCTGTGCGACCCCATAGACGGTAGCCCACCAAGCTCCCCCGTCCCTGGGATTCTCCAGGCAAGAACACTGGAGTGGGTTGCCATTTCCTTCTCCAATGCATGAAAGTGAAAAGTGAAAGTGAAGTCTCTCAGTCATGTCTGACTCTTGGCGACCTCAGAGACTGCAGCCTATCAGGCTCCTGTGTCCATGGGATTTTCCAGGCAAGAGTACTGGAGTGGGCTGCCATTGACTTCTCGGTTCTTCTTCTAGCCTCATTCAATTATATGTATTTTTATTCTCTTCTTTTCTTTCATTCTCTTCTTTCTCCCTTGTTTCCCTCTTCCCCTTCTTCCTTCTTTTTCTCCCTTTTTATTTCTCCTCTATTCTTCTCCTTTTCCCCCTTTCCTTCCACCATGTTGCCTTGTGGGTACAGATTTCATTGACATGCTTCCTCTCACATCACCACTAAGGACACCTAAGATATTGTAAAGTCTTTATATTAAATACTGCAGACCCTTTCTACCCAGTGCAGTCCATTGGCCAGTAGCTACAGCATCACCTGGGAGCTGATTAGAAGGCAGTATCTCAGGCCCTGTCCCAAACTTCCTGAAATAGAATCTGCATTTTCACAAAATATTATATGAGTCTTATGAACATTCAAGCATGAAAAGCACTGCCATAGCACTGACGTTCTTCCTAAATCAAACAAACCTTTGAAAATCTGTCATTGAATCCTTAAACACAATTATCCACAGATGCTTCCCATCAGCACGGTCACAGAAGATGCTCCACTCCCTTGGAAATTAGATGTGTTTAGGGGTGGGGAAGATGTGGAGAAGTGAAGGTTTGGATGTCTATGTGTTGGGGGGGTTGGCTTCCCCTGGGGCTCTGGACAAAAGACATTTAGTCAGGGAGGCACATGTCTGGCTGTCCTGATAAACATCAAGTCTTTGCTTGTTTGTCAAGGCATGGTGGATGATGTGGTTTGTGGTTTCAGGACCTGTTGTATGTTGTCAGACACCAGCCTTAGGACATGGTAGTTAGTTTCAGTTGGCTCAGAAAGGAGCATCATTCTACTTACTTTCCTTCCCTGGGAAACATGGAATGATTTGGAGGTCATCCACTGAGGGTTCATCTGTTATAAGAAGGGTGGCAACGCCTGGATTTCCTGGGACAGTCCCAAGTTGACACCCGCTTCCCAGAAAAAATTACTAATAGTGGCCACTTTTATATTCAAATGTGTCTCCAATAAACTGTGGTCACACCAATTGTAATAGATTCCAGAAGGAAGCAGACCTAAGGAACTGGGTAAAAATGAATCTAACAAATGGAAGAGAGAGATACCCCCGATTCTTTTGGCTGCCAAGGCCCAAGGCCAGAAAAAAGATTTCCTGTCAGTGGCCCTGCTACTAGATATCTGAGGATGTTTCGGTTAGCTAGAGTGTTCTGAGTAATTCCCAGATTAATGCTAGTTCTAAGATTTTACTTTATCATCTTGGTCTAACTTCTGACTTCTCCAGGGTTGGCTGTCTTTCTGGTTAGACTGCCTCCACCTAGGACAGACCATGTTTTTGACTGCCTTGAACTTTTGCTGCTATTACAATAAAGAATGAATTTATGTGAATCTCAGATGTCTTTGGTCTTTGTGTCTCCTGATTCACACTTACAATAAATGAGATAGTGGTTGAAATGTAGTCTTTTTGTATGATTATTATCACCCACTAGCTTCTGCAAAACTGTATCTTCCTCTGGGGAAAAAGCATCCTCCAGCTAAGATAAGGATCCATTCTGAGCCCTGAACTGAAAGGTGGGGTCTCTTCCTCTGTGCAGGCTCCATAGTCTCTGGGCTGTGGTCCAGGCCAAGTGACAAATCAGATTGGTCCAGATGCTCACTTGGGCTCCCTGCTGGGCCACTGGGCTGGACCCAGTCCCCCCAATCCCATCTCCTCTGGTTGCTGCCTCTAGCCATTGAGTTGAGTCTCCACCCCCTGCCTCCACTCCCTTACAATTCTTAGGAGTGAGGAGAGTTAAATAACTCCCATCCTCCAACTCTTGCCCCAGGCACAATCAAGGCTCTACAACAAGTGTCCTTGAAGACTAAGATTAAACAGAAAAAGGTAATATCCACATCTTCTAAATGGTTATGAGTGGAAGACAGAGAGCCCTCAAGACACGAGCTTCCCAGGACTCCCAGCGTATTCCTTTTCGATTTTTCCTGATGCATTTGAAGGGCCATAAAGCAGATCACATGACCCGATGCTCCAGGCACTTTGCTGTCCTTGCATTTGGCTCTTGCATATTTAAGGTGGGGCTCAGAAAATGCTTTGTCTCCTCTGGTCCCATCAAGTAGCCACTAGGTGAACATTCCGGTGGAGCTAGTGGGATTTCAGAGTTTCATTTGTTAATGCTGGGCAGGCCTCGGCAGATCAGGGATGAGGAAGCACAAACAGGTGGGCTCTGAGGAGCGTCTGCACTTGGCTGGGACACATTGTGATGCTGTCTCGGGGAGCTGGTGTTTATTTTTCCAGTCATGCTGAGTCCTAGGAGGTGTTAGATTTCACTAAAGCCTTCATGACTCATGACTCCAGGAGAGCTCAGATTCCATGCCCCCTCCTCCTCAACCCCATGTGTCTTGCTCTTCAAAATGAAGACAGCAAAATCTCTTAGAGCAGGCTCTTGTGGAAAAGGACCATTTCTTGATTGATTTGAGGGGAGTCCTTTACGAACTCAAAGAGCCCTCTCATTGGAAGATGGGGTTGTCATTCTGAGGAGTTTGTTTGCAGAGGCTGATTTTCCACAAATGTTTTCAAATAACCAAACCAAGCTTATCTTTTGAAATAGTCCCACTGGAGTCTTGTCTCCATCCCCACATTTGCTGCCAGGATTCGGAGTGTGCTGGAATTACCTTTAGAGACAGTGTTGGCGACAGAGGAGAGATTTGGCTCCTGTTAAGTTTTACCTCATTTTTGACCTGAACACCCCTGTCTGGCTTGGTCTCTGTGCTCATTCATCAGACTTGGTACAAAATGTCAGTTGGCTTCTCCAGAAATCGAAACTTCTCTCCCCAGATTGGAGTCTTGCCATTATTGACAGGATTTAATGGAATATACCAAGACTTTTCAGGCAAGTTCCAAAGGGGAGTTTTAGAAATTCACTGAATTATCAACTGTGTCCTTGGGACAAGGCTCCAACTTTAAGAGGTGATCAGTGTGGAAGGCAATGCTTGTTTGGAACACACACACACTCATAGACCAGTTAATATACTACAATAATCTTAATCATGTTATCCCTTACCACTTCCCTAGTGCATTAACAATTGTTTGTTATTTATTTTGTTTTGGGAAGAGTAGTAAATAATCAGTAAATTTATTCATTAGCTCATGTATTATTTAGTCATTGATTCAGTCAAAGTACGTTTGGCATTTGACTTTCAATAACAAAAAAAAGCAAAAACAAAAACACAACATGTTCAATGACCTGATTCTAATAGAAGAGATAGTTGACTATTAATCAAAGAAGCACCCAAATAAATGTAAATAAAACAAGACCCACTGTGATAAGAGCCACGGAGGAGAGGAACATACATGGAGCTAACTGCTGCTAAGTTGCTTCCGTCGTGTCCAACTCTGTGCGACCCAATAGAGGGCAGCCCACCAGGCTTCTCTGTCCCTGGGATTCTCCAGGCAAGAACACTGGAGTGGGTTGCCATTTCCTTCTCCAATGCATGAAAGTGAAGTCACTCAGTCGTGCTGGACTCAGCAACCCCATGGACTGCAGCCTACCAGGCTCCTCCGTCCATGGGATTTTCCAGGCAAGAGTACTGGAGTCGGGTGCCATTGCCATCTCCGATATGGAACTAAGAGACAGTCTAAAAGAGAGCACTCCGGGTCAGCGAGGATCTGGAGGAAGAGGGACACTGATTAGATGAAGGCGAGGGTAGTGCAGGAGCTTTTCTGTGAGAGGACAGCACAGGTAAAGCCTAGGTAAAGTCCCTATAACCAGAGAGATGACAGAGAGTCGGAAGGATAAAGAAGGCCAGTGTGGCTGCTGCTCGGAGCATGGCAGGGAATGAGGATGGGGACAGTGGCAATGGAAGACCACACGGGACCCTATAGACATGGAGACCCCATACTTCCTTGTCCAGACTGAAACACTTGTGAATGTAAAATGAAGGGCTATTGATAATGACCCTAATAGGCGCTGTTGTTGTTCAGTCACTCAGTTGTGTCTGACTCTTTGCGACCCCAGAGACTGCAGCTTGCCAAGCTTCCCTGTGCATTACCAACTCCTGGAGCTTGCTCAAACTCATGTCCATCGAGTCGGTGATGCCATCCAACCATCTCATCCCCTGTCTGTCACCCCTTTCTCCTCCTGCTGTCAAACTTGCCCAGCACGAGGGTTCTTTCCAATAAGTCAGTCCTTCCCATTAGGTAGCTAAAGTATTGGAGCTTCAGCTTCAACACCAGTTCTTCCGATGTATATTCAAGGTTGATTTCCTTTAGGATTAAATGGTTTGATCTCCTTGCTGTCCAAGGGGCTCAAGTTTTCTCCAGCACCATGGTTTGAAAGTATCAGTTCTTTGGTGCTCAGCCTTCTTTATGGTCCACCTCTCACATCTGTACTGGAAAATAAATCACAACTATTCTGAGCAAACCAGGACACGTGCTCCTCTTACTTACAGATCATGCTAGTGATTTTGGTCTACATCCTAAAAACAATGTTAAACGGGGTTTAAGCTTGGTAACGAGAATGAGGGCTGCATTTTGAAAAGATCTTCCAGGTTACACAGTCAGGACAGGAATGGTGATCGCTTGCTTAAATACTCAGAATCATAGCTTAGTTTGGATAAATTGTCTTTTTGCGCCAGCCTCCCTTCTCTGCTCCCATCCCAGTGCTCAGCACACATCTGGGCAGCAGCTGCAGAGCTGGATTCCAGAGGCTCTGGCTAATTTGTAGAATGATGGGGAAGATGCCTGGCAATGGAGCGTTCCCATTAGTGCTGCTCATGTTTGAGCTGCAAGCTTGATGCCTTCCACATGCTCCTCTTTTGTTCTGACCCTCCTGGGGTCAGGCCAGCAGTGATCTCTTTGGAGGAATTTGGTTCAACCTACTGTCTTTCATGGCTAAAATTTTTATAAAAATGGGCCTTTGCATGTAAATCAATGGGCACAATGTCTTGAAGCTGCAAAGGGCTTTATTCATGTGCCGATGTCTCTTCTTGAATTTCTTCTCTGTCTTTGGTAGAGCCACAGAGTTAAAGGGAGCTCTAAGAGATCTGAATTCCTTCTTGGGCCCACTGGGGAGTGGTTGTCCCAGCAACAGCGGAGCTCTTCTGGGGACCTGGAACACTCTTCCTCCTGGGATTCTGTCTTTCCTCACTCCCCTCTGTTTCCATGTCCATCCTTCCAGCCAGAGCCACCATCTTCTCGCACCTGGACCACTGCAGTGGCCTTCACTGGTCTCCCTGCTTCTACTGCAGCCTCTCTCCTATCCGTGTACATATCACAGCCAGAGTGCTCTTTTAAAAATAAGAATCAGGGACCAGGTGGTCCAGTAGTTAAGAATCCACCTTGGAATTCAGGGGACATGTGTTCGATCCCTGGTCGGGGAACTAGGATCCCACATGCCTCGGTGGAACTATCCAACACGCTGTAGCAAAAGATCCCGAATGCCACAGTGTAGATCCTGCGTGCCACAACTAAGACCCGATGCAGTCAAATAAACATTCAAAAATAAAAGCGAAAAATAAAAGCAAGAAAAAGTCGAGTCAGTCTGGCTTAAGCCTTGGAACAGCTTCTCATTGCCTTTTGATTAAAATCTACTCTCCTTACTATACTCACAAAGCCCTGCTTCCCACCTGTTTCTCCAACCGTCTCCCTCACTGTTGTCACCATCACACACTGTGTTCCAGCCCCAGTGACTTCTTGTTTTTCTCAGACACACAAACTCATTTTGTGCCCTAGAGCCGGAACACTCTCTCCATGACTATTTGTGAAACTGGCTCCTTATTTGTTAGGCCTCCATGAAGTGACGCCTACATAGAAAGGCTTTTCCTGGCTGTTTGCATATCATGGGTCCCTCTTATTCATCTTGACCTCAGGTCCTTTTATTGTTTATGACAAACAACTCGTAATTTTTATTAGTTTCATTGCTTTATTTCAACCCGTCTCCGAGGGCTGGGCCATGCCTGCCTCATTCGTGTCTGTGTCCTCTGTACCAGGCACAGAGCTAGTGTGTAGTAGGTGTCCTCAATAAATATTTGTGGAGTAAATGAGCAAACGACAGTGGATTACTTTTTGTTTAACAGCTCCATTTGCTATGAAGTAATTTCTTTTTTTAAAAAATGAAGTCATTTCTTATTGAAACCTTATATCCGTGGTTGTCTTTTATTACCGTCCTCTTTGGAATTCTTTTTTTCTAACAAAGCCCCTCCCCACCTCCGTACTTAAAGACCATTCTCTTGTCCATTCTAAGGTTTCTTTTCTCTCTTTGAAAAATCCCTAGCTCTGTAGTTACCATAAGATCCAGCAATCCCACTCTTGGGCATATATCCAGAAAAGACGAAAGAACTACATGCACTCCAATGTTCACTGAAGCTCTATTCACAATAGCCAAGACATGGAAACAGCTTAAATGTCCATCAACAGGAGAAGGGATAAAGCTGTGGTGCGTATATACCATGCAGTATTACTCAGCCGTAAGAAACAATGAAATAATGCCATTTATAGCAGCAAGGATAGACCTAGAGATTAACATACTAAATGAAGTCAGACAGAGACAATTATATGGTATTACTTGTATGTGGAATCTAAAAAACGGTACAAATGAACTTATTTACAAAACAGAAATAGACTCAGAGGCATAGAAAATAGACTTATGGTTGCCAAAAGGGAAGTGGGGGAGGGATAAATTGAGAGCATGGGATTAACAGGTGCACTCTACTATAAAAAAGATCCCTAGGTTTTTTCATTTCATATTATGATGTGATGTCTTCTTCGATGAATCTTACTGTTCTTTCAGCCTATCACATTCTTTTTGGATTCCAAATCTGTCATCTACCACAGTGGCTATGCCTCCCAACTTCTGGGCAAATCACACATTTGATAAATACGTGAAGTCCTCATCAAGAAAATACATTGACTGTCCTGAGGGAGAGTCCTTTCTTCAGGACATTAATAATTTAATGATCCCATGGGAAAAAAATTAGAGAACTTTCCTTTAAATAGAAAGCCGAGCTGAATGCTTCAACTAAGATACAGAAATTCTATTGCTGTCTAGATAACATTTCCAACTAGATGCATTGCCTGCTTCACACACTGAATGTATTTGAAAGGAAAGTTATAATTTATGATGCATAGCAGTAGGTGGTCATTTATTAAAAACTTTTAAAAATATTCATTTATTTTATTTGGCTGAACTTGGTGATGGACAGGGAGGCCTGGCGTGCTGTGATTCATGGGGTCGCAAAGAGTCAGACACAACTGAGCGACTGAACTGAACTGAACTGGGTCTTAGATGTGGCATGTGGGATCTAGTTCTCTGACCAAGGATCAAACCAGGAACCCCTACACTGGGAGTGTGGAGCCTTAGCCATTGGGCTACGAGGGTAGTCTGTCAGTGGTTATTTAAATGGTGGTTTTGCAGACTAAGTCACAACATGGAATAATGATTCTGCTATGTGAAATATGGTAAATGGGAAAAGCACAATGCAAAATTATGTCATGAGCTAATTTTCTTCTCTATCTTGAAATATGTAGCTTTCACATTTATAATGAAAAACATACATTGATACCAAGGCTTTACTTACATTCCTCTTATAAAATTCAGTGTTTTATGTTAAAGAACCTAGCTTTCTCACAGACGTAGGGATTAGGAGTTGTTCTTTACATACAACTGGGAAAATCAATCCCTCCCCTCCTATCTTATCACTCAGAGGGCTTAAAAATATGTTTGTGTCTCGTTCTCTAAGGCTGTGGTTCTTTTGTTTGGAATGGTACTGACACTTTTTCTATGAGGTGTATTTTTGAGAAAAAGATGTGGAACAGATAAAGGTGTGTTTTTTTTTTTTAAATTCCCCCTTTCCTTTGACCTTTTCTTCTGGCCTCAGGTGAAGATGTCACACCATCCCCATCACAGCCACTGATTTCATTTCCAGACTTCCTCCTCCTCCTGATCTGCAGCAAAGCTTAACCTGTTCCCCCAGTGCCATTTCCTCACAGCATCTGTCTCTATCACATTATACACATTTCCTTGACTCCAAAAGAGTATTGATCATTATAAAAGTCTATAAAGTTCAGAAAAAATATAAAGAAGGAAGGCATCACTCATTGCTCAATCACCCAGAAAGACTCCCTGTATTAAAAATTAATCTTTAAATTCCTGTTGTTGGTGGCCATTTAATTCACTGTCATGGGGCTGCTGGTGCATTTTCTTAGGAAAAAGGGCTGTTTGCCTTCTTTAAATGAAACCAAAAAGGCAGCCACTTACTCCATCTTCTTGGAAGTCCATCCCTTCTCTTCAGATCCCGTGTGGAGAAGATGCAACTTAATGGTCTTCCCCTATTTGTTCATTCAATTATCCATCTAGATTGCACTTCTCATTCCAAGGCAGCTCTCCAACTCCCAGCAATGTTCACTAGGGACAGGCCACCCAGCTAGTTTAAGTCTTCGCTGGATTCCTTTTATACTTTATTGTCTCTTTCACTAGCCTTTTTTCCAGCCTTACATTTTCCTTGAGTTGTTTCTAATAAAGAAGGCCTGCCTTTCATCCAGACATTACTCCAAGGGCCAAATCTTGCCTGACACAGGAAAATCTCATTTAATCCAAATGCTTGAGGCCAGAGGGTTGGTAGATTTTACTGTAAATGTGCACTCAAAACTAATTGAAAATTTTCTTCCCAGAATGTATCCAAGATAACTAATTCTTCTTTGATGCTTTCACAATAAGGACTAGAGAATGTCATGAGATTTTCCACATTTTTAAAGTACTTGCAGTTTCAGCATTCTGGAAAGGGTTCTTATTGCCTACATTTGGCTGTTGAACCAAGAATATGGGATCCAGGTTTGCATCATTTCTCTTATTCTTTATTTTCAAGACCTTCAGTCATCAACAGCACTTTACCTGTTCAAGTTAATGATGAAAGTGATGATGAAAGATGATGTCAGTGAAACAAGAGCATCTCAGGACCTACTTCTGTGCAGGAGGAATAGCAGGGCAGCAGCCCCAGATCAGAGTGGTAGATTCAATGAGCTTCCAAGGAAGAGTGTAAGTCATGGGCCATCTTTCACACAACACAGGTGGGACACTGCAGTGCAGTACTGGGTCCCAGAGACTCAACTCTTCGCTAAGCGTAAGAACTCATTTCACTGTAGTTTTTCTTCAACATCTATTCACTCTTTTGAAGTGGGCATATGATTGAGAACCTACTGTTGAACAGGTAATGGGTGGAAATATAATGGTTTAGAAAATATTCAATGGAGAGTGGGTGAATAAATTACTACACACGTTTGGATTGTCTCTTTGCCTCTAATTTCTTGAGTGACCTTGGAAAGCTACTTAATCTCGCTAAGCCCCATTTTTCTGATCTGTTAAATGGGGATGTTAGTACCTTTCTTATAGGATTACTGTGAGGATTAAATGAACAAATATGTGTAAAATATAGAATAAAATGATTTTTTTAAATTAAAGAGCAATAGTAGCAGTAATCCTTATACTAATTGCTATTATTATCTTTAGTATGTTATGCCTCTAAGATAAGACACCTTCTGGTTGTATTAATATTTTGGTATATTGAAGTTTTTATTTTATTTCTCTATTGTCACAATCTAGTCCCACAATACATATCTGTGTATACCAAAGGGTCTCGATCGATGTTTGTTGCTGGACCCTTCCAAAAACAAAATTAAAATCTATTCTTTTCTTTCTTTGTCCAGCCCTTCAGACCGTACAGCCTCTCTCATTATTCACTGGATTATCCTGGGGAATCTGATTAATGGTGGCAAACTGTTTCGTGTATGGTGAATATTAGATAACTCTAGAATGCTGAAATTGTCATTTATGTCATGGATATATATCTGGGAAGGAAATGCTTAAAGATTTCAAGAAGTTGATCTGCCCTAGCTGGAAGCAATGAACTCCAGTGGCCTGATGAAATCTGGAGAACAAAGGAAACAGTTTCTCTGAGAGAAAATGATCAAGCTCTGTAGAAACATCTTAATCTACAGAGTTCTGTATCCATTTTGTATTTCTTGTTGGTACAATGGGGCCATTTCTCATGGCATTTGTGCTCTTGTATAGTCCCCATCCACCCACCTGGGTTCTGGGCTTGGCCAAGTGACTTCTTTAGCCAATGGAACATCAATAAAGATGATGCAAGAGGAGGCTTGGTAAATGCTTGCACATAGAGCGTGTCCTCTAGGAACACGTCCTCTTAGAATCCAGGCTACAAGCTACAGACTCAGGATTGACCGCATTGAGTGATGAGAGGCCAATGGAAAGATGCTGAATGATGAGGGCCAACTTGGACATTCCTGTCTCTCAATTCACAGCTGAAGGCAGCACTTGCATGACCACTACACTCTATCTTCTTCTGCTGCTGCTAAGTCACTTCAGTCGTGTCTGACTCTGTGCGACTCCATAGATGGCAGCCCACCAGGCTCCCCTGTCTCTGGCAGCCTACCAGGCTCCTTTTTCCATGAGATTTTCCAGGCAAGAGTACTGGAGTGGGGTGCCATTGCCTTCTCCGACTCTGTTCTCTAGGAGCAGATAAACCTCCCAGCTAAGCCCAGTCAACTCACAGACTTGTGGAATAAAATCATACATTGTTATTTTAAGCAATTAAACTTGGGGTGGCTTTTTATGTAACAATATACAGTAGATACACAGTTTCTTCCCTCCCTTCCTCCAGAACCTGTGGGCAGACCAAATAGAAGCGTCCCCTAAATCTCAAAAAAATACACTGGTGTTCACAGTAGTCAGCATCATTGGTCTAGAAAGACATTATTCATTTCCAGGTGCCTTCATCCTACACATGCAAATCTTGAGGTTCATAGAGGAGAAATAATCAAAATCACATGGCTAGGTCTCCTGATCCAGCAGGCACTGTTCATTCCGTGAAGAGCCATCAGAATATCTTTGGTTTCAAAGGGAATTTCAAACCAAAATCATGTTATAACATCCAGTTTGTATATACTTTTTATCTACTCACAGAACAATCTCTGTTGGCTGGACATGACTTTCATTTAAAAAATAATAATCTAAACATTTCATGAGAATCATGTCTATGGGAACACATAGCTCATTTAACACAGGGAATAAAGTGTGGGCAAAAATACAAATGGGAATCTTCAGAAGGAATAGAGAAATAATTCATACCAATTCATATTAAAAGCTCTACGAGGCCTTTAAGAGTACAAATTATGCCTCTGCAATGACTTTATTTTTCTGGGCTCCAAAATCACTGCAGATGGTGACTGCAGCCATGAAATTAAAAGACACTTACTTCTTGGAAGGAAAGTTATGACCAACCTAGACAGCACATTAAAAAGCAAAGACATTACTTTGCCAACAAAGGTCGTCTAGTCAAGGCTGTGGTTTTTCCTGTGGTCATGTATGGATGTGAGAGTTGGACTATAAAGAAAGCTGAGCACCGAAGAATTGATGCTTTTGAACCATGGTGTTGGAGAAGACTCTTGAGAGTCCCTTGGACTTCAAGGAGATCCAACCAGTCCATTCTAAAGGAGATCAGTCCTGGCTGTTCATTGGAAGGACTGATGCTGAGGCTGAAACTCCAGTACTTTGGCCACCTCATGTGAAGAGCTGACTCACTGGAAAAGACCCTGATGCTGGGAAAGATTGAGGGCAGGAGGAGAAGGGGATGCCAGAGGATGAGATGGTTGGATGGCATCATCAACTCGATGGACATGGGTTTGGGTGGACTCCTGGAGTTGGTGATGGACAGGGAGGCCTGGCGTACTGTGGTTCATGGGGTCGCAAAGAGTTAGACATGACTGAGCGACTGAACTGAACTGAAAGTTCTGCAAAACTCACTGTACAAATTATGCCTCTGCAAGTTCTGCAAACCCACTGTATCAAGCACTTCCTTTGTGCCAGGCACAAGAGCATTTGAGACAAAAGTAACTTTTTCAGGTTCACAGAGCTAGTTAGTGTCAGGCCTGGGACTGTACCTGAGGGCCAGAGACCCCAGTGCCTGCCAACCAAAGGATGGCCTGCTGGAGTTGACGGCTATGTTTAATTTTTGTAATTATGGCCTTAACAGGGGACATTCCCCACAGCCTTCTCTCTCCTTTTAGGGTTATAGTAGTGATTTCTGAGGGCTATGCCACAGTTTAAGACTTCCTTTTATGTGTCAAGAAAAGCTTTCTTATAGATTAGACTCAGCTCTTCTCTTTCTCATTTATTAGGGCAGGGATATGATCTGTGCAATACCGTTATAGTTACTTTCCTGAAAAGCTTCTTTATTAAAAAATCATCTTAAAAATAACTATTTCAAAGAGAAAATATGGGATTTGAGGCTGGAGCATTCAGACTCACAACAATAGGGTAATTCTGCCTGCAGGCATTTCAATAATACCGGTGTTTTTATAGTTTTAAGTCTATAGTTATAAAGCTAAATATCCCTGGGCAAATCCACTGTTGATTACATCTAGCTTTTGATCAAGAGGAATGGCCTTTGTTTTTCAATCCTCATCAAGACCATCACTGGCACAAAACTTCTTAGCCATTTTTATCACGTTTCACCCATTGTTGGATAAACATATCCCAAAGTCACTTAAATAAAGAAATACAAAGCAGCTGACAGCAAGTTTTTTTTCCTCTTTGTCTGATATAATTGAAGTTCTAGCATTACAGCCATGTGCATAATGAAAATCATGTGTCCCATTATTTATTTGACAAATATTTTTTGATGCCTACATAGTCAGGCGCTGGCAGAGGCATGGGGGATATGGTGGTAACAAGCTAGACAAATCCCTGATGTCATGGTGCTTGCATTCCACTAGAGGAGATGATCCATAAACAGAAAATACACCATATAATGTCATATGGTGTAAGTGGTATGGAGAAAAACAAAGCAGAGAAGGACCAGAGAGCGGATCATGCTGGATCTTGGAAATCATGCAAGGGACTTTGGATTTTATTCTGAGTGTGATGGAAGCTATTAGAAATGTTTGAGCAAGGGAATGATATGGCATGACTGATATTTTAGAAGACACCCCTGGCTGCTGGAGAACAGATGACAGAGATATCAGATGACATCAGAGATATCAGATAACAGATAACAAAGAGGTAGCTGGGGAGAGTTAGGAGGCTGTTATAGCTTGGGTTCCTCCACAGAACTGAGTCTGAAGCAAAGGCTTGTGTGTGTAGGTAGTTTGTTTTGAACAGGGATCCAGGGGACAGAAGTGGGGACTAGGAAGTGTTAGACAAGAAAGAAAGCAGTCAATCCAGTGGTGTGGAAGATGCTCGTAACCCTGTAGAACTGGGTCTGTATTCCACTGAGGACCTCTGAGGCCACATAGGGATACAGTTCCTTCTTCGGTGGCATTTTTAAAAACTGTATTTGTATTGTAGTATAATTGCTTCACAATGTTATATTAGTTTCTGCTGTACAGCAAAGTGAATGAGCTATAGGCATAATCCCCTCCCCCTTGAGCCTTCCTCCCACTCCCCCATCCCATCCCTCCCTCTTGAGCCTTTCTCCCCCAGCACCGCTCCCCCGTCCCACCCCCTGGGTCATCCCAGAGCACCAAGCTGAACTCCCTGTGCGCGTCGGCAGCTTCCCACTAGCCAGCTAGCTTACAGACCATAGTGTATACATGTCGATGCTGCTCTCAATCGTCCAGCCCTCCCGTCCCTGCCCTCACCACGTCCACATGTCCATCTCCACTTCTGCAACTCTGTTCCTGTCCTGCAAACAGGCTCATCTGTACTGCCTTTCTAGTTCCATACCTGTGTGTTGCATGTGTGCTTAGTCACTCAGTCAGGTCTGGCTCTTTATGACCCCATAGACTGTAGCCCCCGACTCCCCTGTCCATGGGATTCTCCAGATAATACTGGAGTGGGTAGCCACTCCCTTCTCCAGGGGATCTTCCCAACCCACGGATCAAACCTGGGTCTCTGCCATCGCAGGTGGATTCTTTCCCATCTGAGCCACCGGAGAATCTCTCACATAGGCATGAATATATGATGTTTCTAAGGCCAGGTGGGGACACACTTTTGAATTGTCTAGCTCCTGCCTCCATTGGTCCAGGGTCACCCTTTGGGATGTTAACTCCCTTACACTGGCAGATTTGTAGCAGGATGAGGCAGGATGAGTGAGTGGTTCCCATGAGCAGCCCACTTTCTAGGCACCGGGAACAGAGCAAAAGTCTGGAACAGCTGAGGCAGAATGAGGGCAGGCTGTATTCAAGAAGCATTTTATACAGAACCTAGTACAGTGGGAGGTGATGGGGACCCAGAACTGGATGGCAGTGGTGAGATGTGGACAGAGCCGTGTGTGTGCATGCTACCAAGTCATTTCAGTCGTGTCCGACTTTTTGTGGCCCTATGGAGCCTGACAAACTCCTCTAGCCATGGGATTCTCCAGGTAATACCGGAGTGGGTTGCCATGCCCTCTTCCAGGGGATCTTCCTGACTCAGGGATCAAACCCACATCTCTGGCACCTCCTACATTGGCAGGTGGGTTCTTTACCACTAGTGCCACCTGCGAAGCTGGAACAGGAGATTTGCATTCTCTCAGGGAAACAGATCACTTTACGTCTGTGATGTTATCTCCACTTTCTAGGTGTGCTCTCAATCCTGTTCATACAGCTACTTGTTCTGTAGGTGTCGAAGTTTACCATTTAAAGCAAGGAAATGGATGAACCTGCAAATGAGTTTGTAACCTGCAAATGAGTCTCTTTTACCTTATATGTCATCTGTATTTAAAATATTTGATAGACTATAGAGGCCAATGAGGAGAGGAGGGCAACAGAGGATGAGATGTTTAGATAGCGTCACTGATTCAGTGGACATGAATTGGGCAAACTCTGGGAGATGGTGAGGGATAGGGAGGCCTGGCATGCTGCAGTCCACTGGGTTGCAAGTTGGACAGGACTTAGCAACTGAATAACAACAATTCAGAGGCCAATGAAGGTGATGTCATGAGAACATACTCAGACTCACCATATATTTGGACAGGAAAATGAACTTTGGTTTAGACAAATGTCTGAAAGGATAGAAGACTTATGGACAATTTCAAAAATGTCTGCTTAAAAGTTAAAAAACAAAAGATTATCCCTCCGTTGGTCATGGTTGTTCAGATTTCTTATATCATACTAATCCAAGGCCAGCAATACAATTCTCATTGCATGAGACTCAACATTTGAAAAATAATATGCATTAGGGTGTTTCTCAGGAAAAGAAAAACATCTGTAATTTGTTTTTTAAAAAAAGGCTCTTGTGGATGAAAGTGCCTAGGAGAGTGATTCTGGAGAAGAGCAGTCCAAAGAATGTTGTCAAAAGTTATAGTGAAGGGATTGAGTTTGTGCTTAGTCGCTCAGTCGTGTCTGACTCTTTTGTGATCCCAGTGACTATAGCCCGCCAAGCTCCTCTGTCCATGAGATTCTTTAGGCAAGAATATTAGTGTGGGTTGTCATTCCCCTCTCTAGGGGATCTTCCTAACCCAGGGATTGAAACCAGGTCTCCTGCATTCTGGGCAGACTCTTTATCATCGGAGCCACCAGGGAAGCCCCTGAAGTGGTGGAGTAGAAATGCATTATGGCATCAGAGGTTGCTGTGCTTTCCTCTGGGAAGGATGCTCTCAGGAAAGCATTGTCTCCGTCCCTTAGAACTTGACTCTTGTGCATTTTCATCATTTCTACAGTCACAGTAAGCTTTCTCTGTCACTGTCAGTACTGCTGCTGCTGCTGCTGCTCATTCCCATTTAATAAGCCCTCCTTTCTGCAAGCACTGTGTCAAGCCCTGTACATATATATATATATATATAGGTGAAAAAAAAATACATGCTTTCCTAATATCTGACTTGAGAATTCTTTGTGGAGAGAGACATCTTTTGCAGACAAATTTCTTCAACCCACTGTGCTGTGGAAGGAAACCTCTAGGAACTGGAGAAGGATAGTGTCAGGATATATCCAGGTTTAAAAACAAGGAGGGTACTTGTGTTAGCAAGTGGAATAAAAAGGAAGTGATAAAGGATCTGGCTTCCCTGGTGGGCTCAGATGGTAAAGAATCTACCTGCAATGCAGGAAACCCGGGTTTGACCCCTAGGTCAGGAAGATCCCCTGCAGAAGGGAATGGCAACCCACTTCTCAGTATTCTTGCCTGGAGAATGCCATGGACAGAGGAGCTTGGCAGGTGACAGTCCATGGGGTCACAAAGAGTCCAATAGGACTGAGCAACTAACACTTTGAAAGGATCCAGGAATTGCTGAACATACAGGGTGAAGGAAAAAGAGGTGCACCATGTCTAGAATCAGCAAGAGTGACTTGGGAATAAACGCTGTCTAATGGAAACCCTGTCAAGTGAGCCATTTGTGCTCCTTGTGTGGTGAGCCCTGCTAATGACAAATCTTAATTAAAATTATAAGTCATGATTTTCGGTGAATGTTTGGTTTCAAGATGGACTTGGAGCTGACACACTGAGGATAAAAGCTAACAACTGGTTTATGTTCAAGAAGCAACAGAGTGGGCAGTTTCGAACAGGAATTTGAATCCTAGCTCTAAAACTATGTTTTGATTTTTTTTCCATTTGCCCTTCCTGGTCTATTCTCAGCTGACTCCATGCCCCAAGAGGGTAATCTCTATGTTACATCACTGGGGCTCCCCTGACCACTAACTTGTTGTCGGGTTTGATCAGTGAGATGGTAGATGTTGCCAGGAGATTAGAAGATGAGAGAAAAGATCAGAATATTCATCCCCTCCCTCCTTTCCTGCCATGTTGTGGTTTTGGCAGTGGCTGGATTTCTGTCTCTATAGCCTACTCTTGCAAATATACAACTCTCACCTGCTTTCAGCTACCTTAGTCTCTCTTCTTTTGTCCTTTCATGGCTAGAGGTGATAAAGACTTGCTGTTGGGTAGTCCCTGGACCCACCACTATACTTGTCCCCTTAATTCTGCCCACATCTTTAGTAAACATTCTATTTCCCCTTTGAATATCCTTACCTCCTACAGCGAGTGACCTTGTGCAAGTTATTTAACTATTTTGTGTCTCTGTTTTCACATTTGAAAAACAGGGTTTATATTAGTGTGTATCATATGGAATTGATTGTATACATTAATCTAATTCCATAACAAAGTACTTTGCATGTAATAGCTAATATAGTAATTATATTCTTTATTATAGTAATAATAAGTAAACAAAATTTCTCACTGAATCCTTAAAATAACTCTATAATGTAGGTATTGTTTTCCTTAGGTTATATATGGAGAAACTAACACCAAGTAAAGTTTAGATAACAGAGCTGTGTCTCAAAACCAGGTCAGATTCAAAAGCTATTTTTCACCTTGTTGCATAAAATGAGATTTCCCACCTAGTTAAAGAAGCGAGTAAATTGTAAGACAAGCATACTGAAGTACTCTAGTGATGATGGACTATTCAGCAGATTTGTTTTTAAAGAAACCAATCGGCTAGAAATGACTTTGGATAATAGAAGGAACATTTATCAATGTCATGCCATTCATGCCTTGAAATATGGCTTTCCAACCTTCCTCCCCAACAGAGTTTGCAAGTTATATTTTTATTTTTTTAAGCCAATTCATTATTTTTTCCTTTGGCCTCAAGAACCTTTCTCTTTTTAGTATGGTTTTGTTTCTTTGAGCCTTGATTCTGGTGAATGGCTATTTTTATCTTATTGCTCGCTGAAAAGATCTGAAATCCTGTGACTAGCAAAACAATTCTCACTCTCATTTTCCAAGGTAGGGCTTTTGTACTGATGGCAAAGTGAAACTGGAAGGGCTCAGTTTCACATTAAACCTTCATTGAAAAATCTGATGGTTGTGTGAGGGGGAGACAAGGAGACAATAAACGTAATCAAACTGGATTTGTTTAAGCCAGTGATACGGCATCTCCTGAAACTTCTTTTGAAGGAAATACATTCCTTTTGGCTTCTACAGTTGGAGGAGGTATTATCTTTCAGACTGAAAACAAAATGATGGGCCCCAGACAAAGATAACCTAGTAAAATGTGTGGGCCAAGTTTTAGTCAACAGTATCCTCTGTAGACATTGAATCAGAAAGAAGTATAGGAGGCTGTGTCAAAAAAGGAGACTGCCAGAAGTATCAAGAATGATGGCTTTAGACACCAGCAAGGAAGCCAAGCAAGATGTCCTTCCTTTATATTCTCCTCTCACCAACAATAATTTGGCATCCATTCATATAAAAAAGGGGAGAAGGCAAGGGCAATACACTCTGGTACTCTTGCCTGGAAAATCCCATGGACGGAGAAGCCTGGTGGGCCTCAGTCCATGAGGTCGCTAAGAGTCAGACATGACTGAACGACTTCACCTTCACTTTTCACTTTCGTGCATTGGAGGAGGAAGTGGCAACCCACTCCAGTGTTCTTGCCTGGAGAGTCCCAGGGACAGGGGAGCCTGGTGGGCTGCCGTCTAGGGGGTCGCACAGAGTCAGACACGACTGAAGAGACTTAGCAGCAGCAGCATATACAGAAGTGCCTCTATGGGAACTGTGGGATCCATATACCAGAGGACTCTGGAAAAGTATCACCCACTGGGGCACGGGGTAATAGTCACACACATTTCCAGTAGCCCCAGTTACAGACACTACAGTGGCCTGTGAACTGGGTCCAGCCCCTCTTGGCCACAGTCTGGAAGCCCTGGAGATTCAGGGCTGTTTTATATAATCCGTCACAGATGAGAGGGTCTTAGTGGATGCTTAGAAGTCCAGCAGAAAAGCTCCAGCACACCACTGAGGCAAAGATAAACATACAAATAAGCAAGCAAATAAACAAACGAATGAGTTTGGATGCTTTGGAGAAGGCAAGAGGGCCAGAATGACTTTACCTGTCTCTCCTCCCCCAAGTTAGCCATCTAACATCAAGTGTGGGTGAAACTGCAGCTCGCCCTCCATCTCCTATTGTGACCATCTTCCGTTCTGCCATCTCCCACCTCTTCTCCCTTCTCCATACAGTAACTCTTGCCCGTTCATTTGATGCCACCCGCTATGTGCCTGCTGTTGTACTGTACTACTTTACTTTTCAAGGTACTGTACTGTAAGATTAAAAATGTTTTGTTTATTTTGTGTGTTTGCTTGTTTTTTATTTGTGTGAAAAGTATTATAAATCTATTATAGTACAGTACTACTTAGCTGATTGTGTTTGTTGGGTTCCTAGGCTAAATTTCTTGGACTTACAAACAAATGAGACTTAGGAATGTGCTCTCAGAATAGAACTTGTTCATATGTAGGGGACTTATTGTATAAGGAGCAATCATTATAAGGAATGTACTATTTACTTCCACTTGATAGATTAGGAAACCAAGGCTTAGGATCACCTAGTAAAGTGGACCTGGAATTCAGACACAGATTATTTAAATCCTAAGTTTGTATTCTTTACCACTTCTCTGTGGTGTCCTGCTATGCCTTAAATATAGAGAAGAAAATTTAAAAGGTAAAAGGAGACTGCCAATCCAATTACCTTTCGCCCTCAGAGGTGGAGAAAGCACTGGAGGGTTTAGTCAATTCTCAGGGATTGAATTCGGTGTCACCCTGGTCCCTAACCCCTGCAGCTGAGTTTGCCAACACATAAGCTATCTCTTTTCCTCATCGACTCAAGTGAAACTCAAGTCTTTCCTGGATTTGCATGAAAGCCTCACTCACACAAAGCCATGCATGTATTTACTGGACTTTACTGAAATTCTGAGATGTGATCGAGGCACAGGACAGTTCATGCTGTCAAAAAGCAAAGAATGATGTTCAGGTAGAACAGCATGTACTCCTGCTTTGGAACACCCCTCCCCCAACCCTGGGACTTTGCACTGGGTGCTTGGCCCTTGCTTTAGGCCACCTCCTCTCTTGCCCGCCCTCACCTTCTGCCCTGGATTGCTCCCCAGAGTCTACATTTTTCTTATTTTCTTACATAGAGCCACATTCTATTTTCTCCAGCTTCAAATTCACCTTCACATCCACCTTTGTGAACCCAAACCATTAGGGTACTCAATAGCACAAAAATGCTTTCATTAGAACAAATTCCACCTTGCCTACAAGATAGATGATAAAATTTCCTGTCCTACCCTCTTTAGGGCCACCACCCTGGGGAGACGGGCTCATTCCTGCCAAAACCAAGCAGAGCGTTGGATCAGGGATAGCAGTAACCTTGGCATGCGACTCCTCTTCCAACAGCCTGCATCAGGCAGATCCTCTGGAGACTAATTTGACTGAGTCTAGATCTCTGCCTCCTGCTACCTCTGGGCTAGGCTGGGTTTTCTGGAACCCAAGGGATTGCTTTGGGATTCTGGGCTCTTTAAAGGGCATTGAGCACCCTGTAAAAATTGCTTATTGAAGGGAACAGTAGGACAAGCTTCCCCTTTAAGAGTCCAGCCAGAGAAAGTTCGATCCACCTGAGGAGTTTGGCTATGGAAGCGTGTCGACTTAAAGATGGTGGATTTAGCCAGGTTGGCAAAGCAGTAGCAAGGTCCCAGGGAAGATGCAGCCCCTAAAGCTCTGAGGATAATTTCCCGGTGGTCAGGAAAGCCCACGGAGTGCTCTATAAAAGATAATGACAGCAGTTAAGCCATTCAGAGGTCCAGCTTTGAGTTGAAATTCCAGATTTTGCCTCCTTTTTCCCCCACTCTTGAGGTTTGGCTCAC
>SJYQ01006399.1:292126-307225 GCA_006410935.1 Redunca redunca
TTTTTTTTTTTTTTTTTAGATTTACCAAAATTGCAAAGATAGAAGAGCTTTTATATTCCACACCCAGGTTTTCTTATTAGTAACATCTTACTTTATTATGGTTTGTCACAATTAATGAACCAATACCGATACAGTATTATTAACTAAACTCTGTAATTTATTCTGCTTCCCAAGTGTCTCAGTGGCATCTGCCTGCCACTGCAGGAGATATGGGTTTAATCCCTGGGTCAGGAAGATCCCCTGGAGGAAGAAATGGCAGCCCACTCCAGTGTTCTTGCCTGGAAAAATCCCATGGACACAGGAGCCTGGCAGGCTACAGTCCATGGGGTCACAAAGAGTTGGACGTGACTGAGGGACTAAAACAACATAGTTTTTTCGGATTTCCTTAGTTTTTAACTATTGTCCTTTTCCTGTTCTAGGATTCCATCCAGGACACTATGTCACATTTAGTTGCTATGTGTCCTTAGGCTCTTCTGTTCTGTGGCAGTTTCTTAGGCTTTGCTTGTTCTTGCTGACCTTGATAGTTTTGAGAAGTACTGGTTAGGGACTTTGTAGAATATCCCTTGGTTGGGATTTGTCTGACAGTTTTTTCATAATTAGATTGTTTTTCCCCCCTCTGGAGGAAGACTAAGTGCCTTTCTTATCACATTCATAAAGCACACATAATACCAACATAATTAATCATCTTGATTCCTCACCTGAGGTGTCAGATTTCTCCACTGTAAAGTTACTCCTCTCCTCCCTCTCCCATTCTGCCTTTTCATATCTATATTTACTAATTTAGCTTTACTTTTTACTTTTTATAAGAAAGTCACTATGAACAGTCCACATTCTAAGAATGGGGAGTTATACCCTACTTCCTTGAGCAGTATGTATATATATCATTGGGAATCCAGTTACATGGAGGATTTGTCTTATCTCTTCAGTTGTTCTGCTTAATTATTTATTTACAGGAATGTGGACTCATTGATAGTTATTTTATATTTTGGGTTATGATCTAATATTATGTTACTTAATTTCTTGCTCAAATTCTTCCAGCTTTGGTCATTAGAACCTCTATAACTTGGCTCCTTGATAGTTCCATCATTTTATTTAGTTTCTGGAGTACTCTTTACTTTCTAGCTCTATTATACGCTTCAGGCTCATCTTCTATCATCCTGTCCCAGTTTTACATCAGTCATTTCTCCAAGAAGCCCTGGTTCCTTTTTATGGAAAATGATACTAGAAACCGAGATCTGGGTGCTGGGTAAGCTCATTGCTCCTGGGGTGTTGTTGCTTTGAGGTCCTCTTGACCAACCTGGATAGCATATTCAAAAGCAGAGACATTACTTTGCCAACAAAGGTCCTTCTAGTCAAGGCTATGGTTTTTCCAGTGGTCATGTATGGATGTGAGAGTTGGACTGTGAAGAAAGCTGAGCACCAAAGAATTGATGCTTTTGTACTGTGGTGTTGGAGAAGACTCTTGAGAGTCCCTTGGACTGCAAGGAGATCCAACCAGTCCATTCTAAAGGAGATCAGTCCTGGGTGTTCTTTGGAAGGAATGATGCTAAAGCTGAAACTCCAGTACTTTGGCCACCTCATGCGAAGAGTTGACTCTTTAGAAAAGACTCTGCTGCTGGGAAGGATTGGGGGCAGGAGGAGAAGGGGACGACAGAGGATGAGATGGCTGGATGGCATCACCAACTCTATGGACGTGAGTTTGAGTGAACTCCAGGAGTTGGTGATGGATAGGGAGGCCTGGCATGCTGCAATTCATGGGGTTACAAAGAGTCGGACGTGATTGAGCAACTGAACTGAACTGTCTGCCTGAGCAAGGAAATATGTGTGTGCAGTAACCACATAGCTATCATATTTCCATATGTAACTATCTATATGAAGCCAAATATGAATTCATATTTATGTCTCCAATTCTAATCCAGCTTTGTCTCTTTACTCTTCAACAGAAATAAACCTGGATTCTCTCATCTGTCATTTATCTATTTGATTGTGAATTCCAATATGAATCATGAGTTGTATTCACAAAGTATTGTGAATTCCACACATACAGTGATTAGAGATTTGTTAAACTATATCTCAGTGGAAAACAATTTTATCAGAGTACAGTTCTACATGCAGTTTCTTTTCCCCATAGTCTTACACTCTCCACTCATTTCCAAAGTTACATAGGTCAGCACCTTTCCCCCACCCCCTTCATGGATACTTCTTTCACGCATTTGCAGTTCAGTTGGATTTTTTGAGTCACATTCTGCATTCCACCTGGGATTTCCCTGATAATTCCTACTAAATAATTTATTTCTAATTTGGACATATTAAAAGTTTACTTTTTGTAGGGCATCCTTGGTGGTCCAGTGGTTAAGAATCCACCCACCAATGCAGGGAACACATGTTTGGTCCCTGGTCCGGGAAAATCCCACGTGCCTTGGAGCAACTAAGCCCATGTGCCACAACTAATGAGCCTGTGCTCTAGAGCCTGTACACTGCAACAAGAGAAGCTACTGGAGTGAGAATCCAAGGCACTACAGCTAGAGAGTAGAACCTGCTTGCCACAACTAGATAAGCTGGGGCACAGCAACAAAGACTCAGTACAAGCAAAAATAGATAAATAAATAAAAATTAAAAAAAAAATCTTTAAAAAAATTTACATTTTTGCTGAAAATTTCTATGAATTTTTAATACATAGTATTGCCTGTTTATTTTTTCTACCTGCTGTTATGGTAAAATTTTAAGTAATTAAAAAAGTCACTTCCATACAAACATAAGATGTTTCACAGTTTAGGCCAAGATAGTATTCAGTTCAGTTCAGTCGCTCCAAAAATCCAACTGAACTGAAAATGCATGAAAGAAATATCCATGCATACAGATATTCAGACGTGTCCGACTCTTTGCGACCCCATGAATCGCAGCATGCCAGGCCTCCCTATCCATCACCAACTCCTGGAGTTCACTCAAACTCACGTCCATAGAGTTGGTGATGCCATCCAGCCATCTCATCCTCTGTTGTCCCCTTCTCCTCCTGCCCCCAATCCCTCCCAGCAGCAGAGTCTTTTCCAATGAGTCAACTCTTCGCATGAGGTGGCCAAAGTACTGGAGTTTCAGCTTTAGCATCATTCCTTCCAAAGAACACCCAGGACTGATCTCCTTTAGAATGGACTGGTTGGATCTCCTTGCAGTCCAAGGGACTCTCAAGAGTCTTCTCCAACACCACAGTACAAAAGCATCAATTCTTTGGTGCTCAGCTTTCTTCACAGTCCAACTCTCACATCCATACATGACTACTGGAAAAACCATAGCCTTGACTAGAAGGACCTTTGTTGGCAAAGTGATATTTCTGCTTTTGAATATGCTATCCAGGTTGGTTATAACTTTCCTTCCAAGGTGTAAGCGTCTTTTAATTTCATGGCTGCAGTCACCATCTGCAGTGATTTTGGAGCCTCAAAAACAAAGTCTGACACTGTTTCCACTGTTTCCCCATCTATTTCCCATGAAGTGATGGGACCAGATGGCATGATCTTAGTTTTCTGAATGTTGAGCTTTAAGCCAACTTTTTTACTTTCCTCTTTCACTTTCATCAAGAGGCTTTTGAGTTCCTCTTCACTTTCTGCCATAAGGGTGGTGTCATCTGCATATCTGAGGTGATTAATATTTCTGCTGGCAATCTGGATTCCAGCTTGTGCTTCTTCCACCCCAGCATTTCTCATGATGTACTCTGCACTTAAGTTAAATAAGCAGGGTGACAATATACAGCCTTGATGTACTCCTTTTCCTATTTGGAACCAGTCTGTTGTTCCATGTCCAGTTCTCACTGTTGCTTCCTGACCTGCATATAGATTTCTCAAGAGGCAGGTCAGGTGGTCTGGTATTCACATCTCTTTCAGAATTTTCCACAGCTGATTGTGATCCACACAGTCATAGGCTTTGGCATAGTCAATAAAGCAGAAATAGATGTTTTTGTGGAACTCTCTTGCTTTTTCAATGATCCAGCAGATGTTGGCCATTTGATCTCTGGTTCCTCTGCCTTTTCTAAAACCAGCTTGAACATCTGGAAGTTCACAGCTGATGTATTGCTGAAGCCTGGCTTGGAGAATTTTGAGCATTACTTTACTAGGGCGTGAGATGAGTGCAATTGTGCGGTAGTTTGAGCATTCTTTGGCATTGCATTTCTTTGGGATTGGAATGAAAACTGACTTTTCCAGTCCTGTGGCCACTGCTGAGTTTTCCAAATTTGCTGGCATATTGAGTGCAGCACTTTCACAGCATCATTTTTCAGGATTTGAAATAGCTCAACTGGAATTCCATCACCTCTACTAGCTTTGTTCATAGTTTTGCTAAGGCCCACTTGACTTCGCATTCCAGGATGTCTGGCTCTAGGTGAGTGATCACACCATCGTGATTATCTTGGCCGTGAAGATCTTTTTTGTACAGTTCTTCTGTGTATTCTTGTCACCTTTTCTTAATATCTTCTGCTTTTGTTAGGTCCATACCATTTCTGTCCTTTATCGAGCCCATCTTTGCATGAAATGTTCCCTTGGTGTCTCTAATTATCTTGAAGAGATCTCTAGTCTTTCCCATTCTGTTGTTTTCCTCTATTAGCATTGATCGCTGAAGAAGGCTTTCTTATCTCTTCTTGCTATTCTTTGGAACTCTGCATTCAGATGCTTATATCTTTCCTGTTCTCCTCTGCTTTTCGCTTCTCTTATTTTCACAGCTATTTGTAAGGCCTCCCCAGACAGCCATTTTGGTTTCTTGCGTTTCTTTTCCATGGGGATGGTCTTGATCCCTGTCTCCTGTGCAATGTTATGAACCTCAGTCCATAGTTCATCAGGCACTCTATCAGATCTAGTCCCTTAAATCTGTTTCTCACTTCCACTGTATAGTCATAAGGGGTTTGATTTAGGTCATACCTGGAGAAATGGAGAAAGCCTTGTTAAGGCTTCAGAAGCAGGAGGATGGGCCTCTGACCTGCTTCTGATCTGCCTGGACACTGTCCGGATTCTGTGTCTGATTGCACACACAGTAAGTCAGGTGACACTTTAGATAAGAAAGGGAGTGCATCTTGGAATTCTTGAGCCCTCGGAAATCTGGCCAACCCCCAAGGGTCTAAGAAGTCTTGTAACTCACAAGGTGAAACAAACAGCACTGTTAAAGTAATACCAGAGCTGCATTTTTGCAGGCAAGCGGATAAGGATATCAGTTTTCAGCCTGGGATTATAATCAGAAGCCCCCCAAACTACAGTTTGAAGTTCCACCCGTGGGGTGGATGCATCGCTCAGGACCCTTTCCCTATTGAGACTCCAGATTGCTGTTAATGTGGGACTTTCTAGGTGCTGTTCAAGTCTGGATATAGGTGTTAGTTCAATTTGGTGATATACAAGCTGTTACTTCTCTTTATTGCTTCTATTTTTTTTTTTCTAAATGACTATATATTGAAATTAAGTTAAATAATCGTCTATTAAAAGTTGAAATTATTTATTTGCATGTAATGAGTGATTTCTTTTATCAGCAAATCCTTTGAACTTGAAATTAAAACTTTCAGGGAAATAGATGGCAGAGTAGATACCAGAGCTTGCCTCCTGTTAAGTGAGTGAAGTCTCTCAGTCTTCACTTAAAAAGAGATGTATCAGAGATTATATTTAACTCATTAACTACCAAAGGAAACTTTAAGATGTTTAGTCCAAAGAATCTAAGTACCAAATATTGGATTGAGAACTAAATTAGATATAACAGTGGTTATTGTCCAGTAGGGCCATTAGTCCTCGATTCCGATACTATCAGTTTCACAGAAAAGAAAGTATTTTCATCTCCACCATATAAAAATCTACAAACTAACTTCTGCCTCAACAGAGCTATAGAGTTCAGGCACTAGGCTCAGAAGAGCACTGTACTGGGAGAACCTCCACTAATAGTTTCTTTTTTGAGTCTTAGATGGTTTTTCAGATACTGAGTTGGTAAAAAGAATGAGTTTGAGGTATCTAACAAAACCACCTAAATGGAAATAGGGCAAGAAGAGATAGATTTAAGACAGAAAAATGAGGATAGAGTGAATCTAGGGGTAAAGCTGTACTCAGAAATTTATACCTGAAAGCCTGTGATAACTCCTAAAGAAAGATGGCAAACTCTACCATGAGGTTTCCCGCTCTCAAAGCAGAGAGGTAGCTAGGGGACTCCTAAGATTATTGTTATGGTTATAGGTGGTTCTGAAATACAGATGTTAGGTCTGATTTTTCATTAGGACACACACATACACAAAGCTCTTGGTTCAACTGTTGCCAGAAATGTTTGTAACTTCAGAAGCTGAAACCTATAGGACTAGAGAAGACCTCAGACCCTAAAGGTTCTTAGGTTTTCTGTCAAACTCCACTCTCTTGGGTGCTTCTACTCACTGTCCTTTGGTAACTAGACCAAGGTCATGGGCCCAAATCCGCTATAAGAGCAGAGGTAGCTCTCTGACGTGGCCCACTACAGTGTGTCTGGCTAGGTTAACTCTCTCTAGATGTCACCTTAAGGCTGAGTGCTGAGGAACTGATGTTTTCAAACTGTGGTACTGGAGAAGACTCTTGAGGGTCCCTTGGACAGCAAGGAGATCAAACCAGTCAATCCTAAAGGAAATTAACCCTGAATATTCATTGGAAGGTCTGATGCTGAAGCTCCAATACTTTGGTCACCTGATGCAAAGAGCTGACTCATTGGAAAATATCCTGATGCTGGGAAAGATTGAAGGCAGGAAGAGAAGGGGGCGACAGAGGATAAGACGGTTAGATGGCATCACTGACTCAGTGGACAGGAGTCTATTGAGCAAACTCTGGGAGACAGTGAAAGACAGGGAAGCCTGGTGTGTTACAGTCCATGGGGTCGCAAACAGCTGGACATGACTTACTGATTGAACAACAACAATCACCTCAAAAGTTGGTAAGGTTGTTTTAGTGGTGACAAAATATTAACCCCCCACCAAAATGCCTATTATTATAGCTGGTGTTCCCAATCTCCTGAAAGATTCCTGTCTAAGGGGTGGGGGACTAAGAATTGCCAAGAGAACTCTTTAGGCAAAAAATAGGGCTCAGAACAGAATTCAAGTAAAAGGTCAATCATAGAAGAATCAGAAGCCTGGTCTTTACCTGATGTTGCTTCTATATTGTTTTGACGTTTTCTTGTTTAATCTCCCTATTCAGTTCAGTTCAGTTGCTCAGTCATGTCCGACTCTTTGCAACCCCATGAACCGCAGCACGCCAGGCCTCCCTGTCCATCACCAACTCCAGCAGTCCACCCAAACCCAAGTCCATCGAGTTAATGATGCCATCCAACCATCTCATCCTCTGTTATCCCCTTCTCCTCCTGCCCCCAATCCCTCCCAGCATCAAAGTCTTTTCCAATGAGTCAACTCTTCACATGAGGTGGCCAAAGTACTGGGGTTTCAGCTTTAGCATCATTCCTTCCAAAGAAATCCCAGGGCTGATCTCCTTTATAGAAGACTGGTTGGATCTCCTTGCAGTCCAAGGGACCCTCAAGAGTCTTCTCCAACACCACAGTTCAAACGCATCAATTCTTCAGCACCCAGCTTTCTTCACAGTCCAACTCTCACATCCGTACATGACCACAGGAAAAACCATAGTCTTGACTAGACGGACCTTAGTCGGCAAAGTAATGTCTCTGCTTTTGAATATACTATCTAGGTTGGTCATAACTTTTCTTCCAAGGAGTAAGCGTCTTTTAATTTCATGGTTGCAGTCACCATCTGCAGTGATTTTGGAGCCCCCCAAAATAAAGTCTGACACTGTTTTCCACTGTTTCCCCATCTATTTCCCATGAAGTGATGGGACTGGAAGCTAAAGATCCTTTTGAAGTGTCTTATCTTTTTTTCCTTTGTGTGAATTTGAGTTTTAGAGATGGGACATACTGGATCTCTGTAGGTGAGTTTCATTCAAAGTATGAAAGAAATACTGGAGGGAAGAAAAAGCTATCTGAGCCCAAAGTGGAGGCTACTTGTGTGGTTGGAACTCACCCATAGCTGCACTTCCCAGGAGCACATCTTTGCTCTAGCTTTAAAGGAAAACTTTATATAAATAGTTCTTCTAAGGGTGATTCCCTGACTGTGTTTTTATGTAGAGCTGGAGTCGAGACCCTTTTTGCCTGAATCATCATCTCTGTCTAGAAGTGCTGTGGGATTGCTTCCTCAAACAGGATTAATGGAAAACGGTTTTCTCTTTGAAAGGATGCTGGAAATACAATCTCTTCATTGGTCTCAAATTCAGGGAGATCATTCCCAAGATAAGTATTTTTTTATTGAACTGTTTTCATCTTCCCAGTGAGGTCACCACTCTGCCTCCCCCGGAGGCCTCCCACACAGGGAACATCACACCATCACACAAGCCCTGGAGATCCTATCTTGCTGCCTTGGCCCAGGTCTGAAACCTGAGACATGGAGAGAGCAGATATGGCCTCCTCCTCATCTCACCGGCAGAAATGTGAATCTTAGCACTTTGGGTGACAGTTTTGTGGTTTACAGATGGTGAGAAGTACTCATGGAATTGAAGCAGTAATCGTTTCAGCTGAGGGTGCTGTTTAAACCCCAAATGTTGGGTTTAAGGCTACAAAAACTCAGAGGAATTTTCCATTTTTATCAGTATTTCTATATGATAAATTACCGTAATGATTAGCTCCTAGAACATTCTGAAGGCCAAGGTAATCCTCCCTTTCATAGGAGAAAAAATTCTAAACATCACAAAATCTAGTCACACATATGCCCAGATACATCTTTTCATTACTTATACCAAGTGAAGTCACTCAGTCATGTCCGACTCTTTGCGACCCCGTGGCCTGTAGCCCACCAGTCTCCTCTGTCCATGGGATTGTCCAGGCAAGAATACTGGAGTGGGTTGCCATTTCCTTCTCCAGGGGATCTTTCCAACCCAGGGATTGAACCCAGGTCTCCCGTATTGCAGGCAGACGCTTTAACCTCTGAGCCACCAGGGAAGCCCTGCTTATACCAACACCATCATAAAAAACCCAACAGAACAGATCTGCCCAAAGCCACCTAAAAATGTCTCCATATTTCCTGGGATTTTACTTATAAAAGATAGTTCTGAGTTAAGAAATCTCTCTAATGTTGTAAATTATCCTCTACATTGAGGGATGCACGTGTGCATGCTAAGTTGCTTCAGTCACATCCAACTCTTTGTGATGCAAAGGACTGTAACCCACCAGGTTCCTCCATCCATGGGATTCTCCAGGCAAGAATACTGAAGTGGGTTGCTGTGTCCTCCTCCAGGGGATCTTCTCCACCCAGGGATTGAACCCGAATCTCTTACATCTGCATTGACAGGCAGTTTCTTTACCACTAGTGCCACCTAGACATCAATCATTGACACTTAGGTGTTGTTTAATAACTTTTCCCCTCTAACATCCTTTGTATCAGCCCTTAAGGAAACGAGTTTTACTGGAAAGGAGTGGTGAGAAGAACTTAGACTGGGGACACTGGACCAGATCTAAGATCCCTTCAGACTTTCCCCTTGAATATTCTTTTCTTAAAAAATCTATGTTCTGTATTAAAGCCAATCTGGAGTATAATATGTGGCTATATTAAAACACACCTGAGGATAGTCACGTAATAGAAACAGTCAGGGGCCCCAGCTGATTTAAGTAGCAAGAGAGCAGAGTCCAGTGAATAGCTTATTGTTCCCTGTCTAGTGCTTAAGGAGCACTAGAGCTCTCAGTGGCTGTGACCTTGAGCTGAGTTAGGAATTTGGAAAGGCAAGTGGTACTTTACTTTGGAGGTGCTCTCAGGCCGTTAGCATATAGCATACTCGGCGGCCCCCTCAGCTCCACAATCATCTCTGCCACCCTCTTCCCTAGCCCCTCCTGTGAATGACACACGACCAGTTGTAACACAACCTCACTCATTCATTTATTTCCAAACAGGTATAAATTAAAGTTTAAAAATTGCAAACCACAGAAGCAGACTCTAATTTTTAAAAGGGTTTTTATTATTAATAGAAGATAAAACAGGGAGCTGAGTAACAAAGCACTAGTAGTTTGCAGATACGGCCATAGTTTTCCAGCCCTCTTTGCATCCACATCTGTGGCAATGTGTCTTTGCAGCTCCTTCCATCGAAGAGTAGAGTTTAGTGCCCACCCCATCAATCAGAGCAGATCCTGTGACTTGCTTTGGCTAAGAGAATGCCATGGAAATGATGATGTGCTAAGTTAGAGCCTGTGCTGTGCTCAGTTGCTCAGTCGTATCCGACTCTTTGTGACCCTGTGGACTGTAGCCCAGCAGGCTTCTCTGTCCATGGGGATTCTCCAGGCAAGAATACTGGAGTGGGTTGCCTTGCCTTCCTCCATGGGATCTTCCCAACCCAGGGATCAAACCCAGGTCTCCTGCCTAGGGCTCAGCAAACACTGTATACTTCCATTCTGTCTCCTGGGACTTGCCCAGCTGCACGTGAGTAAATCCAAAATAGACTGCTGGAAGATGAGACATCATGTAGAGCAGAAGTAATCCCAGCTGAGATTACTCTAGACCGGCCAGTCTCCAGTTTATCTGACAACTATAAAATCTGGATTATTTGTTAATAAAAGTTTACTGGTTCAAAAGCCAGAAGAACAGATCCAGGAACTAGGGCATTAGTGGCTCTTCCAGAGAAAAGCACCAGATGACATATATAAAGTAGCCCTTCTTTCTATTTGAATGCTTCCCATTCCTGGGTAAAAGGACTTGATTGGTCCATCTTGGGCCCTGTGTCATATCCTAGGATGGGGGTGGATTCCTCTGGCTTAATACCCTTGCTTGAACCATACGGACAAGAGGAAAGACAGTTCCTTAAAGGAGGGAGGGGTAGCCTCTGTTATTTTTAAGAAAAGGAAAGAGGAGGTCCAGGGTAAATAAGAGGAGTAAGACCTTCAGTTTTAGCAAAGAAGTCTTGGTCTAACATCCAGTATCAAGCAAGGAACAATGTGGTTCTTGTTGTCACAGAGGGGCAAGAGGTGATTTTGAGAACCCAGCAGAAGGACACCTAACCCAGACTCACTCCAGGAAAAGACTCTTAGAGGAGATGACAGAATTGAACTCAGAGATAAATGATGTTCTATGTGAAGAGGCAGGAGTGATAAGCATCACTGAAGTCCTTATGGGCACTTGGACTGGCATGATTGAAAGCCTAGAGCCACCAAGAGTCATTTCATACCATGCTTATGCCTGGTTCAGTACAACTTCTTAAAAAAAGAAACTCTTATTAAAAAAACCAGATTCCACAAGTTTATTGTTTTATTTCCTTCTGTTCTAGAAAGCCTTGTGTACTGTTAAGGAACATGCCTTTTCTACTACAGAGAATGGGGAGCTATTGCAGGCATTTGAGAAAGGGAGCAGTTGTGCTTAGACTTATGTTTCAAAAAAGTCATTCTGGCAGCAAGTAGAAGGAAGATAGTAAGGGGCAAGAGAGGAGGCAGGGAGGTGAGTTACGAAGCTATTGCTGTTTTCAAGACAAGAGGTAATGGCTTCAACTAAAGGGTGTGGATGAGGAAATGGTGAGGATGGGGTAAATCTTTGTAATATTGTTTAAGGATATATGAAGATGCCACTTCTGTCTTTAACACTAATGTTGTCCTTTAGAGTGAAGTCATAATTTAAAAGGCCTTTGTTACTGATAAACAGATCTTCCTTTATGTCAAATAAAACACACCTGTTATGGAGAAACAGTGATACGCTAAAGTCTACATGATGCCGAGACAAAAACAAAAACCTCCTCATTCTTGTTTGGAAAAATAAATAACTCTCCTCGGACTCGCTCAACCTGCCAGAGAGCTAAGCAATTTCCACACCCACTTAGAGTCATGGTATAAGACAGAGGGCCATCAAAGTGGAGAGATGGGAGAGAATTCTTGCCAGAGACCAATATCCCAGCTTTTTGCTTTTTAGTGATTGGAGGTTGAATGTTCAGAGAAAGGACATCTTCTGCTTTAGTCACAACTCCACCAACTGAAATGACAATTCAATGAGTGCCTGCCTCATGAGGGATGATAGGAACAGCTTTCAAGAGCTCCATGCCAGGCTTCTGGGCAGGGGAGGCTGAGAAAGTGGTGGGGTCCTTGCTCTAAAGGGTTTGGACAGAAAGCAAAGAAAAAAGATTGAGTTGAATTTTTCTCCTTTAGTATCATAGAGTAGGCTTGGGGAATAGGTAGAGATCTCAGGATATGTATGAACTGGGAGGCTAAAGAAAAACTATGAATTTATAGTGGAGTGAAGTGCATTTTTGTCAGCTGGGACTTACAAAAAATTTTTTTGATATTCAACAAGTATCAGTATTTCACTTATTACGTACGTGTTTGTTATAAGTGTGAGAAGTCACAGCAGAGTATATGACCCTTTCAATCTGGCAGGGAAGCCCAGACATTTGCATGGAAAAATGCCAGTATTCATACAAGGAATAAAGGCTAATAGCAGCTAGAATCTATTGATGTTAGTGAAGGAAGAAGGTGCTTAATGAAGGCAGTTTGGCAATGTAACCTAATTTTAGACTTGTTCTTATCTCCAAATGATTGAATCGCAGAGCTTCCCTGACATGCCTGGAAGATTTTGTACATTATAGAGATTTACACTTTGGTCTCCTCACTAGGACACATTGTCTACACAATGTAAGCTCAGTGCATTACTTGTTTTCCATAAATCTTGAAATTATGTTGCCAACTGCACACCTGTGGCTCTGCATGTGTATGAATGATCTGCTAAACAAAACATTTCAAGTGGATGACATGTTTTATAATCCTGTTTGTTAGGTTGCATCCTGCAGACCTGCAAGCCTTATAGTTGCTCAGCCTTGAGGCTGAAGAAAGAGCCTAGAGATAGCAACTAGAGACATTAATGGCTTAAGGGACAGGGAATCTTACCAGTCTGAAGCAAGGTCCTGAAAAAACACCCCACCGTGTGTGGTAGATGATGAGCAGGAACGACGGACAGAGGAGTAGTCTTTGCTACTCAAAGGAGGCTGCCATTTATAGGGGTAATTGATGGCAGCTGGGCTCACCAGCTATCAGGCACTAATGAAGCCCTATTATTAAGAGGATTGGGTAGTCATGTGAGTGAAGCAGGAGAAGTACAGAGAGCAAGGACTGGTTGGAGACTAAAGGCTAATAGGAACTTTAGATAATTGGGACTGCTTGAGCAGAAGATGTATAGAGAGCAAGAGAACAGCCATCGTGAGTGCCTGGCTATATCCTGTTTTTCCATTTTTAAATTTCAATTTTATTTTTGTACTAAACAAGGCAGTTCCAGAGAGCAGATGTGAATCTGTCCCCTGTTGACAGTGGAGGGCTCCAGACTGCAATGGAGGAAGTTAGAGCTGATGAATGACCAAATAATAGTAATTAGATAGCTCAGCTGGTAAAGAATCCGCCTGCAATGTGGGAGACCTGGGTTCGATCCCTGGGTTGGGAAGATCCCCTGGAAAAGGGAAAGGCTACCTACTCCAGTGTTCTTGCCTGGAGAATTCCATGGACTGTATAGTCTATGGGGTCGCACTTCACTCACTCACTCTTTATTGAAGACCTATATGAGAGTTACTTTACCCATAGTCTTTAAAATAAAAAAAAATTAAAGTAAATGCATTTATAGCAGAAACTACAGAGAAATCAGATGAAGAAAATAAGTTAACCTGTAACACTGCAGGAAATCCCATCACTGGAAACCCCTGTTGGAAAGCAACCATATGATCTCAAAATCATGGTACCACAAAGTCGGATGAAGCAGCAACACTGCTTTTCCCTGGTCCATGGGGCAGAAGGCATGAAGAAAGTGAAGACGCTATTTCAGGGAATGAAGTCAAGAGAGGTCTCTCCAATGTTAGGACTACTCACTGCCAAGGGAGCATAATTCTGAGGTATCAGCGAAGGCAAGGGCCTCCCAGAACAGAAGTGGGGAGGATGGGCGGCTGCTCTTTAGAAAGTGGCCCCCAGTCTTTTCTTTCAATGTTTCTCCTTTCCTGGTGGAGCTTCCCTGGTGGCTCAGATGGTAAAGAATCCACCTGCAATGCGGGAGACCCGGGTTTGATCCCTGGGTTGGGAAGATCCCCTGGAGGAGGGCATGGCAATCCACTCCAGTATTCTCGTCTGGAGGATGTCCATGGGCAGATGCGTCTGGCGGGCTACAGTCCGCGGGGCTGCAAAGAGTCAGACATGACCGAATGACTCAGCACAGCACAGCCTTTCCTGGTGAGATGCCCCAAGCTCTTCTAATCCACGGGCTCTGCCTTTGGGGCAATCGATTGCACACCTAATGATGAGCACCTGGGGGTGAGAGCGTGCTACCCCCTCACCCCTGCTGCCCCCCAACTCCCTGCCAGGAGGCAGAGGATGAGCCATCAGAGCCTTTCTCAGACTCAAACCACAGAGCTTCTGGTTTCTCTATCCACTGGGATTTTGTTCCTCAGCTAACAGTTTATTGTATCTTCATTATGTGCCTCTTTTTCTACTCCTGCCAAAGGTCAGGGGAAATACTTCCCCTGGTGGAGAAATCTCCTTCACTGAAGTGTTTCCAGGAGGGGTATAGTTTAAAGGTAAAGGACACTGTGTTTAAAGCGGGGCCTTGGTGAGCCCTACATTTTCTTACTTTTGGAGTCCCCACCACGTAATGTATCAAACACACCAGCTGCACCCATATCCCATATAACATATACTTTTTAAATAACTTTTATAAAGATTTTTTAGAAATCATTTGGCTCGACATCACTCATTTAATTTATGATTGGCTATGAGTTCCTGATAATTACTGTGCTTGCTTAGGGGGGTTTGTGAAATAAGAAAATTGAACTTGTAAACTATATTTGATGGAATGAAATCGTTATGAATACTAAATTGAACAGTGAATGAAGCTGGCATGTTGGTATGTTTTGTAGGGATTTAATTAAGCTTTTATTCATTTTTACCTTTATTGTTTTCTTTTGGTAGATTGGGAGCCAACGACTGTTTTCTATTTGGGTCTCATACATTTTTTCTAGGACTATGGAAGGATCTTACATTGGGGATCTCATTGCATTGGGGAAGGTTCTGATATAATAGTGATTCTCAAACATTTTGGCTTCAGAATCCTTTTACATTCTTAAAAGTGATTGGGGG
>SJYQ01006401.1:12881-29430 GCA_006410935.1 Redunca redunca
TGTGAAGATCCCCTGGAGAAGGAAATGGCAATCCACTCCAGTACTATTGCCTGGAAAATCCCATGGACAGAGGAACCTGATAGGCTACAGTCTATGGGGTCACAAAGAGTCAGACACAACTGCTACCTGAGTGACTATCATAAGGCTAATCCATCTTACACGTCTACAGAGGATAATTTTCCTTTAATAAGAAAAATATTTTGATACTTATGAGATATGTAGTTGGCTTTAAATAAATAGGTGAAAGCCCTGTTAAGCAACCAAGCTCAATACTATCATCCACTTGAGGGTAGAATTTGGACTAAAGTTCTACCTAATCACATAGAATAAAGTGACTACTTATTTAGACTATCAAACTGACATCATACTCACTGTACATTTTACTGGCCTGTATCCTAAAGTTGCCTAATAAATGCCTTCCTTTCAGTTATCAACAACTTTGCTGCCTTTCACAAAGGGTTTTGTAAGCCTCTGTATCATTGTCCAAACCTAATCACTCATCTCATCCGGTATCTGTACAGATGATCTCCTTACCAGGAAGGAGACATGGAACCCTAGCACATTAAATGGATCTTGATGCTTGTGTGATCCCATAATTCTTGGAGTGGTCACCCTCCTCAGACATCAGTGATTCAGTGGAATTCTCAGTCTTTTTGTTAAAACCTCTTCTCTAATTTTGATAGCTCATTGTACTAATGCAGCATTTCCTTAAAAATACATACATTCAGTTCAGTTAAGTTCATTCACTTAGTCACGTCCAACTCTTTGCAACCCCATGAACTACAGCACTCCAGACCTCCCTGTCCATCACCAACTCCTGGAGTTCACCCAAACTCATCTTCATTGAGTCAGTGATGCCATCCAGCCATCTCATCTTCTGTTGTCCCCTTCTCCTCCTCATCCACTGTCATCCCCTTTACCTCCTGCCCCCAATCCCTCCCAGCATCAAAGTCTTTTCCAGTGAGTCAACTCTTCACATCAGGTGGCCAAAGTATTGGAGTTTCTGCTTTAGCATCATTCCTTCCAAAGATATCCCAGGGCTGATCTCCTTTAGAATGGACTGGTTGGATCTCCTTGCAGTCCAAGGGACTCTCAAGAGTCTTCTCCAACACCACAGTTCAAAAGCATCAATTCTTCGGCGCTCAGCCTTCTTCACAGTCCAACTCTCGCATCCATACACAACCACTGGAAAAACCATAGCCTTGACTAGATGCAGTTATAACTGCAGTTATTAAAAGAACTTTAATATCATAGAGGTACTACTAACGTTTTTCAATTGCAAGGAAATTATTTCAAGTGAAAATAAAACATATGAACAGGGAGGGAAATTCATAGTTCAAAAATTAGGTTGTTTTTGGAAAGAATATATAATAGAAATCTAAATCTTCTTAGTATAGGATTTAATTCATATTGCCAAATAAATAGCTTTAAACAGTAAGAAAGAAAGAAAACCTGAAGAAATTACCCTTTAGAGACATGAACAAAATCAAAATCGGCAGTGTTGTTTTGTTCAGTGAAAATGAAATCCTAAAGTATGAACCTTACATTAGGAAGCTAGTAGTAGGCCACTCAGAAGACTTCAGTATTCTCTCTCAGGACATTCCCTTTTAAGAGCAGAGATACATTTTTAGGCTTTTTCAATAATTTACATTTTAAAAAATATTTCTATGTACCCAAATACTGGTATTACACACTAAAATAGTCAAAGCTGGAAATTTCCTATGCAAATGTTTGATATTTTTAAAAATTTTAAAATTCAAGACAGTTCACCACATTCATTCCCCATTGGAACATCATGCCATTGTGAAAAAGATACTGCTATGAAAGACAGTGATATCTTGGCTGCAAGACTGGGACGAAAATGTCACTCCAAAGAAAACATTGGAATTTCTAAAACTGTGCACCCTTGGTACACAAAACACATTTTCTTCTTATTTGTGATTGTATTCTTGATCTAGTACTTATCTTTGAATGAAGCAAAATGAAAACATCCTTCTCTTCTCTCCATAAAACTGTTGAATGTGGAATGATAGTACAGCGGTGCTAGATTGTTAGCTGTCTCATATATGAGTATCAAGGGAATGATGGGGTGGGAAAGGGAAGCAAGTATCTTTCCTGGTGGCTCAGTGGTAGAGAATTTGCCTGCCAAGCAGGAAACACAGGTTCAATCCCTGGGTCAGGAAGAGCCCCTGGAGAAGGAAATGGCAACCCACTCCAGTATTCTTGCCTGGGAAATCCCAAGGACAGAGGAGCCTGGCCGGCTACAGTCCATGGGGTCACAGCAAGTTGGACCTGACTGAGTGACTAAATAGCAAAAGGGAAGAAAAATGTGATAGTGCATGGAAGATAGTGCAGAATACTTCAAGACTTCCAACAAGGCAAATTTTCAGAGATTCAAAGTGTCCTTTCTTCCCTGCCTTATCCCAAAGAATGATTTTAACCCTCATATTCATGTTTTATTGAGTAAAATTTCTGTTTCACTCATGTCAATGTGAGGAGTCTGTATTCAGCCATTGTGGGGAACAAAAACTTAAATTATGGACCAGGGTAGATGATGACTCAGTTCCAGCTCTTCTACTTAAAACCATTTGAACTTCAGTTTTTTGTTGTTGTTTTCTTTTTTTTACTCCAACCAGTCTCGTTCCATTTTTTTTCTCAATAAGAAAATAAGATTCTGTATCATTTCTAGAGTCACAGTGAGGAAGAAAGTAGTTACACAAAAAAGCAACTGGCACAGTCCTTGGCACACTGTAGGAAGCACAGTTATAAGCACTCTATCACTCTTAGCTCCTTGCAGAGTTGCTCTCCCCTCTGTATGCACAGCATCCTATAAAGCTGCTCAGAGCACCATTTCAGTAGTTTTACCTTCTATGCAAATCTAGGATTTTAAACCAGATTTCAAAAGATTAACTGAGATCATGGACTTTTGTCTCCCTATACTGATGTTTAATATGTCAGAGATAAATGTGAAGCTACAGCAAACCATGCTTGACTATTAATTACCTCTTGAGTAGATAACATATGAAAGACAGTGGGTGTGCACACACTGTGTCTCCTTAACTTGTGTTTATATATTCTAGTAACACAATTAGAGCTTAGGCTGAATTTTTTTAATTGAAGGATTGAGCGCTCTTTTGGACTCTTTCTGAGATTCCATATATATATATATAAAGAAATGGATTGGCATATATACACTACTAATATTATGTATAAAATAGATAACTAATGAGACCCTACAGTATACCTCAGGGAAATCAGTGTTCTATGGTGACTTACATGGGAAGGAGATCAAAACAGAGGGGATATAGGGCTCAGACGTTAAATCTGCCTGAGTGCAGGAGACCTAAATTCGATCCCTAAGTGGGAAGATCCCCTAAAGAAGGGAATGGCTACCTACTCCAATATTCTTGCCTGGAGAATTCCATGGGCAGAGGAGCCTGGCAGGCTATAGTCCATGGGGTCACAAAGAGTCAGACAAGACTGAGAGAGTAACACCTCCACTTTTCACATATGGATACATATAGCTGATTCACTTTGCTGTACACTAGAAACTAACGCAACATTGTAAAGCAACTATACTTTAAAAAAAATAAAAGAAAGAAAGAAAGAGAAAAAAAAATCACACATTTAGGCCATGCCACTATACTTCTCATTTCAACCAGAGAGTGAGAGTTTGTCATTGTGCCATAATCTCATACTAGGTACCTGACAGTAACAGCTTTTCCTTCCACTGAATAGGGAGAAAAACATTCTTTCTTTAAAGTGTCTATGATCCAAAACCTCTGGGCCTTGGCTAGAATTTAGTGAATTATACCATTTGGAAAGCAGATTGCTTGAGTGCAATTTTATACCCATTTAGTAAAATATATTCTCCATTTGTTAGGTACATCTATTATTTCTGCAAATTGAGCAAACCCAAGAAACATAAAGAAGAGGAGATACAGCCCCCGTTCCAACTTAAAAGTGAAAGGGAGTCCTTATTCCATTTTACTATCAACATAACCAGCTTTGCTTTATAACATTCCAAATTGAAATGTACGTTATTGGCATCCACCCATGAAATTAAAATATGCTTGTTCTTTGGAAGAAAAGCTATGACAAACCTAGACAGCATATTAAAAAGCAGAGACATCACTTTGATTACAAAGGTTTCTACAATCAAAACTATGGTTTTTCGAGTAGTCATGAATGGATATGAGAGTTAGATCATAAACAAGGCTAAGCAACAAATTGATACTTTTGAATTGTGGTGCTTGGAAGACTCTTGAGAGTCCCTTGAACAGCAAGGAGATCAAACCAATTAATCCTAAAGGAAATCAGTCCTGAATATTCATTGGAAGGGCTGATGCTGAAGCTGAAGCTCCAATACTTTGGCCACCTGATGTTAAGAGTCAACCCACTGGAAAAGACCCTGGTTCTGGGAAAGATTGAGGGCAGGAGAAGAAGGCAGCAACAGAAGATGAGATGGTTGGGTGNAAATCAGTCCTGAATATTCATTGGAAGGGCTGATGCTGAAGCTGAAGCTCCAAAACTTTGCCCACCTGATGTTAAGAGTCAACCCACTGGAAAAGACCCTGGTTCTGGGAAAGATTGAGGGCAGGAGAAGAAGGCAGCAACAGAAGATGAGATGGTTGGGTGGCATCACCAACTCAGTGGACAAAAGTTTGAGCAAACTCTGGGAGACAATGAAGGACAGGGAAGCCTGCTGTGCTGCAGTCCATGGGTTCAGAGAGTCAGACACAACTTAGCATCTGAGCCAAAACACATCACCAACTTCATGCTTCTCCACCACATTTCTCAGGCCGGACAGCCAGTTACAGCCACCTTTGATAGTAACTCTTTATTTACTATCAACTCTTCTTAAACACAATTTCTCACCTAAATGCCATGACCATTACCCTTTACACTGATGTGGGCTAAAATCATTTTTTTTTAAACTAGCCCACTAAAGTCACTTGACAAACTAAAATATATTATTTTCTAGTGTCTGATGGAAATCTTAAAATTTTGCCCTTTTTTTTTCTTATTTACTATACAAGTCACACTTTGGTTATTAAGTGAGTGATATAAACATCAACTGGAAACCATTCAAAATGAACTTAAAACAAATGTGAGAATCAGTTTAGTACAATCTCTCAGTCATGTCTGACTCTTTGTGACCCCATGGACTGCAACATGCCAGGCTTCCCTGTCCTTCACCAACTCCCAAAGTCTACTCAAACTCATGTTTATTGAGTCGGTGATGCCATCCAACCAGCTCATCCTCTGTCACCCCCTTCTCCTCCTGCCTTCAATCTTGCCCAGCATCAGTGTCTTTTCCATTGAGTCAGCTCTTCGCAGCAGGTGGCCAAAGGACTGGAGTTTCAGCTTCAACATCAGTCCTTCCAATAAATATTCAGGACTGATCTCCTTTAGAATGGACTGGTTGGATCCCCTTGCAGTCCAAGGGACTCTCAAGAGTCTTCTCCAACACCACAGTCCAAAAGCATCACTTCTTCGGCGCTCAGCCTTCTTCACAGTCCAACTCTCCCATCCACACATGACCACTGGAAAAACCATAGCCTTGACTAGACGGACCTTAGTCGGCAAAGTAATGTCTCTGCTTTCGAATATACTATCTAGGTTGGTCATAACTTTCCTTCCAAGGAGTAAGCGTCTTTTAATTTCATGGCTGCAAGCACCATCTGCAGTGATTTTGGCGCCCCCAAAAATAAAGTCTGACACTGTTTCCACTGTTTCCCCATCTATTTCCCGTGAAGTGATGGGACTGGATGCCATGGTCTTAGTTTTCTGAATGTTGAGCTTTAAGCCAACATTTTCACTCTCCTCTTTCACTTTCATCAAGAGGCTTTTTAGTTCCTCTTCACTTTCTGCCATAAGGGTGGTGTCATCTGCATATCTAAGGTTATTGATATTTTTCCCGGCCTTGGGGAACCCCAAAAGAATTATTAATTAAATAACATACTAGTGTACAAAATAAAACAATAAAATTTGCTTTTTCAGTCTCTCTAGACAGAGCCAGTAACTTTTTCCTTTCTTTTCCCATAATACATACATTCTCTCCTTAAATATCTGCCATTACAACCCACTGCACTTGATTCCAGTTCCTAATGAATACCTACTTATCCCATCCATAACCTCATCTCAATTCCCTTGTTCCGTTGCCCACTGGAATTCAGTGATGTTCTCCACCTGAAGAGTCATGCATTGTATCGACTAACCAGATAAGCCTACATCTCTCCTCCATTCTCTCACAAATGCACTGCTCTGCCACAGCCTTAATATTCATTTAATATGAAGCACAATTATAGAATGTGGACATTGGATATTAAAATTAATCTTCCAATCTCCAAATTATGCTTTTTTATATAATTAATTAGGAGCCATAAGATATCTAAAACTATATTCAATTGACAATCCTTTTATAAAATCTTGCAGCTGGTATGTTATTTGCCAAAATGTCAGCATTCACAGTTTTTAATCAGTTAAGATTTGTTGCCTGAAAATGAAGGTGCACCTGACCATCTGTGCCTTAAACCATAAAGATAGTGTAATTCACCTACCGTGGACTCTGGTACAGGTGGATTACTGGTTTGCTAGGAGCTCTACAGTATCAGGTCACTGAATTGGTGTTTCTGCAGTTCTCTTAGCCTTCCCTTTTTAGCTGCTTTTTGGCAGCTGCTATTCCAGACATCGCACAACTATATTCATGCAGAAAGCAGGGGGCAGGTGATATGTTGGTGGTAAAAGAGCTTTTTCTTCACAGGACTGGCTCTCTCTTTTATCAGGGAGCAGAATCTTTCCCACAAGAGAACAGTCAGCTTATTTTATAGTGCATTGGCTAAAAGTAGTTAGCACACCCTCCCCTACAATAATCCTGCCCAAGGTAAATAGCATGAAGAAGACTGGTTTAGACCAAGCAGGCCTTGTCCCAATGCCTGGAGGACAGACCTGAGCATATTGCTGCTGAACAAAGTAGTTACATTGGCAGTAAATGATGGGCAGATCCATGGTTTGATCACTGTTTGGTTCATCATAGTCATCTGGAGTACTGAATAAACCACAGATCTTGCATCCTGATCCTCTGAGTTTCTGCTTCAGTAGGTCTGACACAGCACCAGAGAACTTGCATTTCTAAAAACTTCTCAGGTGATGGCTGCCATGGCAAACATCAGCCTCTATCGCACAACTCCATAGGTTATAGGTAGCATCAAGGGTTCAGTTCAGTTGCTCAGTCGTGTTTGACTCTTTGAAACCCCATGAATTGGAGCACACCAGGCCTCTCTGTCCATCACCAACTCCCAGAGTTCACTCATACTCACGTCCAACGAGTCAGTGATTCCATCCAGCCATCTCATCCTCTGTGCTCCCCTTCTCCTCCTGCCCCCAATCCCTCCCAGCATCAGAGTCTTTTCCAACGAGTCAACTCTTCGCATGAGGAGGCCAAAGTACTAGAGTTGCAGCTTCAGCATCAGTCCTTCCAAAGAACACCCAGGACCGATCTCCTTTAGAATGGACTGGTTGGATCTCCTTGCAGTCCAAGGGACTCTCAAGAGTCTTTTCCAACACCACAGTTCAAAAGCAAAAATTTTTCAGTGCTCAGCTTTCTTCACTGTCCAACTTTCACATCCATACATGACCACTGGAAAAACCATAGCTTTGACTAGATGGACCTTTGTTAGCAAAGTAATGTCTCTGCTTTTTAATAGACTGTCTAGGTTGGTCATAGGTTTTCTTCCAAGGAACAAGCATCTTTTAATTTCATGGCTGTAGTCACCATCTGCAGTGATTTCGGAGCCCCAAAATTAAAGTTTCTCACTGTTTCCACTATTTGCCCATCTACTTGCCATGAAGTGATGGGACCAGATGCCATGATCTTAGTTTTCTGAATGTTGAGTTTTAAGTCAACTTTTTCACTCTCCTCTTTCACTTTCATCAAGAAGTTCTTTAATTCTTCCTCACTTTCAGCCATAAAGATGGTGTTATCTGCATATCTGAGGTTATTGGTATTTCTCCTGACAATCTTGATCCCAACATGTGCTTCATCCAGCCTGGCATTTTTCATGATGTACTCTTTAGTTTTATTTTTTTATCCATAAAACGTATATAGAAATAATATGCACAAATTTTTGATTACGGTAGGCAGATATGAAGGTGGCAGGTAACATTATTAATGAATATCTGTTAGCACTACAGGCCATCCTCATGTACTTGCTGATTACATATCTAGTATGGCAACATTGTCTTATGTGTGTGCTGGGCTTCCCTGGGGGTTCAGCACTAAACAATCCACCTGTCAGTGCAGAAGACAAGGGTTTGATCGCTGAGTTGGGAAGATCCTCTGGAGAAAGAAACGGCAACCCACTCCGCTATTATTGCCTAGAAAATCCCATGTACAGAGGAGCACAGTGGGCTACAGTCCATGGGGTTGCAAAGAGTCAGACACAACTTAGCAATTAAACAACAGCAACAAATGTGTGTGTCTGGACAGTCTATAGAGGCAACAAGGTGTACCCACATGAAGTCTCTAAGCAGCAAGTAAAGGTACAAGGAAATCCACTTTTCAAGAGCCACTGATCCAAGTACTGGGATAAAGAGTATGCACATGCCTTGTTGTTGTTCAGTCGTTAAGTTGTGCCTGACTCTCTGTGACCCCATGACCTGCAGCACACCAGGCTTCCCTGTTCTTCACTGTCTCCGAGAGTTTGCTCAAATTCATGTCCATTGAGTCACTGATGCCATCCAATCGCTTCATCCTCTGTCACCCCCTTCTCCTCTTGCCCTCAGTTTTTCTCAGCATAAAGGTCTTTTCCAATGAGCTGGCTCTTTGCATCAGGTGGCCAAATACTGTAGCTTCAGCTTCAGCACCAGTCCTTCCAACAAATATTCAGGGTTGATTTTCTTTAGGATTGACTGGTTGGATCTCCTTGCTGTCCAAGGGGCTCTTAAGAGTCTTCCCCAGCACCACAGTTTGAAAGCATCAGTTCTTCAGCACTCAGCTGTCTTGTCTATGGTCCAACTCTCATAATACATGCCTTGTAACTGATAGGAAATGCTTCACAGAGGAAAGTTCTGTTTCAGAGGGGAAAGGATATTTACAATTAAGGGGAAGAGAAGAAAACCAGTTAGGACAATAGAGAGGTGTAAGAATATGCCACAAAATGAAAGAAGTAGAAACCACTTTATCTGGATAATAAAGATGAAGTTTGCCTAACTCTGGGATAAAAATTATAACAATTAAGAGCACAGTGCCTTTCTTTTTGTCTTTTTTAAACACACAGACTTTTAAACTCAGTGCTTTATCCTGGAGAACTACATATGTGAGTAAACGAACCGATGGTGAAAATCTACTCCCCTAAGCATTTTCACAGAGTAGATTTCTGAAGCTAACAGTTTAACATTAAGAAGTTATTGAGCATAAAACTAAGTTCTATGTAAAATAGAGACATGCTTGGCTGTGCCATAAGGGATTATCTTATAAACACACATCACATTTTACATGGGTTAGGAGCCAAAAAGTCCCATCTGTGCTCAAGATACTATTTAACCATCTAGAAAGAACTCAAGTTCTGCCTGAGCCCTATATTTGGATAAACACTTATGATCCCATGTAACTAATTGCTCTTTTGTCATATATACTTTCATTTTCCTCTTTATAAGTCTCATATTTTTGTTAATTTTTACTAGCACTTCCTACACAGTGCCTGTGTTCTTTACTTAAGAAATCTAGGCTAATATCATAAAATTGGTTTAACTTGTCTTTTCAAAGATAAAGAATCCTAGGAGTGAGAGTGAGGGAAGTAAGGCTTTCTCTTTTCACTTCATGGAACTCTATATTGCTGGAAAATTTTAACAAACATTTACTATCTTTGAAAATTTTTAAACTAATATCTTTTTAATTGGGATAAAATGTACATATCATAAAATTGATTGTTTAACCATTTGTTCATTGCAGGATTCATTGGCATTAAGTATTAATATATTTACATTGTTTTGCAGGCTTCTTTAGTGTCCATTTCCAGAACTTTTTCATCACCCTAGACTGAAACTTCTACATCCATTAAACAATACCTCTTCATCCTCTCTCCCCTCAGCTGTTAGAAACCACTATTCTACTTTCTATCTCTATGAATTTGACCACTCTAGGTATACAAATTAAGTAAAAGTGTACAATATTTCTATTTTTTGTATATGGCTTATTTCTCTTTCATAGAATTTTAAAGATCTATCTATGGTATTGGAATTCTCTTCCTTTTAAAGGCTGAATATTCCATTTTATGCCTATACCACATCTTGTGTATCCATGCATCCATAAATGGATACTTGTACTGCTTCAAGCTCTTTGACTATTATAAATAATGCTGCTATCAGTATAGGTATACAAATATATATCTATGTCCTTGCTTTCAATTCCTTTGAGTATATACATTTAGCAGCAGAATTTCTGGATCATATAGTAATTCAATGTTTAACTTTTAGAGGAACCACCATATCAATCTTTCCATATCAATCTCACCATTTTACATTCCCACCATTAGTGCCAAGGGTTCCAATTTTTCCACATCCTTCCTCATCAATACTTGTTTGTTTTTTTTCTGTTTTGTTCTATTTTTTAATAGTAGCCACTCTATTAGATACAAAGTGATTTCGCTGTGGGTTTGATTTTCACTTTCTTAAGAGTTAGTGATATTCAGCACCTTTTCATGTGCTTTTAGACTCATTTGTATATCTTCTTTGAAGAAATTTCTTTTCAAATTTTTAAACTGGATTATTATTTTGTTGGTCTTCGGCTTTTTGCATGTGGATATCCAGTTATCTCAACACTTGGTCGGAAAGATTGTACTTTCCCCACTGAATCGTCTTGGCATTCTTGTCAAAAATCATTTGACTACAAACACAAAGGCTTATTTCTTTTCTTTCTATTCTATTGCATTGTGCTCTGTGTCTATCCTTATGCCTTAACACATTGTTGTGACCACTATAGCCCTGTTGTAAATTTTTAAACCAGGAAATTCAAATCCTCTTACTTTATCCCTTTTTAAGATTTATTCTGAAAAGTAATTACCTCTGTCATTTTGCTACTTGTTTTCTATAAACCTTACAGCTTTTTTACCCCTCATTTCCTTCATTACTATTTTATTTGTGCTTATTTGATTTTGTATTGTGAGATTTTAGAATTTCCGTTTCATTTCCTTTTTGTGTATATTCTCAAGCTATTTTCTTTGTGGTAACCTTGGGAATGACCTTAGTTCCCTAGAGTTTTAACACTCTTATTTGAATACCAGCTTGATTTCAATCACAGACAAAAAGCTCTGCTCCTATACAACTCTATTCCAACTCCCTTGAAGTTGTCGAAATCATAAAACTCCACCTTTATGCTTTGTACTTGTATATCCAAAACTTGTATGCTAATATTTTTAATGTATTAGTCTCTTGACTTAAGTAGAAAATGAATAGTAGAGTTAAACCAAAATTACAAGAACACTAGGGATGCAGCAGTTGACCTTAATATTTATGCTGAGGATAAATCTGTCAGCATTCATAAACTTTTTGATCTAGAAAATATCGTATGAATATTTATATTGCAATATGAAATGGCAGGTTAAACTTAGCTATTTAAACGTTTAAGTGTTGCATCACTTGAAATCATATACTTAACCAAAAATTTTTTTTAATTTATTAAGAATATTTTCTTAGAAAAATTTACTTTAATTTTTATACAATGGTTGGGNCAAATCATTCTTGTAAAGTAAGTTAACATACCTTAGCTTTAAATTTCTTCTCATAAAATGATTGCTTTTTATCTTTAAAATTCAATAGTAATATTTAAGACTTGCAAAATGTTTTCAATTCTATGATAAATGTTTTCAATATGTCTTGTAGTCTTAGGATCAAATTATAGGAAAATATATTAAATAAAAGTCACCAGGTAAGAAAACACACTGAAATATAAATCACATTTGAGCTAGAGTTCAGAAGGACAGTTCTGCTTCAAATGAATATTTTTCCACTTGAGTGTTATAGGGAGCAGCTATTTTTTGGTCAGTCTCCAGCTTTAATTACTGGCACCTATTAAAAAGCTTATTCCTTTCATGGTTTCTTTCTTCACTGTATTTCAAAACATAGGACAATATCAATAAATTAAGATATTTTTATGAGACTGCCAGATTAAACATGCTTATTTATACAGTTTTTCTTTTAGAAACTTGTACATTGTTTTGGCAAGTAGAGAACTGAGTCCTAATTCTTAATCCAAAGCTCTTTTTACACAAGTATGGGTGGCTATATAGTATCTAGTGGCTCAGATGGTAAAGAACCTGCCTGCCATGTAGGAAACCTGGGTTTGATCCCTGGGTCAGGAAGATCCCCTGGAGAAAGGAATGGCCACCCACTCCAGTATTCTTGCCTGAAGAATTCCATGGACAGAGGAACCTGGTGGGCTATAGTCCACCAGGTCACAAAGAATCTGATACAACTGAGCAACTAACACTTTCACTTTTACACTTACAGACTAGGAAAAAAAGCCTAAACCAAGACTAAAGAGCATTGTGTCAAAAAGCTGCTATTGTGTATCAATTCCCACATTTTGTAATATTAATGCAATGCTAATATTAGTAATAACTTCTTTTATAAGTTTATTGGGGAAATTAAGTACAATGAAAAGTGTGTAGGATAGTGTCTGGCATACAGGAAGCATTCAATAAATGCTAATTATTACTATTATTCTGAAATATAATTTTCAAAAAAACCTGTATTCACTGAAATGTGGAAAAATCATCAAAACATGTTCAAATAATTCTCCTGTAGATATTTTGTGTTCTATTTTATGGCTGAATAGAGATACAATGCTAGGGCAGAAAATATATGTCTACATAGTTACAAAAGAGGTAAGGAAACATCCCTACCAAAACCTCCTCCTCGCTTTATGACACTCAATTTACTTTTCTAATATGATCTGGAATCAGATCAAGATGCTGGGACTGAGCAGTGAACACTCAGGAAGAAGGGTTATATTTAGGGCAGAGGTCAACAATAACTCTATTAAGGGAGATTAAAACTGAGCCTTGAGAGGCAGCTTGTAAATAATCTAAGTCTGACAATCCCATCAGCTCAATTTAGTTCAGTCGCTCAGTTGTGTCTAACTCCGCAACTCCATGGACATCCCTGGACTCCGCACACCAGGCATCCCTGTCCATCACCAACTCCCGGAGCTTGCTCAGACTCATGTCCATCGAGTCAGTGATGCCATCTCATCCTCTGTTATCCCCTTCTCCTCATGCCTTCAGTCTTTCCCAGAATCAGGGTCTTTTCCAAGGAATCAGTTCTTTGCATCAGGTAGCCAAAGTATTGGAGTTTCAGCTTCAGCATCAGTCTTTCCAGTGAATACTCTGGACTGATTTCCTTTAGGATTGACTGGCCTGAATCTCCTTACAGTCCACGGGACTCTCAAGAGTCTTCTGTAACACCACAGTTCAAAAACATCAATTATTCGGCACTGAGCTTTCTTTATAGTTCAACTTTCACATCCATACATGACTACTGGAAAAACCATACTGAGTCACAATAGGGAAGAAGATGGAAAAAGACCCATGTTAGGAATATTCCTTGGCTATTGACAAAGTAGGAACAAACCCTCTTTAGAGAAAAGTTATCTTAATTAAAGCGTAAAGATGTTCCACAATGAGGTCCAACCAACAAGTCCACAAATATCAGCACGCAACAAAGAAAACATGAGACCCAATATGCCACAGCTACCAGAAATAGAAAATTATATTCTTATTTTTTTCAAGGATCAAACATATTGGAATTGTCAGATTCAGAATGTCAGACAGCTCTATATGCAAGTATTATGGAAATAAAGGTTTCAAGGGGAAGCATGCAATAACATATCATAAAAACAGATAAAATTATTGTACTTAGAATATTTAGTGACACTAAAATAAAATTTTTTAAAAATTTGATTGGTAGNTATTTAGTGCAATAGAAGGTATAGAACCAGAAGATGTATCAAAAATTATAGAACAACAAACACTATATGATCTCTCTTACATATGAAATCTAAAGAAATAAAAACTCATAGATATAAACAACAAATTGGCAGTTGCCGGAGATAGAGGGTTGGAGTGAGAGAAATGGATTAAAGGGTTCAAAAGGTTAAAAAGAAAAAAAGAAATACCTTGGTAGATGGAATAGATGGAAAATAAGCTACCGGGGGCACACAGCAAACATAATTACTCATATAAAAGTAGCATTTCCACAAAAACAGGGAAAACATAGCATTATCTTCTACCTCTGTTATCAATCTAAGGTATAATAAAGTCTTACTAAATCAATAAAATCGGTATAAAAAAAGTAGCAAAGAGATTGAAAGGAAAGACTCAGCTGTCACTATTTGTAGACAATATCATCATCTGGGTAGAATGCAAGAAAGTCAAATGAAAATCTGTTAGAAATTACTAGACTGATAAAGATACAAAATCAATACACCAGGGTTCTGTTCATTATTGCCACGCATACAAAAATATTGGAATTCTTAGGCATATTTATTATCAGAAACTATGTAAAATATGAATAAAATTATAAAAGTTTATTGAAGGACACAAAACAGGGTACAATATGTCAAATATGAAGGAGTCTAGATGGGAGAGGAGTTTCAAGGAGAATGGATACATGTACATGTATGGCTAAGTTGTTCTGCTGTGCACCTGAAACTCTCCCAACCTTGTTAATTGGCTATACTCCAATATAAAAAAGTTAAAAGAAAAAAATAAAAGAAGTGGAAAGACATTCTAGCAGTTGAATGAGTTTTGTTACTGTATGGATGTCAATTCTGCCTCAAGTTAATCTAAATTCAATTCAATATTGATCAAATTTTTCTTAAATTCTTTGCTTATTAACTAAATTCTTTAAATTATTAATAGACTTATTTTAAAGTTCAAATGTATAAACTATTTCTAGAAGAGCATATAAGAAGCTGGCAACTTTACTTGCTTCTCGAGAAAGAACCAAATGATAGGTTAAAGGAGACACATTTTTTTTAAATTTTAATTGGAGGCTAATTACTTTACAATATTGTAGTGGGTTTTGCCATACATTGACATGAATCAGCCATGGATGTACATGTGTTCCCATCCTGAACCCCCCTCCCACCACCTTCCCCATCCCGTCTCTCAGGGTCTTCCCAGTGCACCAGCCATGAGCACTCTGTCTCATGAATCTAACCTGGACTGGAAATCTATTTCATATATGATAATATACATGATTCAATGTTATTCTCTCAAATCACCCCACCCTCGCCTTCTCCCACAGAGTCCAAAAGTCTATTCCTTACATCTGTGTCTCTTTTTGCTATCTCACATATGGGGTCATTGTTATCATCTTTCTAAATTCCATATACATGCATTAATATACTGTATTGGTGTTTTTCTTTCTGACTTCACTCTGTATAATAGGTTCCACTTTCATCCCTCATTAGAACTGATTCAAATGTATTCTTTTTAATGGCTGAGTAATAGTCCATTGTGTATATGTACCACAGTTTTCTTATCCATTTGTCTGCTGATGGACATCGAGGTTGCTTCCATGTCCTGGCTATTGTAAACAGTGCTGCAATGAACATTTCAGGGGTACACGTGTCTCTTTCAATTCTGGTTTTCTCGGTGTTATTTACTAATTGTTTACTTCCTGTGTCTTGTTCAGTTCAGTTCAGTTGCTCAGTTGTGTCCGACTCTTTGAGACCCCATGAGTTGCAGCACGCCAGGCCTCCCTGTCCATCACCATCTCCTGGAGTTCACTCAGACTCACGTCCATCGAGTTGGTGATGCCATCCAGCCATCTCATCCTCTGTCGTCCCCTTCTCCTCCTGCCCCCAATTCCTCCCAGCATCAGAGTCTTTTCCAATATGTCTTGTATATGGTGCCAAATGTATTTTTCCCCAGATAACAAACAAAATAAAATTAAAATATAGGTTTCATGTGGTGAATATCTATTTTTAAAAAATCAAGTTGTTTCAGGAAAAAAAGTGTAATGATATCAGTAGAAAAATATACAATAAATAAAGTCATAACAAAAGGCTTTGTTATTGAGGCAAAAAGAGTTGAATGCACCAATGGAGATGAATAAAGATTTAAAAGTAGAGTCATGTATATATGGTGATTCACTTTATATTAAAGGTGGAATTTTACATAAACCAATGGGTTAAATAATGGACTATTGAATAAATACTGAGCATCTTAGTTTTCTCTCTGTAAAATCAAGGTTAGGATTCTTGAAAGGATTCATTGAAATAAGGTTTGTTTAAAATAGAAATTACACAGAATGTATCACACAGAGGGAAAAATGCGAAACATGAACAAATCTTAAGGAATATGAAGAGAATGGGATATATGTATATAACTGAGGTTTCCTAAGAAAAGAAGAGAGAAAAAAAGAGGCAATGGTTAAAAAGATAAAAATGAAAATATTCTAAATTGTCAAAAAATATCACACACACACATATATGTATGTATGTATATAATAAACACTCATCCATGAAGACAAATTAAATCTT
>SJYQ01006401.1:29739-74891 GCA_006410935.1 Redunca redunca
GACAAAATTATTTGAAAAACAAAGGGCAAAAGTATATACCAAACATTCCTAAATTTATAAAAAGAATAAAATGTGTTTTTTTCTATCAGAAATAAAAATGTATAAAACTATAAAAATTAATATAGTTAATTTAGGTGCAGGAATTCCCAAATAGTTCAAACACTGAGTCCAGGAACAGTACTTATGGTACATAATAGAAATAACATTGAAGATCATTAAGAAATTGAATAATTTTTCAATCCATAAACAAAATAATAGATTACACAATTTAAAAATAATGCACAGAGGATATGCAAAAAGCTTTATGCTGTGCTTAGTTGCTCATTCATGCCCAACTCTTTGTGACCCCATGGACTGTAGCCCACCAGGTACCTCTGTGGGGATTCTCCAGGCAATAATACTGGAGTGGGTTGCCATGCCATCCTCCAGGAGATCTTCCCAACCCAGGGACTGAACCCAGGTCTCCTGCATTGCAGATGGATTCTTTATTGTCTGAGCCACTAGGGAAACCCATAAATACTGGATTGGGTAGCCGATCACTTCTCCAGGGGATCTTCCTGACTCAGGAATCAAACCAGGGTCTCCTGCATTGCAGGTGAATTCTTTACCTGCTGAGCTATGGCTGACATATGAAAAGACATTCAACCTCATTATTGATGTAAGAAATGTGAATCAGGGTCACAATAAAATACCATTTTACATTCATTATATGGACAAATACTTAGGAACTTGACAATGCTGATATGCATAAGGAGCAACAAAAACAGGTACACTTCTGGAGGTTGTGATCAGTACAGCCACTTTGGGAAAACAACTTATTTTCCATTTTGTCAATGTGCAATCAAGTATAAACAGGGTCCAGGAAATTCCTCTCCTAAGGAAACTCCTGCATACCTTCACCATAAGAAGGACACAAGAATGTTCCAAATGTCCAGTGGGGAAAACTCATCCATAGGAAAAAGAAACAACGTTTGTGTAATCGTCATGAAGTACTATACAACACTGAAAAATGAATAAATTTCATCTATCTCATCTAAAAATAGCTTAGATGGATTTTAGATATATCACACTGAGTTAAAAATACCAAATCATAGGAGACTACATATAATGCTTACAAAAAAGAAAAATTAATTATTTTGCTGTTAGACATAATTATATAAATGGCAAAATTATTTTTTAAAGCTGGGAACTGATAAAGATAGGTTACATCTGAGGAAGAGTCAGGGGGATAAGATGAAGAATCCATATACAGGCAAAAGTCATTGTTGAAGGAAATATATGATTATAAGGAAAAGAAGCCCTCTCAGTTAAATCTACATATTGGATTCCCATCCCTAAACACAGAAATCAAGCTTATGATCAGTCAGTTCCCATCAGGTAAACTGGGAAACTCAGCCAAATGTTGTAAAAGTAAGAAATTATTCCTTAAAGTAGACATATCTGACTAGCCTCATTTTCTACCATAAGACATAATGGTATAAAAATGCCAATCAATTCAGGAAGAAAAGACTTGCCTTCCCAGAAAACTACTTAAAATGACAGCATTTTCCTAGTGTTTTAGGTGGCTTTTTAACGGAAGGCCACATGGTTTCAAAGGGCAGTTTGTCCACTAAAAGTATGATGGTTCAAGGCTGCCATTATAAAAGATTGCTTTAGAATATGCACATTGTGATGAAAATCAAATACAAAAAAAATGTGATGACTCACCCGTTGGCTAGAAACATCTGTCACTGAAATAACAGAATGTGGCAAGATGTTGTTTCTCCAAAGATAAAACAGAACTTTCTGTGGCCTTCAACACACATTAGGACAGAAGCGTGCTGGCTGTGACAGATGGCACAGAAGCGTGGCCGAGAGGAGCTACCCCTCTTCCGAGGTCAGGGGTGGTGGCCGAGAGGAGCAACCTCACGTTGAAGGAGCGGTGGCTGCAAGGGCGCAGGAGAGCTGAGAGGAGCTACTCCATGTTCAAGGTCAGGAGGGATGACCTCGTCCAAGGTAAGGAGCGGTGGTGAAGAGATACCCCACGTCCAAGCTAAGAGAAACCCAAGTAAGACGGTCGGTGTGAGAGGGCATCAGAGGGCAGACACACTGAAACCATAATCACAGAAAACAAGTCAATCTAATCACACAGACCACAGCCTTGTCTAACTCAATGAAACTAAGCCATGGACTCATTGGAAAAGACTCTGACGCCGGGAGGGATTGGGGGCAGGAGAGAAGGGGACGACAGAGGATATGGCTGGATGGCATCACCAACTCTATGGACATGAGTTTGGTTGAACTCCAGGAGTTGGTGTTGGACAGGAAGGCCTGGCATGCTGCAATTCATGGGATCACAAAGAGTTGGACATGACTGAGCGACTGAGCTGAACTGAACTGATGGCCTTAAACAAGAGTATGTTCAGAATGCAATTGAGATGTCAGACTTTTATGAGCAAATCTGTTAAAGAAATCTATAAATCATTTCCCAGGTTCAAGATTACCATTTAAAAACTTTGATTGCAGAAAGAGAAAGGGAACAGGGGCATAAGTATTTACTTGCTAGGGATCACAGGTTATTCTACCTTCTATGTATTTCTCTACCATACATGGGATCATGGCTATCCTTTTTTCTAAAAATATTAATTTTAAATCACTTAGTGAAAACCCAGATATTTTATTGGGCAAATAAGCAGAATAAAGAAGTAGTATTAGTCTCAAAACACACAATATTCTGAACCAATTAGAATATTACTTTTTAACTGTATATGTATATATGTATGTATTATGTATACATAATTTAAATATTTTCTAAATGATCAATTAGCTTGTTGATTTCCAGTGTGCTAAACGCTATTAAAAGACCATCTAGAACCTGTGACTATCCAGAACCTGTGATAGATAGATATCTCATAGAAAATACATCAATTTCCTTCCAGTTTTAAAAGTCAGCAGCATTTATAAACTTTATAGACAAAAACACAACCATGAACACAGAGACCACATTTTGAGAAGTTATTATGTTGGGCACTCTATGTATGCTGATCTTCTAAATCTATAAAACAAGGTTTAGAGGTCACTGTTATTAAGCCACTTACAGCCCAAACTCAGAAAGATGAACAATTTACATGAACAGGGTTTATAATATGTACATGCAAATCAAGATTGGCCTTATTTTAAGATTCATGTTATTTGTTCCAAAATCAGGTTGATTGTCAACTTTACATAATCTTACCCAATGTGCTAGCTCAATTCAGTCAGTCATGTTCTGCTCTTTGCTATCCTATGGACTGTAGCCCGCCAGGCTTCTCTGCCCATGAGATTTTGCAGGCAAGAATACTGGAGTGGGTTGCCATGCCCCCTCCAGGGGATCTTCCTGACTCAGGGATCGAACCCACTCAGGGATCAAATCTCTTATGTCTCCTGCACCGGCAGGTGGATTCTTTACCACTAGTGCCACCTAGGAAGCCCTTCTCACCCAACACAAGCTCCTAAATGACTCATTTTTTGACTGCTCATCCTCTGTTCATTTCATGTATTTGTTCCAAAAATCATTACTAAGCACTTTCTCTCTATAAATCATCATACATGGACTGAAAATAAAGAACTGCAGATTATAGTGTCTTTAGGATTAGACTGTGTTTATGAGATCCTGACAAGAGACATCTGTGAATGTATTTGCTCAAGGAGGCCTGACTGTGGCTGCCAAAAAAAAAAAAAATCCACAGGGAACTGACGGCAGGTACTGTCTGAGCAGTGGGAGAGCTGTGAACAGTAACAAACAAGCAATAGCCACCTGGTAAGGGGGAAAGCAGTGCACTGCCAGCAGGGGCTCTGGGTGCAGCAGACTTGGGTACGGCACCCAAGACTTGGAGGAAGTCACCATTAACCCCACCAAATAGCTTCCAGACCTTACACAGGACTGGGAAAATAGACACTTGGAGGGCCCAAACAGAACCTTGTGTGCACCAGGACCCAGGAGAAAGGAGCAGAGAACCGACAAGAGACTGACCCAGACTTGCCTGTGAGTGTCCAGGAGTCTCCAGCAGAGGCGTGGGTCGGTGCGGCCTGCTGCTGGGTTGGGGGCAATGAGTGTAGCAGCACATGCATGGGATATTTTGAAGGAGGTTGCCGTTATCTTCATTACCTCCACCATAGTTTAGCCCCAGGTAAATAGCAGGGAAAACTCATCAGTGGCCACAGGACTGGAAAAGGTCAATTTTCATTCCAATCCCTAAGAAAGGCAATGCCAAAGAATGTTCATACTACTGCACAATTGCACTCATCTTACACGCTAGTAAAGTAATGCTCAAAATTCTCCAAGCCAGGCTTCAACAATATGCAAACTGTGAACATGCATAGGATATTTTGAAGGAGGTCGCCGTTATCTTCATTACCTCCACCATAGTTTGGCCCAGGTAAATCTAGAAAAATGGTACAGATGAACCTATTTTAGGGTCAGAATAGACATGAAGACCTAGTGAATGGACTTAAGAGCACAGTAGGGGAAGGGGAGGGCAGGCCAAGTTGGGAGAGTAGCATTGACATATAAGCACTGTGCATGCATGCGTGCTAAGTCGCTTCAGTCATGTTTGACTCTGCGACACTATGGACCATAGCCTGCCAAGCCCCTCTGTCCATGGGATTCCCTGGGCAAGAATACTGGAGTGGGTTATCATGCCTTCTTCCAGGGTTTCTTCCTGGCTCAGGGATTGAACTCGCATCTCTTAGGTCATCTGCATTGGTAGGCGAGTTCTTTACCACTAGCGTTATCTGGGAGTCCCCAACATATATTCATTACCAGATGTAAAACATAACCAGTGCAAAGCTTCTGTATAGCAAAGGAAGCTCTGTTTGGTGCTCTGTGATGACCTAGAGGGATGGGAAGAGGGGCTGGAAGGGAGGTTCAAGATGGAGGGGACATAGGTATACATTTTGCTGATTTGCTTCATTATATAGCAGGAAATAACACAATATTTTAAAACAATTTTATCTCAATTAAAAAAGAAAAAATAAATTTAAAAATGAAAATATATAGTCAACTTACAATATTGTTAGTTTCACATGTACTTCATATAGATGGACTATGTTTGTAATTTAGTTAAAAATTTTAAAAATACCATTAAATGCAGTAATAAAGTTGGTAACATTCATGCCAGCCACTGCATTAGGCATTGATATTTTCACATCTGTTAAAAACCCTATAGTAACTTTATCATTATCCCAATTTACAGTTGAGGGCACTGAAATTAAGCAACATTAAATGGAGGTGACAGAGGTTGAACATGGCAGAGGCATAATTTGAACCTAGATATATTTGGCTCCTGTAGCAAATGAGCCAAAGAATTAACTTTACTTTGAGTCAATGAGTGAAGAATGTCCTTTGGGAGATCACTGGTTATATAAAACAAAGAGAAATTGGATTTCTCTTCAAGTCACCAAGACAGCACTTTATTAAGCTAGTGGAAAAGCAAATTCCGCTCTTTCCAGGTATGCTAATCTCACGTGTGACTGCTTAAAAGCTCTTTCATGGAAGAACACACATCAGGCAAATAATTTCAAGAGAGAGAAAAGCTGAGATTGCATATCTTACTCCACTTATTTACTAGAAAGTTACATAACATGCTGGAAACACATGAGGGTTTATTATGATTTTTTTCCAATATTTGCAAGGAGGTGAGATGTAATAAAATCGTTCCATTTTAATAGACCAAAAAAAGTTGAAAGTGTGAAAAAGTATTCTCAACGAAAAATACAAAAAATAATTCAAAACATTACTGGGAGACTGGCCATTAGTTTTTATCAGTGCATGTGAGAATGATTTTATTTTGTTAATTATGTAGTTAATTACTTCTGAGAATTCACTGCATCTGGACACTTGACATTTTGTAGTTCTGAAAACTGGATTGCATGCATAAATGTTTTGTATGTGCTTAAGTAAATTGTACATGTTGGCATTTCCTGGGCAGTAGCAATTGCTAATTACACATGCATTTAGAATGGACAAACAGGTCAACCACAAACAATGATAGGTATGGAAATTGGCCCTCAGTGGTCTAGCTGTCTATGAAATGTTCCTCATGACAAAGATCTCTCTGCCTCATTTCCTCTGGACTGGAAGTACCTTGGTGCTCCCACCCCTTCTTCATCCCCTGTCCCAGGTGGGCTGATTACCCAGCCGCAAGGGCGGGCACCATTCACACTTGAGTTGTGCTCCAAAGATGTCATTTATTGGGTTGACCAAAAAGTTCATTCAGGTTTTTCCACTGAAGCTTATGGAACCCAATCAAACTTTTTGGCCCCCCAATATGTAAACTGCAATGTGGAAGGTCCTTCCCATGAACATGCCACTTTGTGGCCCTGACCCGGCCTCCTGCTTACCTTCTCAGCCTCTCCTGGGACCACATTGGCTCTTGCCATGTTCACCATAGTGGACAAAAGTGAAAGTGAAGCTGCTCAGTTGTGTCCGACTCTTAGCAACCCTATGGACTGCAGCCTACCAGGCTCCTCTATCCATGGGATTTGCCAGGCAAGAGTGCTGGAGTGGGGTGCCATTGCCTTCTCTGAACAAATGATACAAATGACATGTTTTACAAGATGGAAGTAGACTCACAGACATAGTAAACCAATGAGGAGGGATAAATTAGGAAGGCTGCAGTCCATGGGGTCGCTAAGAGTCGGACACGACTTAAGGACTTCACTTTCACTTTTCACTTTCATGCACTGGAGAAGGAAATGGCAACCCACTCCAGTGTTCTTGCCTGGAGAATCCCAGGGACGGGGGAGCCTGGTGGGCTGCCGTCTCTGGGGTCGCACAGAGTCGGACATGACTGAAGCAACTCAGCGGCAGCAGCAGATACACACTACTATACCTAAAACAGATAAGCAACAAGGACTTACTATACCACATAGGAAACTATATTCAATATCTTGCAATAATCTATGATGGAAAAGAATCTGAAGAAGAATATATACGTGCATACATATATACACATATACAACTAAATCACTCAGCTGTGCACCTCAAATTAACACAATGCTGTAAATCAACTATACTTCAATACTTCAATAAACAAATATATATATTTATTAAAAAGTAAAGGCTGCCCTTTGCTGATCTAAACAGTTCTCTGAACACTTTGGCTTAGCTCCCTTCATGGTAAAGGTGACTCTTGCCAGCAGTGGTGAAAACTATGCAGTCCATACAACATGAAGATCTTCTAGCTAGCCAACACCCATGCCATCGTTCCCTAGCAATTTTCCCTAGCAACAGAAGACTTCAGTTTCCTTTCCCTACAGCTCTTGATTGGCTAAGCTGCCCCTCCCTGGTACCAACTCAAATAAAGATATACCTCAAATTAAATTTGTGCTGTATTCCTTTCAACTCTCCTTGTCTGGAACAACAGCATAATTAATCTATCCCTTGTTCAAAGTATATTATTTTATTATTGTCTTAAAAACCATCATACTGTATGCTATTGTCTTGTGAAATTATTATAATTCCCACAATAAACCTGTGTTAAATAAATTATTGGCAAGGACTATCTCAGTCTCTGAGCATAATCTGCCACCTCTCAAAGCAAACATACAGGTGTGTTTGTGTGTGTGTGTGTGTTTGTGTGTTCAGATTCAAAAGTTCAGCAGATGATGTGAACTAGAGTCTGATCCTTGCCATTTTTTGACATGAAAATTAAACTATTTGATGTTACAAATATTAAATATAGCAAAATACAATTGTATTTGTTTTTTTCATTTAATTCTATGTCAAAGTTACTGAAGGAGTCAGACCGGCAGCTTAATAAAGTGAATTCTCATTAAAAAGAATGTGTTGTCTCAAAAAAGAAATGCTCTATATTTATTTATGTATATAATATAGTTGTTGATTCACCAAGTCTCAGTTGCAGGTTTAAAATAATCACCTTCAACAAAATGAAAAAATATCAAAGTACTTGCCTTAAAGAATTTTAATTTAATCTCAAACTTACAATTAGAAAAGTACATGTAAATATAGGTTGGAAAAGATAAGAACTAAAAAGGAAGTGAGGGGGAATAAGCAATAAGTAAAATTATTGAAAGGTAGGTAATTATTTTCAGATTCTTCCAAAACATATTCAAATATATTCAGCTGTAGCATAAAAAATACCATTTTGCATTTCAAATTTGAAAAATCTATGAAAGAAAATATACTTTTTTCATACAAAATTTTGATTACTTTAAATTCAGGTGTATTCATTAACTATGAGACAAGATTTGATGGGCATTTAATGGAACTGGGATTACCCAGTACTCAGTACCATTAAATAAGCTGAATGAGGGCAATCTAGTGGTCATAAAAAATAAAAATGCTTATAGGAATATTTGAAAGAATCTGACAGCATTTGGAGAAATGTTTAAAATCTTAAATATTTGCTTAATGTTTAAACAAATGTTTATCATTGTTCAGAAATAGGAACAGTGATAATTACAATATCAACATTCAGCTCTATTCTCAAATCAACATGTATCTAAAACTATTATATTTGGACCTTCAAACTACATATTTTAAGACTTTTTATTGTGTAATGAAAACATGTATTTAGATACCCCGAATTTTTGTTTTTAAAATGATGCTTGTGCTAAGTTGCTTCAGTTGTGTCTGACTCTTCATGACACTTTGTGACCCCTGAAGACTGCCAGGCTCCTCTATCCATGGGATTCTCCAGGCAAGAGTACTGGAGTGGGTTGCCATGCCCTCTTCCGGGGAAACTTCCTGACCCAGGGATTAACCCATGTCTCTTATGTCTCCTGCATTGGCAGGTGGGATCTTTACAAGTAGGGCCACCTGGGCAGCCCTTTAAAATGATGGTCATTGGCTAAATGTGAAAAGCAACATTTTAAACCCCCAGTAGAAATAATATCTTTTAGATTTCAGGTAAATAAGTTTTAAACAAGACACAAAAACTTTGAGAGTGGAAACATCAATCGATTATATTAAAATTAATTTTGTTCAAAAATGCTTTAAAGAAAATAAAAACATGAGTTACAAGCTTGTACACACAAAGAAGAATAACTCTAAAGAACTATAATATTGTATTTTAAAAGCACAAATAACACAATACAAAGAAAAAATATTTTAAAAAATAAGTTCCAGGGGAAAATGATTCCATTAAGCTAGAAAAATCTCTAAGAAGAGATGTTTAACATCATTAGTGAAAAAGTACATTATAAACACAATGAGGTATAATCATTTCATGAGATATGCCATTCAGCTGGTAAATTTTAAGTCTGAGAAAACCAAATATTGATAGGGATTTTGAACCACAGAATCTACTGTTCATTCCTACTAAAAGTGATCATTGGTACAAGTAGTTTAGAAAATATGGCATTACCTCCTAAACTTGAATATTCATATACTTAAGGCCCAATAATTTCACTCATAGGAATACCCCAGGAGACATCCTTGCACAAGAACCCAAGGAATCAAAACAGATATATCAATAACATTACTGTTCACAATGACAAAAACTTCGAGACAACCCAAGTGTCCACCTAAAGAGAGTAAACTACTCATACGCCGAGGGGCTTCCAGATGGCACTAGTGGTAAAGAATCTGCCTGCCAATGCAGGAGATGCAAGGGATGTGGGTTCGATTCCTGGGTCAGGAAGATACTTTGGAGTAGGAAATTGTAACCCACTCCAGTATTTTTGCCTGGGAAATTCCAGGGACAGAGGAACGTGGTGTGCAACAGTCATGCAGTTGCAAAGAGTCAGACATTACTGAGTATACACACACACATTCATAAAACGGAGTGTTATATAATAATCAAAACTTGTGAATTGTAAAAACATGCAATCAACATTAAAGAATCTTAGAAAAATAAAAAGGAGTGAAAATAATAATCAGAAAAGATCAAAAGATTACATACCACCTACCATTTTTATAAATTAAAGACAACTAAAATAAAATATACTTACATTTTAAAAGTAGATATAGATGTACTAAATGGAAGCAAAGGAATGATGGATTTGAGACTCAAGATGATGTTCATATCAGGTGGGTAGAGGAAGGAAGGACTAGAAGATTACATGTAGTTACATCAAGAACTTCACTATTATTTGAGTGGTCACCTTAAGGGTGCTTACTATACCATTAGAAGTAACTAAATAAGTACAAGGGGACCATACATTGACCAAATGAAGACAGTGTGACATGACCATGGAGTTTATGATTACCCAGTTCTGTGCACCTCAGTTCCAAAGGAGAAGAAAAGACACATTAAGGTCTTTGTACGGACAGAGCGAACTAAGACTCAAAACAGAGAAATGGAGTAGGGCATTGCAAATTCAGGCCAGTATAAGGTATTGAAGACTGTTCTTCCAGATTTTCTGCAGTGCTATTAACAATAGGACAGTATTATTACCAATGGAAACAGTGACAAACTTTATTTTGTTGTGCTCCAAAATCACCGCAGACAGTGACAGCAGACAGGAAATGAAAAGATGCTTGCTGCTTGGAAGAAAAGTTATGACCAACTTAGAAAATGTATTAAAAAGCAGAGACATTACTTTGCCAACAAAGGTCTGGATGGTCAAAGCTTTGGCTTCTCCAGTAGTCATGTATGGGTGTGAGAGTTAGACCATAAGGAAGGTTGAGCTGAAGAACGGATGTTTTTGAACTGTGGCGTTGAAGAAGAATCTTGAGAGTCCCTTGGACTGAAAGGAGATCAGTCCAGTAAATCCTAAAGGAAATCAACCCTGACTATTCATTGGAAGGACTAAGGCTGAAGCTGGAACTCCAATACTTTGGCCACCTGATGTGAACAGCCAACTCATTGGAAAAGACTCTGATGCTGGAAATGATTGAAGGCAGAAGGAAAAGAGGATGACAGAAGATGAAATGGTTGGATAGCATCACCAATGCAATGAATATGAACTTGAGCAAACTCTAGGAGATGGTGAGGGACAGGGAGGGCTGGCGTGCTGCAGTCCATGGGATCATGGAGTCGGACACGACTTGGCAAGTGAACAACAATTTAATACATATCATTTTTTCCATTGGACAAACAAGAAAACTGACATTCAAAGAATTTATTTCATCTAAGGGTCCAGCCCAGAATGTAGCCCAGAGATGACATGTCAAGGGAAGACAGAATAGCTATAACTGAGAAACATTTAGGCAGTCAGATCAGGGGTCTTATAGAGGGATTCCTGAAAGGGAACAAAAGACATCACATTCATCAGAGTCCCAGCAAGAATAGAAAAGTTTTTCAGCTGTGACTATGGTTTAACCTTAAGGAATGGAGTTTTAAAACTGAGCTTGGGGAAAGTTCAAGGAAATCAACATGGGATGCTGAGTTTTGCTGGCACTAGCAAGCGCCCTTGGGGAAGTGAAGGGAGAAAACCCTGACATGAGCAGGACCCTTGGGAGTTCAGAGCTACATGATTGATGTTGCAGTCAAAGAGAAACAGCCATTACAGGCAAAAGATATCCTCTAATCTCTCCTTGCTCCTACATGCTCATCTCCTGCCAGCATCTTCTATTAGCTGAACAAAGTATGAAGCAGGGTCATGGGATCTGGATAAGTTGATATGCTGAGGATGGAGAATAGATCTCAGGGAGAAGTGACAAGTGGAGAGTAAGCAGCACAAGCACCTTTAAAAGTTGTCAAAGGCTGACTGTGGTTAGAGAGTCCTTATTAAAGAACTATTATACAAATGCGAAAGTGTTAGTCACTCAGTTTTAGTTCGACTCTTTGCAACCCATGGACTGCAGCCCACTGTCTCTTCTGTCCATGGAATTATACAAATACAGATTGCTTACCCACCACTTACCTGGTTTTCTCAGGCTAGCCCACACTCTGCCCTCTAGGCTGGTCACCACTGCTGCAGGGATCCAAGGTGGGCGGGCACCCACCCAGGAAAGGATCCTGGGTGCGGCTCCCACCTGAGAGCCTAAAGCTGATGTGCTTTCCATGTCCCAAATCCTCCATGTAGCAGGTTCACTTAATCACATATCTGTGTCACATTCAATCCTGAGAAAGCTGTAGGGTCCCTTGAAGGGCTGCCTCTATACCCTAACAAGGGCTCAAGGGGTGGTGCTGGGTGAGGGAGGGGTCCAGTAGGGACACCCTTACTGTGCTAAAAGCCACTGCAAACATAGAAGTAAAAATATGTCATTAAAAAAAAATCAGCCATTGGCCAATCAAACTTGTTCCCTCTCTCCTTTTCTTCTCCCAGACATACACATAAATATTATGGTCCATTACCTGAAAATATATAGTCACTTATGACACACATAAAGTAATATTTTCCCCTTTTACTTTTAATCGTGGCCCTAAAGATCTAGAACGCTTATAAGTTCTCTACCTGTATCTTGCTATTAGTCAACCATAAGATGATGGTTTAATAGCATAGAATTAAGAATGGTAATGCTAATATAAGGCTTCCCAGGTGGTGCTAGTGGTAAAGAATCTGCCTGCCAATGCAGGAGACATAAGAGACATGGGTTTGATCCCTGGGTCAGGAAGATCCCCTGGAGGAAGGCATAGCAACCCACTCCAGGATTCTAGCCGGAGAATCCCATGGACAGAGGAGCCTGGCAGGCTACAGCCCTTAGGGTTGCAGAGAGTCAGACATAACTGAAGCAACTTAGCATGCATGTGGTGCTAGCATTTGACTTGATATTATTGATGTATTGTAATTTTGGTATTTATTTTATGCTTCATTGGATAGAAAAATTCAATATGGGATTAAAAAATAATTTGCAGCTCTAGAAAATAGCATAGATTTTGTAATCAATTTTTTAATAATAATAATTTACCGGCATATACTTCATTTTTTCCCATTCACTGCATGCATCCCTACTCTGCTATAATTTTCTACTTCATCTCTTGACAATATCTCAGGTAGATCTATAGCCTTCTGATCATTTTAAGTTATAGTAATCTCATTTTTGTGCTAATGTCAGTGTTTGGATATTAAAGGTACATATATCTAAGTCAAAACTTCCTTTGCACATCCAGCTCAAATCTTCCTCAAGCCCAACCCGGCATGAGGAACAGTTAGGATTAGGAATACTTTGATGAAGGAGATGGCAACAATAGGCCCAGGGTTGGGCAATAAAATGACCAATGGGAATGAATCTCCTAAATATACAAGTAGCTCATGCAGCTCAATACCACAAAAACAAACAACCCAATCAAAAAGTGGACAGAATAGTTGAACAGACATTTCTCCAAAGACCTACAAATGGCTAAAAAACACATGAAAAGATGCTCAACATCACTCATTGTTAGAGAAATGCAAATCAAAACTACAATGAGGTACCATCTCACACCAGTTAGAATGGCCATCATCAAAAAGTTTACAAACAATAAATATTGGAGAGGATGTGGAGAAAAGGGAGCACTCTTGCACTGCTGGTGGGAATGCAAATTGATACAAGCCACTATAGAGAACAATATGGAGATTCCTTAAAAAACTAGGAATAAAACTACCATACGACCAACAATCCCACTACTGGGCATATACTCCAAGGAAACCATAACTGAAAAAGACATAGCTAGAATATGGATGTAACAAAGACAGATGAGTGGATAAAGAAGCTGCGGTACATATATACAGTGGAATATTACACAGCCATAAAAGGGAAGGCATTTGATTCAGTTCTAATGAGGTAGATGAACCTAGAGCCTATATACAGAGTGAAGTAAATCAGAAAGGGAAGAACAAATATCATACATTAATGCATATACATGGAATCTAGAAAGCTGGTACCAATGAACATACCTACCTATAGGGCAGCGGTGGAGATACAGACTTAGAGAACAGACTTTTGGACACAGTGGGGGAGAGAGTAGGTGGGATGATTTGAGAGAGCAGCATTGAAACACATACATTACCATAGGTAAAGTAGACAGCCAGTGGGAATTTTCTGTATAACACAGGGAACCCAAAACTGGAGCTCTCTGACAACCTAGAGGGGTGGAATGGGGAGGGAAATGGGTGGGAAGTTTAAGAGGGAGGGGGCATTTGTATACCTTTTGGCTGATTCATGCTGATGTATGGCAGAAACCATCACAATACTGTAAACTAATTATCCTCCAATTAAAAACAAAATAAAATTAATTTAAAAATAATACAACTAACAAAAAATCATGTTGGTTTTTTTAAAATTCACCATCAATTAGCAATTTTAAACAATGTCAGTAATGAAATATTTCTGTCCCCCCAAAAATCTTCCAACTTGTAAACAGTTGCCAGGGTTACTGCCAAGCTTTATTAATACATATATAAGCTTCAAATGAGCACATGTGTCTTACTTTCCTTTAATAAATATAACATTAATAAATGTAGTAGTCTACACAGAAGATAATTTGGGGAACTGCCAGTTATGACATTGACACCCAACACACACAGACTTAGGGACACACAGTCATGAGTAAGTTGGGAAAGTTTTGTTATTGTTCCAGCTTGAGTAGGCCAGTTCATGTCTGCAAACCCTACATATTCTTTGGTGTGAACAGGAGATTCAGAATAAATAGTGAAAGCTGTGTACAGGGTTTTCTTTTTCTGATTTACTTTTTCTTCCAATGTGAAGTTTTAGATGATGCTATTCAGATACAAATTTTCCAATAGCCTGAATTAGACTTGAACAATGTACAGTGATACAATGGGCTTTAACTTTGTCCCTTGTGAAGCATATGATTGACTATGCAACAATAAAATGTAAGGACATAGAATTCACATACAGAAAAAAAATTCAAAAAATGCCACAAGAAAGGCAATGTTTGAATGCTTAGATCAATTTCACTAAGAACTGGGACACTTGCTCTAAATCAATGAATCAAGTAAATTTCTTCTTTTTTGCAGAAGAAAGAACAATTGGAAGATTCTTTCAAATATAATAGAAGTGTGTGATAAATTTTCTAGTGGAAATGTTTCCTATTTGACTGCCTCTGGAATCAACTCTGATGAAATAAAGATCTAAATAGTGTCACAATTTCTGGGATTTATTATGAAATGGAATTTTTATGAATTTCTGCCAAATATCCTCATGTATAAGATTTTGTTAGCTATTTTTAGATAGCTGCTTTATGTTAAGGAGAAGGCAATGGCACCCCACTCCAGTACTCTTGCCTGGAAAATCCCATGGATGGAGGAGCCAGTTAGGCTGCAGTCCATGGGGTCACTAAGGGTCAGACACGACTGAGCGACTTCACTTTCACTTTTCACTTTCATGCATTGGAGAAGGAAACGGCAACCCACTCCAGTGTTCTTGCCTGGAGAATCTCAGGGACGGGGGAGCCTGGTAGGCTGCCATCTATGGGGTCACACAGATTTGGACATGACTGAGGCGACTTAACAGTAGCAGCATATGTTAAGGAAACATTTCCTGATTAAAATGAATAAAATACATTCATCAATCAGATATGAACACACCTTTCAGAGAATAGTTTTAATAGGCATTGAAAATTTGGAGAAAACTGAAATTATAATATCATTCATTACTGTGGTAGACTAATACAGTTGTATAATTTTTTTCTTTTTAAAAATATATGAGTAAGTGAAAGTCACTCAATCATGTCTGATTCTTTGTAACCCTATGGACTGTAGCCTATCAGGCTCCTCTGTCCTTGGAATTCTCCAGGCAAGAATACTGGAGTTGGTTGCCATTCCCCCTGCTCAGGGGATCTTCCAAACCCAGAGATCAAACCTGAGTCTCCCACATCGCAGGAAGTTTCTTTTTTTACCACCTGAGGCAGGAGGGAAGCCTTTTAAAAAATATAGTAATGCAATTTAAAAGTAGCAAACCATTACTTTTTCTTTTTTTGTAACTTAGCTTTCTTTTTTTAATTTCTTTTACCTTTTTAATTAGCATGACTATATGTAACTTATATATGAAATTCAATTAAAGGACATTTTCACAGTCTGCATCTATTTGCTCACCATATAATTTTTCAAGATTATTTCTATCAAGAACAATCCTTTCATAAACTTATTGAGGCTAAAATATGATATGGTTTTTCTCAAAGTATGCACCCAATAATGGGATTACAGGGTCTTATAGTAGTTTTAGGCCTTTTCATCAAGGTAAAGAATCTGCCTGAAATGCAGGAGCTGCAGGAGACACCGGTTCAATCCCTGGGTCGGAAAGGCGCCCTGGAAAAGAGCATGGCAACTCACTCCAATGTTCTCACCTGGAGCGTCCCATTGACAGAGGAGCCTGGTGGGCTAAAGTCCATGGGTCACAAAGAGTTGGACACAACTGAAGCGACTTAGCATGCACAGGCATTATAGTTTTATTTCCAGTTTTTTTAAGGAAACTCCACTAAGGTTTCCATAGTGGCTATATGAATTTACATTCCCACCAGCTGTGCTAGAGGGTTCCCTTTTCTCCACAACCTCTCCAGGATTTATTGTTTGTAGATTTTTTGATAATGGCCATTCTGACCAGTGGGCCAAGATGCAGATGTAGAGAACATTTGTGGACACAGCCGGCGGGAGCTGGATAAGGGGGTGGGAAGGCAGATGGGGGGAGTGTGGGACGAATTGAGAGAGTACCATTAATATATATATATATATATTTGTAAATATAGGAGAAGGAAATGGCACCCNTAAAATAGCTAGTGGGAGTATACAAAAGGGAGCTGTATACAAAAGGGAGCTCAGCATGGTGCTGTGACGACCTAGAGGGGTATGATGGGTAGGAGGTGGAAGGAAGGCTCAAGAGGGAAAGGATATATGTAGAGATACAGCTGATTTGCACAGCTGTACAGCAGAAACTAACACAGCATTGTAAAGCAAGTATCCTCCATTCAAAAATTAAACTTAAAAAAAAATGATCTTGTCCAAGTGTCACTCTCATTTACATCAGAGACAAGAATATGCCTTTTCTTTCTTGAATTATTTCTCCTTGCTCTTTCTTTTTCCATCGTATTAGTTTTAGTACCTCCAAGGTGTGAGGAAGATTAAAGAAAAGGTCTCAGACGCATTGCTTATTTTTTTGGCCACTGGAATTTGTGCTTAATGTCTGCTGTCCACTGGGAAACATTTTATGGCTCCAGGACTTGGTTTCCTTGAGATGTTCTTCCAGAGTTTTGCTCTGCACAATTTCACTATGTGTCTGAAATGACTTGTTACCATCATTTTATCACTCTCCCATCTAGACTTGTATTTGGAAATATATTCCACAGCCTTCCAAGCTGGATTCTTGGAAGATCATCCTCTTACGTAGGGAACCAGGTGTTTTTTTATGTGTATTCACTAAGACCAGAGAAAAATTAATGAGTTCTTTGAATCTCAAATACCAAGAAAATGGGCTGCCTGAATGTTGCCTGTTCTTCTTCTCAGGCTTACAGAATTCTCCAGAGTATCAAAAACTTGTCTTGATGTTCATATAAACCCTAAATCTAGCATGTGCCTATGTGGCCCTCCCCAGATTCCACATACAGTATTTTGCCCCACAGCAGCCCCCAGTGTGCACAGATGATTTTCTACAGCAAGTTTCTATCAGTAGTACAATCGTTGCTCTTCAGCCACTAAATTGTGTGCTACTCTCCAAGACCCCATGGACTGCAGCAAGCACTCCAGTCTTCCCTGTTCTTCACTCTCTCCTGGAGTTTGCTCAGATTCATGTTCATTAAGTCAGTGATGCTATCTAACTATCTCATCCACTGTAGCCCCCTTCTCCTCCTACCCTCAATTTTTCCCAAAGGTTTTCCCAGTGAAAAATCTTTCTCACTTTTCCAGTGAGTTGGCTTTTTGCATCCAGTGGCCAAAGTAACGCAGCTTCAGCATCAGTCCTTTCAAAGACTATTTAGGGTTGATATCCTCTGGGACTGACTGGCTTGATTCCTTTGTTCTCTAAGGGACTCTCAAGAATCTTCTCCAGCTCCACAGTTTTGAAAGCATAAATTCTTTGGCTCTCAGCCTTCTTTATGGTACAACTCTCACTTCTATACATGACTACTGGAAAAGCCATAGCTTTGACTCTATGGACTTTTCTTAGCAAAGTGCTGTCTTTGCTGTTTAATATGCTGTTTAGGTTTGTCATAGCTTTTCCTTCAAGGAGAAAGCATCTTTTCATTTTGTGGCTCTAGTCATCGCCCACAGTCATTTTGGAGCCCAAGAAAAGAAAATTTGCCACTGTTTCCACTGCTTCCCCATCTACTTGCCATGAAGTGATGGGAGAAGATGCCATGATCTTAGTTTTCTGAATGTTGAGTTTTAAGCCAACTTTTTTTCACTCTCTTCTTTCACTTTCATCAAGAGGCTCTTTAGTTCTTCTCTTTCTGCCACAAGGGTGGTGTCATCTGCATATCTGAGGTTATTGATATTTCTCCAGGCAATCTTGATTCCAGCTTGTGCTTCATCCAGCCCAGCGTTTCTCATGATGGACTCTGCATATAAATTAAATAAGCAGGATGACAATATACAGACTTGACATACTCCTTTCCTTATTTTGAACCAGTCTGTTGTCCCATGTCCAGTTCTAACTGTGCTTCCTGACCTGCATACAGACTTCTCAAGAGGTAGATCAGGTGAACTGGTATTCCCATCTCTTGAAGAATTTTCCACAGTTTGTGGTGATCCACACAGTCAAAGGCTTTGGAGTAGTTAATAAAGCTGAAATAGATATTTTTCTGGAACTCTCTTGCTTTTCTGATAATCCACCAGATGTTGGCAATTTGATCTCTGGTTCCTCTGCCTTTTTTAAAACCAGCTTGAGCATCTGGAAGTTCACAGTTCATGTACTGTTGAAGCCTGGCTTGGAGAATTTTGAGCATTACTTTATTAGCATGTGAGATGAGTACAATTGTGCAGTAGTTTGAGCATTCTTTGGCACACATTCATATATATTTTTTATGTGTATGTACATGCATATTCATGTATTTGTGCATTTAAATATGTTTTATATACTTATGTATATTTACTTATGTTTATATAAAGTTTTCCTATACTGCTTTTAAATATTAAAGCTATCAATTATGATTTAAGGAGCCTATTGTATTATTTGAAAACATAGGTGAACTATATCTCAGGTAGCTAATTGGAAGGAAAAGTTCTAATTCTTCAAGTCCAAGTAACCAATTTCAAAGAGATCTTTCTTTCTATTGCTTCTATTTTCTATTGCTTCTCTTCTTAGATGAGGAATATCACCTCTGCTATTGTTAGTCTCTTAATTCTCTTTCCAATTGCTCAGTCCACAGCTTGACACATCTTTGGAAACGATTCTTTGGTGAGTTTAGTGTATTTTATAAAGAAGCAAAACAATGCTTTTTACTTTCATACTTCATGTGTGAATTTCCCACACCTAGCTCACTAGTAAGGAACATCCATTTCAATGTGTTGTGAATGCATGCCATAGTCAATGTTTTCCTTTTGCTTTTCATCAAGGAGCAGCACTGCATGTTTGCAAAAGCAGAAATATCTTATCTTCACACATAGGGAAGGACAGGCAGCACTTTCATGTTGCTTACTTAAGTGACAAATGCTACTATTATAGAAATGCTATTTGTTCCTGGTTGACTTCCTTATGTTTGCAGGGTGAGTTTTCTTTTGTGAGTCACCTAAGATGACTCTCATGGTACTTTCATATGACATCTCAGGTGAAAGTGAAAGTAAAAGTCACTCAGTCGTGTCTGACTCTTTGCAACCCCATGGCCAATGCAGACCATGGAATTCTCCAGGCAGGAATACTGGAGTGGGTAGCTTGTCCCTTCTGCAGGGGATCTTCCTAGCCCAGGGGAAGGGGGCCTTCTCAACCCAAGGATCTAACCCAGGTCTCCTGCATTGCAGGCAGGTTCTTTACCAGATGAGCCCCATAGACATCTCAGGTAAAAGACTGTAATTCCCATTTTCATGTAGGAATAATTTGCAGAACAGCTTCCTGATGATGAGTTAGCAGTTGCATTCTAAACCTCTTACCTACAGGTATATTTTCAATTATGTTTGGCAGAAATATCACCCCAATTACCAACGGTCTCCCTGTCTAAAATTGTCCGTGTCTCCAAACAGAAAAAGATAGCATGAGAACATTCATCTTTTAAGCAATGGGTAACCGGAGTTATTCAGATGAAAGAGATGCTTTCTCTGATAATGTATAAAGTAATGAGAAAGTGAGGGGGGAAAAGTCTGAAGAAACAAGAACATGGACCCAGAAAAAAATTTAAAGGGTTTTCCTCCCTGAAGGCATTTAGGATAAAAATGTTGCCCTGCTCTTTCCCCAGAGGGTCTTGTTTTGCCATCTACCACAGTGGGCTTTGAAGCAGGGGGCCCAGTCAAGGGGCAATGTGGAAAGGAAGTAGAGTTAGAGCTGAAATGCCTCAGCCTGGCTGTACTGAGTCAACTGCACCCCCACATCTGTCTCCCCAGGGTCCCCAGAAACCTACATTCAAGGACTGAGTTCAAGTCCAAGAGAGGATAGTGGGAAAACTCAAAGATTAAAATCTGTGTCCATTATTTTATACTTTGATTTGAGATGTGGTTAGATATTTATGTATACACTTGCCAAAATGCATTAAATTTTATTCTTTAAAAGAATATTATATTATCTATGTGTTAGATCTCAATAAAGGTAATTTTTTTTAAGTTTTTTAAAATCTATGATTAATAGCTATAGAAATGACAGAGTCTATGAAATATGCTTGTTCTGCAATGTTATTTTATGAATTTTTAGTAAGATATTTTACCTTTAGAATAAAATAAAAGTTGCTTAAAATAATTATGTGTGAAAAAAGTAAGACATTTTTTGTGGAACCTAGAGTAATATAATTATCTCTTCTGGTAATTAGAAGGATTAATGTTGAAAATTTTTTTAAACAAAAACTAAAAGTTGGTTCCAGTTCTGATATCACCTAATAGTTAATTTCTTTTTCTTTCCTCATCCGTAAACATGTGAATTATATCTGTTTTACTAAGATCACTAGGTGGTCATGAGTATCACAAGATAGAATATGTACGAGATAACTTTATACAGTCACTCAGAAAGGTTTAATTTTAAATTTATAACCCATCTAATGATTAATTAGATTATAAACCCTTGTACTGTGTCTTTTTTACAATGTAGGTTTCAGTAATTATAACAACACAGTGAGTATGGACTAGATGCTGAATAAATATTTGTTGACTGAGTAAATAAATGTACCCCCATGTATTATGATCACAGAATACAGTTTGAAGTCACATCTACCTGTTAAAATTGTATACATTTATTAAAGTTTGCATATTAATGAAAAATTGTTTCCATAAATAAGTGGGAATATTTCTGCTGAATTCTTTCTATATAAACTAAAAAGCATCCCTATTACCAAGAAATGCTGTAAAAGACTGAAGGCAAAAGGAGAAGGGGACAGCAAAGGATGAGGTTGTCAGAAAGCATCACCAACTCAATGGACATGAATCTGAGCAAACTCTGGGAAATACTGAAGGACAGAGAAGCCTGGCCTACTGCAGTCCATTGGGTCACAAACAGTTGAACACGACTTAGCGACTGAACAACAAAAATTACCAGGAAAAGATGGAGCAGCAGTGCCTAGGCTTAGCTGCTGCATATGAGCAAACCTTTCAATGTGGAGCATAAACGTCTGTGTCTGGTCTCCCAACAATGACATGCAGGGTGTGAATTTTTATCATTGTTGACTCAACAAGCAATTCTGTGGGACCATCTGTGCTGAAAACTATTCTGTGTTGGTCAGCAGTTTGTTTTCCTGAGATATCCCATTCATGGACTTCCTTGGTGGCTCAGCTGGTAAAGCATCTGACTACAGTGTGGGAGACCCAGGTTCAATCCCTGGGTTGGGAAGAGCCTCTGGAGAAGGAAATGGCAACCCACTCCAGTACTCTTGCCTGGAAAATCGCATGGATGGAGGAGCACGGTAGGCTACAGTCCATGGGGTTGCAAAGAGTTTGACATCACAGATATTAGGAATATCTCAGGCAGCTATTGGAAATATCTGAAACTGCATTCAAGGTGAGGGTGGATCATTTCGGCAGGATCCACCTGCCTCACTGAAATCAGCCTCCTGTGTCTTCTTGTTCTTTAGCTATAGAAGACAGCTGATGCCCCAGTGAGTATTGCTTTGCTGGAAAAAAAAAATCTAAACCTGGAATTTTATAGGTTGGTCTTTGAACAAAACTGGGTTGTGAATTAGGGGTGAAAGTAGTTTACAAATATGCTAGAGCACACATTGGCCTTCAAGGTTCCAATCAGGGACACTGGACTCTCTTCTTCCCATAGGTGCATCTGCATGTAATCAGTAAACATAAATGCTTCAGTTAAAATGCTCTCCAGTTGATGCTTAGAGCAACAGGAGTTTCTGCTTGAGTGAACTGGAACAACATCATCAGATCTTTATCCCCAAGTAATCCTGTTATTCATGGAGATTAACTCTTGCATTTTGTAAAGAATTCTGGCATGACATTCAGACGATGTTTGAAAGTGTCAAATGTGGTGATTTACAAGCACTGGTCCCTTAAAATTTCTTCATCATTCTCAAATCCTCAACAAAAGACATGATGACAAAAGCGAAGGCTTACTGGCCATGTGATAATCTCCTGGGAGTAAATATGACTTGATCAAATGCTCATGAAGCTGAAGGTTGCACAAAATGAAATATATTTACAAACTAGGCTGGAAATTTTTCAAGGACAGGTTTTTTGGGAAGTTCTCTTACATTTCCAGATTTTAATGAGTTGGGAAATTCTGCACAGGCAGTCCCAAGCTCTGCATCACATTTGAGAATATTGCATAATACACTTTCCTCCCCTGTGGAGTCCAGGTTTGTTTACAGACAAGTAGGGGCATCCCTTGGAGAAGACAATGGCAACCCACTCCAGTACTCTTGCCTGGAAAATCCCATGGACTGAGGAGTCTGGTAGGCTGCAATCCATGGGGTCTCGAAGAGTCAGACACGACTGAGCGACTTCAATTTCACTTTTCACTTTTCACTTTCCACTTTCATGCACTGGAGAAGGAAATGGCAACCTGCTCCAGTGTTCTTGCCTGGAGAATCCCAGGGACTGTGGAGCCTAGTGGACTGCCGTCTATGGGGTCGCACAGAGACGGACACGATTGAAATGACTTAGCAGCAGTAGCAGCAGCAGGGGTGTCCCTGGTGGCTTAGGTGGCTCAGGCCTGCAATGAGAGAGACCTGACCTGGATCCCTGGATCAGGAAGATCCTCTGAAGAAGGGGATGGCAACCCACTCCAGTATTCTTGCCTGGAGAATTCCATGGACAAAGGAGCCTGGCGGGCTGCAGTCCATGGGGTCACAAGGAGTTGGACATGACCAAAGTGACTTAGCACACAGCACATTAATATATGAATTTCCTGCCACCTTCACTAGTGGAGAATAATGTTTTTGCCAGGCTTCAGTCAGAAGATCTGAATCATTTAATATATAATATCTCATTAATTTCCTTTGAAGGGGAAACCATTGAAAGGAATTTGATGGTTTGTGCCTATAGTACTAATTCTGGTTGGAGGAGAGTTGAAAAAGAGTACTGTGCTAAGTGTTTCCTAACACCTTTGTTATCTCCATGCCTCCTTCTAGTCCATTCCTGTGCTGGATAGTCTAACAATAATCCTGGCTCAAGGCTTTGTCTCCCAGGAATGCCTCTAAACTCCGTCAGATTATCCATGCTCACATCACTGACCACTTATTTGTACAGTGCAATGTCATGAAAACAACATTAGATTTTTTTAAAGATTTTTTTGATGGGAACCATTTTTAAAGACTTTATTGAGTTTGTTACAATGTTGCTTCTGTTTTATGTTTTATTTTCTTGGCCACAGAGTACATCTTGCAAAATGCCGGGCTGAATGACTCACAAGCTAGAATTAAGATTGCCTGGAGAAATATCAACAGCCTCAGATATGCAGATGATACCACTTTAATGGCAGAAGGTGAAGAGGAACTAAAGAGCCTCCTGATGAGAATGAAAGAGGAGAGTGAAAAGGCAGGCTTAAAACTCAGCATTCAAAAAACAAAGATCACGGCATTTGGTCTCATCACTTCATGGCAAATAGAAGAGCAGGGGTGGAAACAGTGGAAATAGTGACATATTTTATTTTCTTGGGCTCCAAAATCACTATGGATGGTGACTACAGCCATTAAATTAAAAGACACTTGCTCCTTGGAAGAAAAGCTATGACAAACTTAGCATATTAAAAAGCAGAGCTGACAAAGTGATGTGAAAGTTGGACCATAAAGAAGTCTGAGCACCAAAGAATTGATGCTTTCAAATTATGGTGCTGGAGAAGATTCTTCAGAGTCCCTTGGAATCCAACCAGTCAATCCTAAAGGAAATTAATCCTGAATATTCATTGAAAGGCTTCCCTGGTGGCTCAGATGGTAAAGTGTCTGTCTACAATGCAGGAGACCCAGGTTCGATCCCTGGGTCTGGAAGATCCCCTGGAGAAGGAAATGGCAATCCATTCCAGGACTGTTGCCTGGAAAATCCCACGGACAGAGGAGCCTGGTAGGCTACAGGCCATGGGATTGCAAAGAGTCGGACATGACTGAGCAACACTTTCACATTCATTGAAAGGACTGAAGCTGAAGCTCCAATACTTTGGCCACCTGATGCAAAGAGCCAACTCATTGGAAAAGACCCTGATGCTGTGAAAGATTGAGGGCAGGAGGAAAACGGGGCATTAGAGGATGGGATGGTTAGATAGCATCACTGACTCAATGAACATCAATTTGAGCAAACTCTGTGAGATAGTGAAGGACAGGGAAATCTGGAGCACTGCAGTTCACAGGATTGCAAAAAGTCAGACATGACTTAGGAACTGAACAACAGCATGTGGGATCTTATCTCCTTAACCAGGAGTCAAACCCACACTCCCTGTATTAGAAGATGAAGTCTTACCACAGGACCAGCAAGGAAGTCCCATGTTTCAGGTGAAAACACTTCTTTTTCTCATCCCCTCCATTTACCAGATGTCAGATCTTGTACAGTTCACCCAACTAGTCTGATATTCAGTATTCTCATTTATTTGCTTATTAAACAAATATTCCTTGAGTACCTACTCCAGGCTGGATACAGTGCTAGGTACTAACAATAAAATGATTACCCTAAACAGATTATGGCAGCTGGCCTTGAAGATGGTCATCATCAATGTCTTCCCTCCCCATATGTTCACTTTCCCCATAGCAAGATGGAATCAAAATCCCCCTTCTCTTGAACATAGATAGGGTCTAAATAATTGCTCAATAAAATATAATAAAATTGGTGTCAGATTCTGCACCCAGGCTTTGATGACTGAAGGTTTCTTGTTGTTGTTAAGTTGCTGAGTCATGTTCCACTTTTAGTGACCTCATGGACTGCAGCACACCAGGTTCCCTGTCCTTCACATTCTGCCATAGTTTGCTCAGACTTTAGTCCATTGAATCAGTGATGTCATCCAACCATCTCATCTTCTGCCACCCCTTACTCCTCCTACCCTCAATCTTTCCCAGCATCAATGTCTTTTGCAATGAGTTGACTCTTTGCATCAGGAGGCCAAAGTATTAGAGCTTCAGCTTTAGCATCAGTCCTTCCAATGGGTATTCAGCGTTGATTTCCTTTAGTATTGACTGGCTTGATCTCTTTGCTGTCCAAGGGATACCCAAGAGTCTTCTCCAGCACCATAATTTGAAAGCATCAGTTCTTTGGTGCTCAGCCTTCTTTATGGTCCAACTCTCACATCCACACATGACTACTGGAAAAACCATAGCTTTGACTATATGGACCTTTGTCAGCAAAGTGAGTCTCTTCTTTTTAATATGCATTCTAAGTTGGTCATAGCTTTTCTTTGAACAAGCAAGCATCTTTTAATTTCATGCTGCAGTCACCATCTGCAGTGATTTTGGAGCCCAAGGAAATAAAGTCTGACACTGTTGCCACTGTTTCTCCATCTATTTGCCATGAAGTGATGGGACCAGATGGCATGATCTTAGCTTTTTGAATGTTGAGTTTTAAGCCAGATTTTTCACTCTCCTCCTTCACCTTCATCAAGAGGTTCTTTAGTTCCTCTTCACTTCTGAGTGATATCATCTGCATATCTCAATTTATTGATGTTTCTCCCAGTAAACTTGACTCCAGCTTGTGAGTGATCCAGCCTACCATTTTGCATGATGCACTTTGCATATAAGTTTAAGAAGCAGGGTGACATATACAGCCAGTGTACAGCCTTGATATACTCCTTTCCCAATTTTGAACCAGTCAGTTGTTCCATGCAAGGCTTCTACTTCCTGTCTACTGGAACGCCAACTTGTGGAATCTTGAGCCCACCATGTAAGAATTCCAACTATCCTGAAATTTCCATCCCTGAAGAAGCCCAAAACTAGCCATGTGTAGAAAATATGGGAAGAGAGAAAGAGAGAAGTGAAAGGATGAGGGTGGCGGGTGCGTCAGCCTTGGCCCGTCTCTGGCTGCTCCAGCCCCAGCACCATAAAGGATGGAAAGTGAAAGTGAAAGTCAGTCATGTTCAACTCTTGGCAACCCCATGGACTATACAGTTCATGGAATTCTCCAGGCCAGAATACTGGAGTGGGTAGCCATTCCCTTCTCCAGGGGATCTTCCCAACCCAGGGATCAAACCCAGGTTTCCCTCACTGCAGGCATATTCTTTACCAGCTGAGCCACAAGATGTCTTCAAATGAATCGGTCTTTTGGCTTAACTTCATGCTTAACTTCAACTATATGAAGGACCCAAAGCACGAATTTCCCAGTGGAGTCCATTAATTCTTTGAATTACAGGGAATAGTAATAAATTGGTCTTCTAAGTAACTAGCTTTCAGATGGTATTTACTCAGCAGTAGATGATGGGATACATACCTGCTGCCCTCCCAGAAGTTTAGTGAGGACAACAGGAGAACAAGCAAATGATCACAAAAATGAATGTGATTGAGGGGATGTATATGGGCCTGTAACATACATTGTGACGTTTGGGGTAAAATTTATTATAGGAAAAGCAAAGCAACACTACAAGTAAAAACATTTTCTTTAATAATACTTCATGTTTGATATGCTATAGCCAAAAGCAGGGAATTAGAGGTCAGAAATTGTGATTTTTTTTTTTCTATCAATAATTAGCTTATGACTTTGGGCCAATATTTTGAACTCTGTAGAATTCAATTTCCCATCTGAAAATGAAGAGAACTGGTCTCTATCCAATTCTAAGATTCAGATTGTATCTATCGCCTATAAAATTATTACACATTTAAGGATATGTGAATATACAAAGGGAAAACTCCTATGGCATATTTTTTAAATTTCTGAAAAATCTTAAGCCAAAATTGTATATTCATGACATTCTTTGTACTGATTTATCACTCATAAAGTCTGTGTCTTTCAAAGACTAGCAAACTGTTCTTGGCAAAGTTACCAGGTACCTTGTTCTTTCATTTTCTAGGAAATACCTAAGAACAACTGATCACTCTAACTCTTATCAGAATAAAATGTTGCTACACTCTATAAAAGGTTGATTAGTTCCATTGAAACTAACTCACTGGCATTTTCTGGGCTTCATTTCAAAAAAGGGCCTTAAAATAATTTATTGTTTTACATCTACTTATATGCAACTCCCATCCATCCTATTTAGAGATCTTTTTTTTGAACAAAGATGAGTGTTATCAAGCTACAATATGTAGCTTAAGGATTTTTATCCTCACTTCAGGCAAAATTTCAGGCTTACCTAGATTCACCCATTATTAGAGTTTACATGAATATGTATGAATAAATATAAATAAATTTCTGCAGCACCATCTAATTTAAAGTCTTCTTGCTAGATGAAAGTGAGATATGTATGAATAACACTTGGTGTCTGTCTCAAGCAGTTTGCAGTTCACTGAAAATTCAAAACGCTTTTCAAATAAGTATTTTGTAAATGTGATAGTATGGTATCATGAAAAGAATAAAGTAGACTTCCCAGAAAGATGCCAGGGTCATGGTAAACATCCCAACCTCATTTCCCAGGCATCAAGTCTGAGAAATATCTTCCAGTTTAAATAAATGGAATAAAAATTTAAGAAAAGCATCAGAGGGAATAAAACAACATATCAAGGTGGTAAAAAAAAATTTCCAAGTTTTGTATTTATATACAATTAGGTTAGTTTTCCCACTTTATATCCCTGATATTAGTAGCAATTTATGTAAATATTCTGTCTGACCCACATCTGTAAAATGAGAATAATACATACCGTCTTCATTGGGTTATTGGCAGGTAGTGTTGTTGAGAAAACACCTGCATCGTAGTTAACCTAATTTTAGAACATGGTACTATATGCCTATTACCTACCAGGAAGATAATGTTGACAAAATTTCTTAATGATGAGAATTAACCTGTGGAAGTATCTGCTGTACATAGGCAATCACTAGCCACCTGTCTTAGGCTATCCATAAATAATCATATTATACAGACCAACCAGGGTCTTTGTTTCACCAGTCAATTATGAAATAGTTGTGATTGCTTTCTGGAGTCATCACTTGACTGATTTGGTAGAAGATTTTCTTCCATTAGTCATAAAACTAGTCCACTCTTCTCTAATGTCCAGGATCTTCACACTGGTTCTCCGTTCCTTCAACTAAAGCTTACTCTCAGATACCAAATAAAGAATTTTAGCACATCTAGAACTATCTTCCCACAGAGATTCCCATTTTAAAAGACCCCAAAATTCTAAAAGAAATGAGTCAATCTCCTGTAGGCACCATTTGTTGAGTGAATANACCAGTTGTTGAGTGAATAAAGAATTTTCAATGCTCAGAGGAAGGTACACACCCTGAAAATTATATCTATTCATCTGTAACTAAAGCCAAACTTACTTTGAGACTTATGTTTACAATAACTAAAAATCAACTGACAAGATAGCATGAAATATAAAGACCAAGTAAGTTAATTGATGTATGATTAATATATAATCATGCCTAGTTAATATATTTTCATTGATAATGTTTCCGTTATTGCAAGGTGAGTTCTTAATTGAAGGGAAATAGTTATGTAAGTAAATCAGGTTTCCAGGTTCTAAAACTAAAGACAGAATTTCCAAAACCTTCTGGGACTTTTGTCTTATTGTACCCATTTTATATCATTAAATAGATGAAGTGGAAAGGCTGTACAACAGGTGTTTGATTGCATCTCTCACTGCTTTCTTAAGTGGTTGGGTTCTCATAAAACCTCAGTTTTACAAAAATGAGAACTCTGTCCCCAAATGCCATAGAGAAGATGTGTGTGTACGTGCATACTGAGTCATTAATCGGGTGGGAAACAAAATCTAGGTGTTGATATGTATGTGTGTATGCATACAGAGCTGCATGATAACCTGATGGTTATAAAAATAGGAAAAAAAATATTGCCACTTATCCATCCTGTAATGGTAACTTCTGTTCATTGCTGTCCTAGTTGGCATAGTGGTAAAGAATCCGCCAATGCAAGAGACCAAAGAGATGTGGGGGTCCAATCCCTGGGTCAGGAAGATCCTCTGGAGTAGGAAATGGCAACCTATTCCAGTATTCTTGCCTGGGAAATCCCTTGGACTGTAGCCCTCCAGGCTCCTCCGTCCATGGGATTTCAAAAGAGTTGGACACGACTGAGCATGCAATGGTTAACTGGACTGTATTTTATGACCAACCTAGATAGCATATTGAAAAGCTGAGACATTTCTTTGACAACAAAGGTCCATCTAGTCAAGGCTATGGTTTTTCCTGTGGTCATGTATGGATGTGAGAGTTGGACTGTGAAGAAAGCTGAGTGCCGAAGAATTGATGTGTTTGAACTATGGTGTTGGAGAAGACTCTTGAGAGTCCCTTGGACTGCAAGGAGATCCAACCAGTCCATTCTGAAGGAGATCAGCCCTGGGATTTCTTTGGAAGGAATGATACTAAAGCTAAAACTCCAGTACTTTGGCCACCTCATGCGAAGAGTTGACTCACTGGAAAATACTCTGATGCTGGGAAGGATTGGGGGCAGGAGGAGAAGGGGACGACCCAGGATGAGATGGCTGGATGGCATCACGGACTCGATGGACGTGAGTCTGAGTGAACTCCGGGAGTTGGTGATGTACAGGGAGGCCTGGCATGCTGCAATTCATGGGGTTGCAAAGAGTTAGACACGACTGAGTGACTGAACTGAACTGAACTGAGCTGCTTTGCACACATTATTTCCCTACTTTACAAACAATCTGGACAGGGAGATATTATCTAGTATGAAACTGAGAATAATAAAATTAATGAACTGCCCCTGAATCACATAGTAATGAGTTGCATATCTATGACCTAAACCCAGTGTCTGAGTTAGTTAGGGCTGCTATAAGAAACTCCATAGACAATGTGGCTTTAACACCAGACACTTCTCACAGTTGTAGAAGCTAAGAAGTCCAAGATTAGGGTCCTGGCAGATTTGGTTTCCAGTGAAGACTATTTGGTTCGCAGGTGGCCACCTTCTCACTACGTCCTCACATGGTTAGGGTGTGGCGGGTTCACTCTGGTGTCCTTTCTCGTAAGCGTGTGCATGTTCAGTTCCTCCATCATGTCCAATTCTTTGTGACCCCATGGACTGTAGCCCAGCAGGCTCTGTCCATGGGACTTTCCAGGCAAGAATATTGGAGTGAGTTGCCATTTCCTTCTCCAGTGGATCTTCCCAATCCATTGGTTGAAACTGCATTTCCTGTGTATCCTGCATTGGCAGGCTGTTTCTTTACCACTGAGTCACCTGGTAAACCTCCCTCATTCTGTTTACCTCTTCTCTTTCTTCCGTTCTGTCAACTATTATAACCAAGGCAACTCTATATTTTTCATTTTCAAAAACATACATTCCTCATAATTGTTTTTTGATAACTTAGTGATAAAGTTTTACTTTGCTGTAGTTTCAAAAAGTCAAGTATAATTTCCTTTTATCTAGAAACCATGGTAATGCTGATGTATGTTAAGAATTTGCCTTACATTCTTAGTTAGCTTTCAGTCCTTTGTATTTTGTCATTAAAAATCAGTTTGAGAGTCCCAGCAGCTGGCACCTGAGGCACCAGCATTGAAGCTGCCAGGGCCCTAGTCAGGCTTCTTCGGAGGGCAAGCATGGTCTAGCTCATCACATCTGCAGAAGGATGTGGGAGAGGTGGATTCAATGCTAGCCCAGCTGCATAACAGGGCAGTACCTTTACATGTAAACTCCAGATACTTGAACTCTGGTGATGTCCCTGATTTAATTAGCAGGATGGAAGAGAGGATGAAAACATAGGAAATAAAAATTAACACCAGGAACAAGGTGGTGGAGGAGTAGTTGGATGTGGAATACATCTCTCTCCATGGATACATCAGGAATACACCTTCAGACACAGAAGTACATGCAGAACACCACCTGAGAGTGCACAGGAGTACCTGACCAGCAGAAAAGAATATATAGACCCATGCAAAACTCTGTAGGACAAAGGAACTAGGGGGGAAAACGAGAGTGTTAGTAGGACTAGACCTGCCCTTAGGCGGGTGGGGAACTGAAGCAGGGGTCCAATCTCCACACTAGGGTAATTGTCTGAGTCAGAGGAGAAACATTTAAGGCTTAGAGGGAAACAGCTGATCTGTGGCAGCCTAAATGGAATGAGAATCAGACAGTCCTTGTTGCAGCCATACATACCTTAGATGGTACAGTGGCTGGGACCTGGAGTTTAGGGGGTTGTGGAGCAATCCCAGGGTGAGGGCTCCTGTTGACTGCAGAGAGACAGATCAAGGGGATGTGAGGGAGGAGATCGTGTTGGGAAATGCCTGTGGAGGAAAGCCCGGCAGCCTTGGAAGCTAGGTGATATTGCTGAGTCATGCATAGGGGGTGGAAACATCACCATAGCCTCTCTTCCCCCCACACACCAGCATTGGCAGCTAAACAATAGAGAGGCTGGTCCATCAAATGCCTGAGGCACTGAACTACAAAGTAAAAAGAATGAAAAGAACTGAGGATAGTCTCAGAGACCTCTGGGACATTATCAAATGCAACAATATTCAAATAATAGGGGTCCCAGAAAAAGAAGAGAAAAAGAAAGGGTATGAGAAAATTCTTGAAGAGATTATAGTTGAAAATTTCCCCAACTTGTAAAGGAAATAGTCAAGTCCAAGAGGCACAAAGAGTGCCATACAGGATAAACCCAAGGAGGAACATGCCAAGACACATACTAATTAAGGTAACAAAGACTAAACACAAAGATAGAATGTTAAAAGCAGTAAGAGAGAAGTAGCAAGTAACATAAAAGGGAAACCCCATACACTTAACAGCTGATCTTTCAGCAGAAACTCTGCAGGCCAGAAGGGAATGGCAGGATATATTTAAAGTACTGAAAGGGAAAATCTACAACCAAAATTACTGTATCCAGCAAGGATCTCATTCAAAATTAATGGAGAAATCAAAAGCTTTTCAGACAAGCAAAAGTTAAGAGAATTCAGTACCACCAAACTATCTTTACAAAAACTGTTAAACTGACTTATATAGTCAAGAAATACAAGCGAAGGAAAAAGATCTACAAAATCAACTAGAAACAATAGGAACATATATATCAATAATTACTTTAAATGTAAATGGATTAAATGCTCCAAGCAAAAGACACAGGCTGGTTGAATAGATACAAAAACAAGACCCATATATATGCTGTCTACAAGAAACCCACTTTAGACCTCAAGACACATCTAGACTGAAAGCAAGAAAATGGAAAAATATATTCCATGCAAATGGGAAGCAAAAGAAAGCTGGAGTAGCAATCCTCATATCAGACAAAATACACCTTAAAATAAAGAAGACTACAAGAGATAAGAAAGGACACTACGTAATGATCAAAGGATCAATCCAAGAGGAAGACATTAAAATTGTAAATATCTATGCATCCAACATAGGAGCACCTCAATACATAAGACAAACACTAACAGACATAAAAGGGTAAATTGATACTAACACAATAATAGTAGGTGACTTTAACACACCACTCACACTAATGGACAGATCATCAAAACAGAAAATTAATAAGGAAACACAAGACTTAAATGATACATTAGATGAGATAGATTTCATTGATAAATTCAGGACATTCCATCCAAATGCAGAAGAATATACCTTCTTCTCAAGTGCACATGGAACATTCTCCAGGATAGACCACATCTTGGATCACAAATCAAACCTCAGTTAATTTAAGAAAGTTGAAATTGTAGCAAGCATCTTCTCTGACAACAGCACTATGAGACTAGATATCTATTACAAGAAATAAACTGTAAGAAACACAAACGTGTTTCTTAAACAACACGTTTCTACATAACCAACAGATTACTGAAGAAATCAAAAGGGAAATCAAAAAATTTCTAGAAACAAATGACAATGAAAAAGTGACAACTCAAAACGTATAGGATGCAGCAAAAGCAGTTCTAAGAAGGAAGTTTAGAGCAATACAATCTTACCTCAAGGAGCAAGAAAAGCATTGAATAGACAGCCTAACTTTACACCTAAAACAACTGGAAAAACAACAACAACAAAAAAAGAAAACTAAAATTAGTAGAAGGAAAGAAATCATAAAGATCCAAGCAGAAATAAAAGGAAAAGAAATTAAAGAAACAATAGTAAATCTGGTTCTTTGAGAAGATAAACAAAATTGACAAACCTTTAGCCAGACTTATCAAGAAAAAAAGAGAAGAATCAAATTAACAAAATTAGAAATGCAAATGGAGAGGTTACAACAGAATGGAGAAATACAAAGGATTATAAGAGACTATTATGAACAACTATATGGCAATAAAATGGATAACCTGGAAGAAATGGACAGATTCTTTAAAAAGTTCAGTCTTCCAAGACTGAACCAGGAAGAAATAGAAATTTTGAACAACCCAATTACAAGCACTGAAATTGAAGCTGTGATCAAAAATCTCCCAAAAAACAAAAGCCCAGGACCAGATGGCTTCATAGGAGAATTCTATCAAACATTTAGAAAAGAACTAATGTTTATCCTTTTAAAACTCTTTCAAAAAATTGCAGAGGAAGGAACACATCCAAACTCAGTTGGTGAGGCCACCATCACCCTAATACCAAAACCAGACAAAGACAACACACAAAAAAAGAAAACTACAGGCCAATAATGATGAACAGACATGCAAAAATACTCAACAAAATTTTAGCAAACAGAATTCAGCAACACATCAAAAAGCTCATACACCATGATCAAGTTGGATTTATTCCAATAATGCAAAGATTCTTCAATATATACAAATCAATCAATACGATGCACCATATTAACAAATTGAAAGATAAAAGCCATATGATAATCTCAATAGATGCAGGAAAAGCCTTTGACTAAATTCAGCACCCATTTATGATTAAAACTCTTCAATAAATGGCAAAGAAGGAACCTACCTCAACATAGTAAAGGCCATATATGATAAGGCTACAGCAAACATTATTCTCAATGGTGAGAAACTGAAAGCATTCCCCCTAAGATCAGGAACAAGACAAAGGTGTCCACTTTCACCACTATTATTCCACATAGTTCTGGAAGTCCTAGCTACAACAATCAGAAAAGAAAAGGAAATAAAAGGAATCCAGACTGGAAAAGAAGAAGTAAAGCTCTCACTGTTTGCAGATGACATGATACTGTACATAGAAAAAAACCCTAAAGATAGTATCAGAAAATCACTAGAACTAATNGAATCCAGACTGGAAAAGAAGAAGTAAAGCTCTCACTGTTTGCAGATGACATGATACTGTACATAGAAAACCCTAAAGATAGTATCAGAAAATCACTAGAACTAATCAGTGAATTTAGCAAAGTTGCAGGATATAAAATCAATACACAGAAATCACTTGCATTTCTAAGTTCCTAGGTAAGAAGAATCAATATTGTGAAAACGACTATACTACCAAATACAATATGCAAATTCAATGTGATCCTTATCAAATCACCAGTGGCATTTTCCACAGAAATAGAACAAAAAATGTCACAATTCATATGGAAACAAAAAAGACCCTAAATAGCCAAAGCAGTCTTGAGAAAGAAGAATGGAGCTGGAAGAATCAACCTTTCTGACTTCAGATTATACTACAAAGCTACAGTCATCAGGATAGTACGGTACTGGCATAAAAACAGAAATATAGACCAATGGAACAAGATAGATAGCCCAGAAATAAGCCCATGAACCTATGGGTACCTTATTTTTGACAAAGGAAGCAAGAATATACAATGGGCAAAGATACCTCTTCAATAAACGGTGCTGGGAAAACTGGACAGCTATATGTAAAAGAATGAAATTAGAACACTCCTAACGTCATACACAATGAAGAATTCAAAATGAATTAAAGACCTAAATGTTAGACCAGAAACTATAAAACTCTTAGAGGAAAACATAGGCAGAACACTCGATGACTTAAATCAAAGCAAGATCCTCTAGACAAATCTCCTAGAGTAATGGAAATAAAAGCAAAAGTAAACACGTGGGATCTGATTAAACTTAAAAGCTTTTGCACAGCAAAGTAAACTATAAGCAGGTGAAAAGACAACACTTGGAATGTGAGAAAATAAAAGCCAATGAAACAACTGACAAAGGATTAATTTCCAAAATATAAAAACAGCTCATGGAACTCAATACCAGGAAAACAAGTAACCAAATCAAAAGGTGGGGAAAAGATCTAAACAGACACTTCTCCAAAGAAGACATATAGATGGCTAACAAACACATGAAAAGGTGCTCAACATCACTAATTATTAGAGAATGCAAATCAAAACTACAATGAGATAGTACCTCACACCAGTCAGAATGTCCACCACCAAAAAGTCTACAAACAATTAATACCAGAGAGGGTGTGGAGAAAAAGGAATGCTCTTACACTGTTGGTGGAAATGTAAATCGATAAAGACACTATGCAAGATGGTATGGACAGTCCATAAAAACTAGGAATAAAACCACCATTCAGTTCAGTCGATCACCCATAACCGACTCTTTGCAACCCCATGAACCACAGCACGTCAGGCCTCCCTGTCCATCGCCAAATCCCAGAGTTCACCCAAACTCATGTCCATTGAGTCAGTGATGCCATCCAACCATCTCATCCTCTGTCATCCCCTTCTCCTACTACCATCAACCTTTCCCAGCATCAGAGTCTTTTCAAATGAGTCAGCTCTTTGCATCAGGGGGCCAAAGTACTGGAATTTCAGCTTCAACATCAGTCCTTCCAATGAACATTCAGGACTGCTCTCCTTTAGGATGGACAGGTTGGATCCCCTTGCAGTCCAAGGGACTCTCAAGAGTCTTCTCTGACACCACAGTTCAAAAGCACCAATTCTTCAGTGCTCAGCTTTCCTTATAGTCCAACACTCACATCCATACATGACTACTAGAAAAACCATAGCCTTGACTATGCTGACCTTTGTTGGCAAAGTACTGTCTCGGCTTTTTAATATGCTGTCTAGGTTGGTTATAACTTTCCTTCCAAGGAGTAAATGTCTTTTAATTTCATGGCTGCAATCACCATCTGCAGTGATTTTGGAGGTCAAAAAAATAAAGTCAGCCACTATTTCCACTGTTTACCCATCTATTTGCCATGAAGTGATGGGACCAGATGCCATGATCTTCATTTTCTGAATGTTGAGCTTTAAGCCAACTTTTTAAGCCAACTGAAAGTTCACGGTTCTTGCATTGCTGCAGCCTGGTTTGGAGAATTTTGAGCATTACATTACTAGCATGTGAGATGGGTGCAATTGTGCGGTAGTTTGAACATTCTTTGGCATTGCCTTTCTTTGGAATTGGAATGAAAACTGACTTTTTCCAGTCCTGTGGCCACTGCTGTGCTTTCCAAATTTGCTGAGATATTGAGTGCAGCACTTTCACAGCATCATCTTTTAGGATTTGAAATAGTTCAACTGGAATTCCATCACCCCCACTAGCTTTGTTCATAGTGATGCTTCCTAAGGTTCATTTGTCTTCAGAGTCCAGGATGTCTGGCTCTATGTGAGTGATCACACCATCGTGATTATCTGGGTTGTGAACATCTTTTTTGTACAGTTCTTCTGTGTATTGACTACCTTGGTGGCTCAGATGGTAAAACGTCTTGCTTCCAATGTGGGAGACCTGGGTTCGATCCCTGGGTTGGGAAAATACTCTGGAGAAGGAAACGGCAACCCACTCCAGTACTCTTGCCTGGAAAATCCCATGGATGGAGGAGCCTAGTAGGCTACAATCCATGGGGTGGCAAAGAGTCAGACACGACTTAGTGACTTCACTTTCACTTTTCTGTGTATTCTTGCCACCTCTTGATATCTTCTGCTTCAGTTAGGTCCATACCATTTCTGTCTGTCCTTTACTACACTCATCTTTGCATGAAATGTTCCCTTGGTATCTGCAATTTTCTTGAAGAGATCTCTAGTCTTTCCCATTCTGTTGTTTTCCTCTATTTCTTTGCATTGATCACTGAGGAAGGCTTTCTTATCTCTCCTTGCTATTCTTTGGAACTCTGCATTCAGATGCTTATACCTTTCCTTTTCTCCTTTGCTTTTTGCTTCTCTTCTCTTCATGGTTATTTGTAAGGCCTCCTCAGAGAGCCATTTTGCCTTTTTGCATTTCTTTTCCATGGGGATGGTCTTGATCCCTGTCTCCTGTACAATGTCATGAACCTCTGTCCATAGATCATCAGGCACTCTGTCTATCAGATCTACCCCTTAAATCTATTTCTAACTTCCATAGTATAATCATAAGGGATTTTATTTAGATCATACCTGAATGGTCTAGTGGTTTTCCCTACCTTCTTCAATTTAAGTCTGAATTTGGCAATAAGGAGTTCACGATTTGTGGCACAAGTCAGCTCTTGTTCTTGTTTTTGCCGACTGTATAGAGCTTCTCCATCTTTGGTGGCAACGAATATAACCAATCTGATTTCTGTGTTGGCCATCTGGTGATATCCATGTGTAGAGTCTTCTCTTATGTTGTTGGAAGAGGGTGTTTGCTATTACCAGTGCTTTCTCTTGGCAAAACTCTATTAGCCATTTTCCCGCTTCATTCTGTACTCCAAGGCCAAATTTGCCTGTTAATCCGGGTGTTTCTTGACTTTCTACTTTTGCATTCCAGTCCCCTATAATGAAAAGGACATCTTTTTGGAGTGTTAGTTTGAAAAGGTCTTGTAGTTCTTCATATAACCGTTCAAGTTCAGCTTCTTCGGCATTACTGGTCAGGGCATAGACTTGGATTACCATGATACTGAATGGTTTGCCTTGGAAATGAACAGAGATCATTCTGTCTTTTTTGATATTGCATGCAATTACAGCATTTCGGACTCTTTTGTTGACCATGATGGCTACTCCATTTCTTCTAAGGGATTCCTGCCCACAATAGTAGATATAATGGTCATTAGAGTTAAATTCACCCACTCCAGTCCATTTTAATTCACTGATTCCTAGAATGTCAACATTCACTCTTGACATCTCCTGTTAGACCACTTCCAATTTGCCTTGATTCACGGACCTAACATTCTAGATTCCTATACAATATTGCTCTTTACAGCATGGGACCTTACGTCTATCACCAGTCACATCCACAGCTGGGTGTTGTTTTTGCTTTGGCTCCATCTCTTCATTCTTTCTGGAGTTATTTCTCCACTGATCTCCAATAACATATTGGGCTCCTACCTACCTAGGGAGTTCGTCTTTCAGTGTCCTATCTTTCTGCCTTTTCATACTGTTCATGGGGTTCTCAAGGCAAGAATACTGAAGTGGTTTGCCATTCCTTTCTCCAGTTGATCACATTCTGTCAACCACCAGGACCAGTCAGTCTTGGGTGGCCCCAGATGGCATGGCTTAGTTTCATTGAGTTAGACAAGGCTGTGGTCCATGTGATCAGATTGGCTAGTTCTCTGTGATTGTGGTTTCCTCTGATGCCCTCTCTCAGCACCTAACATCTTACTTGGGTTTCTCTTACCTTGGACGTGGAATATCTTCTCATGGTCACTGCTCCTGACCTTGGATTTGGGTTAGCTCTTCTCAGCCATTCCTGCACTGCACCATATGACCCAGCAATCCCACTCCTAGGCTTATACCCTGGGGAAACCAGGGTTGAAAAAGACACATGCATCCCATTGTTTATTGCAGCACTATGTCCAATAGCTGGAACATGGAAGCAACCTAGATGCCCATTAGTAGGTGAATGGATAAGAAGTTGTGGTACATATACACAATGCAGTATTCAGTTCAGTTGAGTTCAGTTGCTCAGTCATGTCTGACTCTTTGCAACCCCATGAACTGCAGCACACCAGGCCTCCCTGTCCATCACCAACTCACAGAGTTCACCCAAACCCGTGTCCATTGAGTTGGTGATGCCATCCAGCCATCTCATCCTCTGTCGTCCCCTTCTCCTCCTGCCCTCAATATTTCCCAGCATCAGGGTCTTTTCAAATGAGCCAGCTCTTCGCATCAGGTAGCTTAAATATTGGAGTTTCAGCTTCAACATCAGTCCTTGCAATGAACACCCAGGACTGCTCTCCTTTAGGATGGATTGGTTGGATATCCTTGCAGTCCAAGGGACTCTCAAGAGTCTTCTCCAACACCGCTGTTTGAAAGCATCAATTCTTCAGTGCTCAGCTTTCTGTATAGTCCAACTCTCACATCCACACATGACCACTGGAAAAACCATAGCCTTGACTAGACAGACCTTTGTTGGCAAAGTACTGTCTCGGCTTTTTAACATACTGTCTAGGTTGGTCATAACTTTCCTTCCAAGGAGTAAGCATCTTTTAATTTCATGGCTACAATCACCATCTGCAGGGATTTTGGAGCCCAGAAAAACAAAGTCACTGTTTCCACTGTTTCCTCATCTATTTGCCATGAAGTGATGGGACCGGATGCCATGATCTTCATTTTCTGAATGTTGAGCTTTAAGCCAACTTTTTCACTCTCCTCTTTCACTTTCATTAAAAGGCTCTTTAGTTCTTCTTCACTCGGCCATAAGAAGGAACTCATTTGAGTCAGTTCTGATGAGGTGGATGAACCAACAACCTATTATATAGGGTGAAGTGAGTCACAAAGAGAAAGATAAATTTCATATTCTAATACACACATACAGAATCTAGAAAAGTCATTCTGAAGAATTTTACAGGGCAGCAATGGAGAAACAGACAAAGAGGGTAGACTTACAGACATGGGGAGAGGGAAGGAGAGGGTGAGATATATGGAAAGAATAACAGGGAAACTACATTGCCATATGTAAAATAAATAGCCAATGGGAATTTGCTGTATGTCTCAGGAAACTCAAACAGGAGCTCTGTATCAACCTAGGGAGGTGGGATGGGGAGGGAGATGGGAGGGAGGTTCAAAAGAGAGGGAATATATGTATACCTATGGCTGATTCATGTTGAGGTTTGACAGAAAACAACAAAATTCTGAAAAGCAATTTTCCTTCAATAAAAAAATAAATTTAAAAAATTATTTTGAAAGCCACTGCATAGAAGAAAATTGCAAAAGTAAATTTATTAACCTAATACAGTGAGAGGACACTCTTGGAGAAGCTCAGTGTTAACCAAGACAAAGGGAAGAAGGAGGTGTTTACTGTAAAGTTTGAGTTCTCCTGATAGGTCCATGAAGGGGGTGGGATCCCTTCCTGTTTCTTTCCTTTTTTTTTTTCGCTCATTAAGCCCAACATTGATTAAGTGCCCCCTGCATGCTTTAATACTGGAGGAAACTTAAATTTGTTCAACACAAAGAGCAGCAATTGCATAATGTCCCATCTTAAATATGATAGCTATTTCAATTACAAAAGATAACTTTTAAAATTTTCTAGCATGTTTTAGGGACAAAATTGATATATAACATTTAGTTAGTTTTAGATGTACAACATAATGATTTGATATGCATATATACTGAGAAATGATTTTTAAAAAAAAAGAATGGGTATGCCAGTTCAGAAGATCCCCCAAAGTAGGAAGTGGCAACCCACTCCAATATTCTTGCCTGGAAAATACCACAGACAGAGGAGCCTGGAGGGCTACAGTCCATGGGGTTGTAGAGTCAGACATGACTGAGTGACTTAGCATGCACGCTTGCACCATGCTGTACATTACAACTCCGGGGCTTATTTATCTGATAACTGGAAGTTTTTACCTTTTGCTGATTACTGTTTCTGAGGCAGTGGTAGAAGTGGGACAAGTTAAAAATTGGGTGCCAAGAGATAAGAGCAGTTTAGCAACTGTGTTCCAGCAATTATGGGAAAGGAAAGGAGGTCTGGAGCCCTTACTGGCAAGAAAATAGGAGTCAATCAGAAAGACCCCAAGAGGGGATCATCATGGCATTTCACAGCTGCTGCCTGACGCAGGAGAAATTCTGTTTCCTAACTTTGCAGCTGGCTTTATCTACATCTGTCCTGGGGCCTGATTAATGAGCTTCTGTGTTTCTTCCTCCAGCCAACCTGATTTTCACTCTTTTAATCGAGGATCAGTATTTGCTCTTTCTGATTGTTTAGATTATAGGTCATTTCCATTATATTGCTCTAAACTTTTTTTTAACATGTTCCATATTTTCTACAATTCTTTTTAAGATCAGGATAAAAACAGAAAATCTATGTAAAGGAATAGTTAACCAGCAGTAATGAGCAAAAAATCTATCTGTGCTCCAGAAAAATAACTGTATTTACATTTATTAGTTATTCAGGCTTGCTGTTTGCATTAAGTAATACATTTTCACTTTTAAATAATATTTGTGTAAACTGAATGGTTCATATATTTCAGTTGGAGTGCTTCTCTACATTGTTTAATTCAAAAAATCTAAATATTTTATTATTCAGTTGAAAAAGAGGAAAGAATGAGAAAGTCATAAAGGATAATGCTTTATTTATTAACCCAGAGATGGTGACTCAAGAGCCATCATGGTGTGTTTGTCAATAAGCCCCACATAAAACCCTTCTGAAGAGCACAGTTCACAATCCACCTCTTACTGCTCATGAGAGTCAGTGTATTATGTACCTAGCAGCACATTCCAAATATCAGGGTGACTACAGCCACATTTTGAGGAATTCCAAGAAGATCAATAATCCACTTTCTTTCTGAAAGTGTTAAAAGAATAGAAGCAAATCTGTGTTCCACATCAGCGAGTAATACATTGACTGAAAATTCAGTTTGGTTCTCTTAGGTCCTGAACAGAGGACTGAAATGTCTGGCGTGCCTGTTGTGCCCATGTGCTGAGTAGAACTGAGGGTTCTGGAGGTCAGTTGCTCTTATGCTCTGTGTAGTGTCAGTAGGCAGACTCTATACCATCAACTGTTGGATTTTGCCAACACCTTCCCTGATTTAAAGCCACCAACAAATAAAAGACAGGACCTGTGTGTTTTCCATGACAAAAGAATGCTAAAGTCACCTTTAGTGTCTTTAAAGTGTGTTAAAACTTCACTCTTTTCTTTCATTTCTCAAATATTTGGTGTTTGATGTAAACTGATTGTGGGGCTTTCAAGAGATAAGAAAAGGATACAAATTTCATTACTGAGATATGTTTATCTAATGGGAAACTTGGTTGGAATACATAAAATTCCAGTTCTTTAATTCTAAAGTGTAGGATCAGGGAATGTAAATGTGCTATTCTTTTTACTACAAATGTCACAGGTGGACTCAGTCTTATTTTTTTCATGATATATTCTATTCTTCTTTATATTTATATGCATGTCCACAATGAGGACTTATTTAATACTACGCTATTTAATTTTGAATACCTCTTTCAAGAGGTTTACCTATCTTATGAATTCCTGTGTTAGAAATGTCTTGCCCTCTCCACCTGCATTAGAGGATACATACAGAAATACTATCATTCTGAAATCTTTTATTTACTTTGCATATTCAGAAATGACTCTGAATATGGGTCTTCTCCTCCACCAAAAGAAAAAATGTTATTCTCCCTTTCATGTCAATCTACTACATCTTCCAAAGAATCATATTTGAAACTTGAATCCATTCTAGAAAATTCTAGGACTCAGTTGAAAATCACCTTCAAGTATTCCCTATTTTTGCTATTGTTTTTCTTCTATGTTTTATTCAGTTTTTATTTTTCCTAGAGAGAGTCTTAGGATGCTATTTTCTTTCACATTTTCTATATCCTAAGGAATTAAAATTGAGTTAGAGAAATTTTCTGGCAAAAGCCTGGCCATGAGAGGCAAGACTCTTCACCAGTAAGAGAAACTCCAAGCAAACATCACCTCCTTTTCCTCCTCTCTCTCTCCCTGTCTCTCATACACACAAACACACACACACACACAGATCTTTGAAAAACATTTTGGGTTAAGAAGTCTTATGTCTACCTGCTGTGCAGATCACCAAATAGCTATCTAGAGATGATGAATCTTTAAGGATCACCCTGTTAGAAAAAGCTGAGTGTGAGTAGTGGCAGTTTAGTTGCTAAGCTGTGTCAACTCTGTGCAAAACCATGGATTGTAGCACTCCTGGCTCTTCTGCCCATGGAATTATCTGGGAAAGAATACTGGAGTGGCTTTCCATTTCCTTCTCCAGCACACAATAAAAATGAAAGCTTGAAGAAGTTAAGTTCAGGAAGTTGCTTGAGGCCCTATAGCTTTATTCAATTACCTTTCCCAATGTGATTGAGACACAGGGTAAAATACAGGAAATTATTTACATATATGTAGCAAAATTCTCAGACACTGTTTAATTCTGGAAGAAAATGAGATTATATGTAAGCCAACTATATTAATGGTGTTGTCTTGGAGTCCAGACCTGAAGAACTTTCTTTTTCATTTTGTATTACAAATATCTGTGAGATGAAACACAGCTGAAATGATTAACAAATCTAAAATTTTATTAGCTAGTTCCTTAGAAGGGAGGAATAGAAGAAGCTAAAAGTAAGGGTGAAAAACTACAGAATAGCTAGAAAGATGGGGGAAGTAATAAAAACAAGTGGGAAGAAATGGGAAGACCAAGCATGATTTATTGACAATTTGCCCTAGACTGACTGGAAAGTGTTTACTGCAATAATACAACTTATGCTATACACTTTTTTTTTAAATTTTTATTTTCACTTTATTTTACTTTACAATACTGTACTGGTTTTGTCATACATTGACATGAATCCACCACGGGTGTACATGCATTCCCAAACATGAACCTCCCTCCCCATAACATCTCTCTGGGTCATCCCCATGCACTGGCCCCAAGCATCCTGTATCCTGCATTGGACATAGACTGGCGATTTGTTTCTTACATGATAGTATACATGTTTCAATGCCATTCTCCCATCTCATCCCACCCTCTCCCTCTCCCTCAGAGACCAAAAGTCCACTCTACACATCTGAGTCTCTTTTGCTGTCTTGCATACAGGGTCATCATTACCATCTTTCTAAATTCCATATATATGTGTTAGTATACTGTATTGGTGTTTTTCTTTCTGGCTTACTTCACTCTGTATAATCGGCTCGAGTTTCATCCATGTCATTAGAACTGATTCAAATGTATTCTTTTTAATGGCTGAGTAATACTCCATTGTGTATATGTACCACTGATTTCTTATCCATTCATCTGCTGATGGACATCTAGGTTGTTTCCATGTCCTGGCTATTATAAACAGTGCTGCGACGAACATTGGGGTACATGTGTCTCTTTCTATTCTGGTTTCCTCAGTGTGTATGCCCAGCAGTGGGATTGCTGGGTCATAAGGCAGTTCTATTTGCAATTTTTCAAAGAATCTCCACACTGTTCTCCATAGTGGCTGTACTAGTTTGCATTCCCACCAACAGTGTAGGAGCGTTCCCTTTTCTCCACACACTCTCCAGCATTTATTGCTTGCAGACTTCTGGATCGCAGCCATTCTGAATGGTGTGAAGTGGTACCTCATTGTGGTTTTGATTTGCACCTCTCTAATAATGAGTGATGTTGAGCATCTTTTCCTGTGTTTGTTAGCCATCCGTATGTCTTCTTTGGAGAAATGTCTATTTAGGTCTTTGGCCCATTTTTTGATTGGGTCGTTTATTTTTCTGGAATTGAGCTGCATAAGTTGCTTGTATATTTTTGAGATTAGTTGTTTGTCTGTTGCTTCATTTGCTATTATTTTCTCCCATTCCGAAGGCTGTGTTTTCACCTTGCTTATAGTTTCCTTTGTTGTGCAGAAGCTTTTAATTTTAATTATATCCCATTTGTTTATTTTTGCTTTAATTTCTAGAATTCTGGGAGGTGGATCATAGAGGATCCTGCTGTAATTTATGTCTGAGAGTGTTTTGCCTATGTTCTCCTC